>CM060118.1:27637150-28099650 GCA_030522415.1 Channallabes apus
CCAACCAGATTTTTAAAAGAAGTGATGCTTACAGTTGGAGAGCCACTTCTAAACATTATTAATTCTTCATTACATCTAGGTCACGTCCCTAAACCTTTCAAGTTAGCAGTTATTAAGCCGCTTCTTAAAAAAATCTAATTTGGACGTGAATGAAATAACAAATTATTGACCGATTTCAAACCTTCCGTTCATATCAAAAATACTAGAATAAGTAGTATCAGCTCAAATTTGCACATTCTTGCAGGATAACAACATCCTTGAAGAATTTCAGTCAGGTTTCAGGCCCCATCATAGCACAGAAACTGCACTAGTTAAGATTACAAACGACTTGTTTTTAGCTTCAGACCAAGGCTCATTGCTAGTCCTGCTCGATCTTAGTGCTGCATTCGACACTATAGATCATAATATTCTCATAGATCGCTTACAAAATTATATAGGTATTCAGGGACAGGCATTAAAATGGTTTAGATCTTACCTGTCTGATCGCTACCATTTTGTAGATCTAAATGGAGAACCGTCTGGTGTAATGCCAGTGAAATATGGGGTCCCACAAGGGTCAGTTTTAGGACCTCTGTTGTTCTCAATATACATGCTTCCCTTGGGTAACATCATTAGAAGACATGGGATTAGTTTCCATTGTTATGCTGATGATACCCAATTATATATCTCAACTAAACCAGACGAAATACCTAAGTTGTCTAGATTAACTGAGTGTGTCCAGGACATAAAAGATTGGATGACCAATAACTTTCTTTTATTCTAAGCCTGCGCTTAGAAGGATGTACTGTTACTACCAGCTCAGCAGTAAAAGACCTGGGTGTAATATTAGACAGTAACTTGTCTTTTGAAAATCACATTTCAAATATCACAAAAACAGCCTTTTTCCATCTTCGAAATATTGCTAAACTTAGGAACATCTTATCTGTATCTGATGCAGAAAAACTAGTTCATGCATTCATGACCTCCAGACTGGACTATGGTAATGCATTACTAGGTGGTTGTCCTGCATCCTCAATAAGCAAGCTTCAGTTAATCCAAAATGCAGCTGCCAGGGTTCTCACTAGATCCAGAAAATATGATCATATAACCCCAATATTATCATCCCTGCACTGGCTACCTGTTCAGTTTAGAATAAATTACAAAATAGTATTACTTACATACAAGGCCTTAAATGGTTTAGCTCCCACATACCTAACCAGTCTTCTGATGTGCTACAATCCACCACGCGCCTTAAGATCACAAAGCTCCGGACTTCTGGTAGTTCCCAGAATTTCAAAATCTACAAAAGGGGGTAGGGCATTTTCATATTTAGCTCCAACGCTTTGGAATAGCCTTCCAGACAGTGTTCGGGGAGCAGACACGGTTTCTCAGTTCAAAAGTAGACTCAAGACGCATCTTTTTAATCTGGCATACACATAACTCATCCCATAATCTCATACTTCAGTACACCTATACCGAATGGCAACTACGCTAATTCTCCCCATCTGTTCTGTATTTCTCTACCCATCCCGAGGCATCGGGAGATTTTGCCAGCTTCAGTAGACAATGCGCGCTGCTCGATTCAGTGACTGCGCTTCTCTCTTTGAAGGCTGTAGCGCAGCCACATAAGGGGCCATTTTTACTGTGTAAATAAGTCGGTTTAAAATGAGGAAAACTGCAGCACTGTATTAATTCTGCCCCAAGGGTTTGTTTGTGCCTACTGTATGAACTATGTGTATTGGTTCCCGCTCTCAAACTCTTGCGAGACTACGTTGCTGGTCGGCCCGGCAAAATGTTGCCGCACATGGTCACATGACCCGGAAATAAAAGCCGGTCCGGAAAAACACTCGAGGAGGGAGTTTGGAGTTTTCAGCGCGCTGGTTTCATGTTGGTATTATCGGAGGTTGTAAGGAGAACAGAGAAGACTTGTGCTTTGCGGGATTTCCACACCAGTTGGATTATTGCCGTCTACATTGCTTCTTTCTGGTTCTCACTCTCCATCATCGGCCTCCTGGGATTATACCATCATTTCTGGTGAGCCCGATCCATCTCCTCCATTCACACATACAATAACCTGGACTTTGGACATTCTACACACTCACTTACACTCCATTTTCATTATATATATTTTGTATATCTTGTTTATTTTATTTGTTTTTGTGGTTGGTGCACCTTTTTGGTTTTCCTTTTTGTATAATACACTTTTGGTTTGGTTAAATAGGTCTTGTGTGTCTTATTCTTGCTCACTGGGTTTTGAAGCAATCAGACACAAAGCTAAAGAGCTCTCTTTTAGTGTAACCTTAGTTAAGGCCATTTTAGCTGAGCGTTATGAGGCTGAGCTCGGCTGTTGCATTTTGAGTTGAAAGGGTGAGTGCTTGATTCAATGAGTGCGCTCTTTCTCGCAGGCGATCGCCTGTCGTATTCGGAGTAAACATTTATTTCAGCTGCGACCTTTGCGAGCTCCATGTCAAGTCTCAGCCTTTCCTCCTGTGCCTTTAGTTTTACCTTTTCCATTTCTAGTTGCGCCTTTAGTTGCTCTTCCTGCTCTTCCAGCCTCTGCCGTTGGTCTAAGGCTGCTGCTTCAGCTAGCAGGGCTGCTCTAGTAGCTTCTGCCCTTTTTAGCCGAGCTAATGATGCTGTAGATGATGAGGAGGACCTCTTGGACGCTGCCGTGATCTGTGACATGCTGTCGCCTGGGGAGACATCGTCTTCGCATGTTCGCGACATCATAGAGTGGCCCTTGGTGTCCTTGGTGTCCGCTATCCAGCGATCCACCTTTTCCTTAAATTCTGTAATGCGCAGTGATTTGGGCCTGTGCCAATTCTGCTGGTCCTGTTCGCGTTCACTTTCGTTTAAACGCAATCGCACTTCTCTGTTGCTCTGAGTAAAGTTCTTTAGCAGCTCTTTGTAGTCTGTATAGTACTTAATTTCAACGTTGTACAAGTTACAGACATCGTACATGAGCAATCTTATTTCGTTGGATAGTGCAATTACTTGCCTCCACTTTTCTTCTCGAATTCTCATTAATTCTTGAAGCTTCCTTATTGGGTCTTCTTCCTCGAGCGCCGTCTCATGCTCAGACTCGACTGTAGCTGTGTCGTTCTCGCCGTCAGACATAGTGAAGCGCAGAGCACTCAAATCCTCTTTCATTTTCAATTTCAACAGTCACTTATCTTCGCGAACAACAGAAACTAGGTTGTTGTAACCGTAAGCTACCCGTAAGCAGACATACATACAGTATACCAACACTTTTGTTGTATATATCTGCTTACGGGTAGCTTACATTTACAATAACCTATTTGATTTATCTTATAAATTACATTCTTAGCTTACGGTCAAAAGCTTGATTATCCGTAGCCTTCCGCATCTAAACTGAATTTTCTATCATGCGATAGTCATACAAATACATGTCATAGTGGGATGACATCACAGACCAACTTACGATTGTCAAAATGGATGTATAACTAACAAATTTAAAGCTTACGGCTTATGTAATAAACTTAATGCTTACTTCTTAACTAATGAATAGAATAAGGTAGAATAAATGAAATAACAACAAATAAAATTAAATAAACACAACAACAAATTCATAAGTACGATATGGCTCTTACACATAGGTTATGCAAAAGCTGAGCGTGTTTAATAGATGATTTTCAAATTAGACTGCAGGTCTAAGGTTTCATATTGAATCAATTTATTTCGTTATGTTCAATTCAATTAAATTTTATTTGTATATCGCTTTTAACAATTGTCATTGTCGCAAAGCAGCTTTACACAATCAAAAGAATTATTTAAGTTTGTATGCACTCTAAAAACTAAATCAGTGGACCTTTTACCACTACTTGATTTAATACATGGATGCAAGTTAAAAATTCTATTTAATTGATTTAGATCAGGGGTGGCGAACCTGTTTGCCATAATGAGCCAAAAAAAATCTTTATCACTTCAAAGAGCCACACAACAGATGTGCAAACAACAGAATCACAACTTATACACTTAATTACTTACAGTAATACCCCTATCTCACCTATGCGGTTTCAGCGCGAAAAATTAAACATGTTTAATTTCTTTGCCGGTCCTCACGGTGTAATATAGGTAGACTCCACACAAGTTAAGTTGTAAGATGAGCTGATTTTATTTTGTAAGAGTACTTCACGGCAGGGTAGGAAACTTTTGCGTATTAGCTGCGTGGCTAAAGTAGCACAGACGGGAATGACATCGGAATAAGACCTGGACTTGACGATCGTAGACCTTGCCCCACACACCACTCTCACACGGAGCTCCACGCTCTGGGACGCTGACAGGAACGCTTCTGAAAGCAGAGATAACAGGTAAGTAATATACTCTTGACTTTACAAGCCGAGGTTGAGTCCACACTCATGGGTACGAGCCCGGACGTTGATTGACTCGTGGTGTGTGGTCTTTATGTTTTCGTGCTGATTACTGTCAGGTGGTGGTGATTAGTACTCGGGTGATAAAGGGCGTAGTGTCGGATGGAGTTCGGAACCTGGCCTGACTGTGACACACGGAAGTCCTTACAGAACTTCACGGAGTGACAGCGGAACGTCGGCGGGCAATCACGGCGACTCACGGTGCCTAACTCCGCAGTTCTCATGGATTATAATACCCCTATCTCACCTATGCGGTTTCGCGCGGTGGCCGTAAAAATGGTTCATTATGATTCACCGCAAGTTTTTGGCGTTGTGAGTACGTTTCCATCTTTCCGCGTGAAAAATTAAACATGTTTAAACATCATTAATCATAATGAACCATTTTTACGGCCACCGCACGAAACCGCATAGGTGAGATAGGGGTATTATAATCCATGAGAACTGCGGAGTTAGGCACCGTGAGTCGCCGTGATTGCCCGCCGACGTTCCGCTGTCACTCCGTGAAGTTCTGTAAGGACTTCCGTGTGTCACAGTCAGGCCAGGTTCCGAACTCCATCCGACACTACGCCCTTTATCACCCGAGTACTAATCACCACCACCTGACAGTAATCAGCACGAAAACATAAAGACCACACACCACGAGTCAATCAACGTCCGGGCTCGTACCCATGAGTGTAAACATGTTTAATTTTTTTGGCGGTCCTTGCGGAAGTTTGCGCACCTTGGCGAATGTCTGCGGACAATCGCGGCAACTCACGGTGCCCGACACCGCATCTCACCATGAGTCAAACCGCATACAGTAGGTGAGATAGGGGTATAATCAGCCTACCTTCTTTTATTTGACTCAGTGGGACAATTGGTTTGCACAATCTTTTTTAAGTCTTGTATTCAGTTGTGGCTACTCGTAGTAAATCTTTCACGTGTGACAGTAAGAGCATAGCGATGCTTTGATTTCACTCGTGTCAGTGTCGAAAAAAGGGATTCACAGATGTACAGTAAGTTGACCCAAACATTGACAGTTTGAGTAGAGCCTGTTTGACATCGGGATATCTTTCAATCGGCATAATCTTCCAAAACTCCACGATTCGTTCCTTCCATTCAGACAAAAATGTTCTGTGCTCATCTTCGTATTTGCGCTTAGCTGTACCCTTCCTCTGCCATGATGATTGACAGGCTACTAACGAACTTCACGTCAATCATGTTAGTCTATGTTAATGCGAGAGGTTGTGTAAAAAAAAAATCACTAAAATACATACCCCTTTATTGGAAAATTATGTTTTGACATTTTAAAAATAATATTTAAATAATATTAATGCAAGTGTAAACACAGAACGTGGATAGATTGAAGAGCCGCAGACGAGCAGTGAAAGAGCCGCAAGCTGCTCGCGAGCCGCGGGTTCACCACCCCTGATTTAGATGAACCTTCTAAGTTGCAAACTTTATTTTTATAAGTTGTGATAAAATAGTAATGTTGGTAATTATATTAACTTAATTTTGCATGTAATTTAAACTCAAATTTAATTGGTAATGGGGTGAAAACAAAATTTAAGTTGTCTTAACTTAAAAAAGTTAATGATAATAATCATTACAGTGATAATGATAATGATGATAATGATAAGCATGATAATAATTTTTGTAAGTTATCTACAGAACATGCCTGGACGTGTTCCAGTGGTAAGATTGTGTGTTAGCAGACTTATAGACTAACCAAACTGAATATAAACCTTATTTCATTTAAAAAACATTTAATTTACATATAAGAGTTCTACTAAAGTAATGAATTTGCACTTGTTTCAGTTTCTGTTTCATCTGCTCAGCAAGAGAGCTGATGGGAAGACATTATTCAAGTTTTGCTCATTTGACCATTTGACTGTAAGCTACATAATGTTACCTAATTTCAGTCAGAGCCACAATTTTTTAAAATCCTTTGTTCATTCACATAAATGGCTGTGTACTTCCACTGTAGGCAAATTCTCTTCGGAGGCAAGAAATCATTTATAAGGCACCTGCAATCAGAGACTTCATGCAGCGCTGTCCTGCATTATTTAATGCAACACAGGTAAAAAGGTTTTCTGTTATAATTATGCTTATATATTATCTCTTTCTTTTCTTTAACATTGTAAATACTAGTTCATGCAAATGTAGATGTGCTCCTCTTTGACTAATATATTATAATAAAAATATATGCTATAGAATACAGCTAAGTTTGTAAAATATTTGACTTTTATTTGTGTATGGTCCACAGATAAATAACGACTTCAAGAGAATCACCACCATAAACATTGAATCTACGTTCATCGCCAAACTTGACCACTGCACCCAGAAACTGATGGATGTGGTTTCATTAAGATGAGAAGCTTCAGGAGAGAGAATCAGGCAAATTAAGGACATGAGTGTATGATAATTATTCAGACTTTACCTGTTTTTGATTATTTTTGGGTATAATCTATATGGGCAGTCACCCATATAGATTATACTAATTTAAATTCTTTATCCTGAAATCCCCCCACCCCCCGTTTTCATATAACACAATACAATTAAAGAGAATGTTTCTTGCTCAGGTTAGTTTTGTTATGCTTTACTGTACAGTATGTCGAACAAATCTTGTCTTGAAAGTTGACAAAACAAAGATCTTTAAAGTAATACATATTTTAGCCCAAAAATAATGTTTTTTTTATTTTTTATTCAGAAATGACTGATGTGGGCACTCTTGGGATGTTCCATGACATGCTACTTGGCTTTTGACTGTAATATTTATGGAGATTTTGTTATGCTTAATTATGCAAAATGAGGACCAGTTGAATTTTGAGAGTTTTTTTATTTATATTTTGTGCAAGATTTAAATATAATTTGTTCACATACTCTGTTATGTAACAAATTAAAAGTTGAAATGTGAATGTGTATGAATCAAAATGGTCAGATGTCCCTGGTGAGCAAGCAGAGGGTGACAGTGGCAAGGAAAAACTCCCTGAGATGGTAATAGGAAGAAACTTTGAGAGGAACCAGACTCAACAGGGAACCCATCCTCATTTGGGTGAAACATAAAGAAGGAATTGATCTGCATTCATAGTGTGTGTTAGGTGGCAGCCAGTTCAGCTATAACAGTTGGTGTTAATTGATATGGAGTTAATATGGAGTCCATGTAGTTATTGGAGGCTCATGTAGACTTGTAGGAAATTCTAGTCCTGAACTATCGAGCAACTGCAGCCAAGTCAAGTCCTCAGAGAAACATCTGTCAACACCAGCAGAGACCAGAACCATCTTCATGGTAGAGTGAAACCATCCCCAGACACCAGACGCATCCCAAAGAGACACACGGGCATCCATGCGACGAGATCTCTGACCAGAAGCAGGGCACCAGGATGGGTCCTTGAGTATGTCCTTGAGTCCCCCAGATCTGCTCCTTTACCCAAGACAAATCTATTTATAAAAATGCTTGATTAAATAAATAGGTTTTTAGCGTGGACTTAAACACTGAGATTATGTCTGAGTCCCGAACACTTTTTGGAAGACTATTCCATAATTTTGGGGCTTTGTAAGAAAAAGCTCTGCCCCCAGCTGTAGTTTTAAGTAAGTTTAATGTAAGGTGATCCTTTTTACACACCTTTTTTGTGTAAAGCTGCTTTGCGACAATGACAATTGTTAAAAGCGCTATACAAATAAAATTGAACATAATGAAATAAATTGATTCAATATGAAACCTTAGACCTGCAATCTAATTTGAAAATCATCTATTAAACAGGCTCAGCTCTTGCATAACCTATGCATAACATTTTAACAAATAGTGTTCACAGCCTAGCAAATCGGACTTTACATCTAGAAAGGTTAACAGAGAGTGGACAGAAACTTAGCCTTGCATCAAGCAAATAAGCAGAGACAAGTCAAAAAGCATTTTATATGGTAAGTGAATGATGTTTTGAACACTACTGTATACGGCAAGTTTGTTTTTTTAGAGAAATTAATCTGAGGGTTAGATGAAAACTCATAGTTTGTATAGTTTTCTGAACGAGGCATAAGCTGCTCAACAGGTGCAGCAAAAACACTTATTCACAAGGCAAAAGCTGCAGCAACTACACCACAGCAACTGAACTGAACAGTACGAACACTCGCACTAACAAAAGCTAAGTTTGTTTTTGCTGCTATATCTCTTGTGGTAAAGCATTAGCATATTGTTTTTGAAATAAGCACTGGTGGAAATTTCACAGTCCTCTACTTGGTTATGTAATGTCATGTAATGTGATACAGTCTTGAGAATACAAATTTGTTTTTCAGCATGTACACAATAAAGTAATTCATTTGTTCTCTTTCAGCTGAATTCCAAGAAGATAAAAAAAAATCCTGAACACCTGTCATGTTCACAGAGATTCCAACACACCCAAAACTTTTCCACTCAAAATGCAGAAAATGCCTTTCTAGAGAATATAATTTTGCAAAAGAGGAGTTGGTTTCCAAATCCCCCTCACCCCAGATGCCTTTTGAAATACCTCTATAGTAACCATAATTTACCTAGTGCAAATATGGGATCTATAATTTAAATGTTTCTGAACCAAACTCACTCACTTATCGGCATGAGGCAGGGTACACCCTGAACCAGTCTATCACAGGGCACACCAATTAGCCTAACTTGCATGTCTTTGAACTATGGGAGGAAACTGGAGTACCCAGAGAAAACCCTCCTATCATGGAGAGAACATGCAAACTCCATGCATACAGACCCAAGGCAGGAATCAAACCCAGACCCTGGATGTGAAAGGCGACAGTGCTAACCACTTAGCCAGCATGCCCCCGCATCTGAAAACTGTAAATTGATAAGTAACCACAAACATCCATTGTCCCTATAAAGATTATAGTTTTACAAAAAGTGTATACATCACTTTCAATGCAAACAGTAAATGACACAGAGATCAGATGTGGAAAAGGTTGTGTCAGAAGTCATAGTCATAAATATTATTAAACCATGTGATTATGACTGATGATTTTTATGACAATGAATAATCTGATATTTTGTTGTAGAGGTGGACTGTTAAAAGAACAGTAGCCATGTAAGGAAACAGTTTCTTTAGCAATGCCTATAGAGTATGTAGAAAAAAAAGAAAGAAATCAGCAATCCAACACATGTTTCAGAAATTGTTAAACAAAACACGGTTATACAAAATATGGTAAAAATGGTATATGTCCTACATGGCCACATTGTATATTAATATTGAATACTTTAAGGGAAATGGCCTTCTCATTGTGAATGAGCATATACTTACACTTTTTCTGTATGTGGATGAGTAAAAAGTAGCCAATCCTTTGGGAGTATTAAGTTAAAATATAAGGTGAGAGAGTGGTGATTGGTGCCGACTTCAATGGACATGTTGGGGAAGTGAACAGAGGTGATGAAAATGGCAGTAGTAAATTCAGTTTCAATTCAATTCAGTTTTATTTGTATAGCGCTTTTAACAATTGACATTGTCTCAAAACAGCTTTACACAATCAAAAGAATTATTTAAGTTTGTATGGAATGTGAATGTGTATGAATCAAAATGTTCAGATAGTCCCTGGTGAGCAAGCCCGAGGGCGACAGTGGCAAGGAAAAACTCCCTGAGATGGTAATAGGAAGAAACCTTGAGAGGAACCAGACTCGACAGGGAACCCATCCTCATCTGGGTGAAACAGATAGCAGGAAATGATCTGCATTTAGGTTAATCTGTGTTAGGTTCAGCTATAATAGTTGATGTTAATTGATGTTATAATAGTTTATGTAAAATGGAGTCCAGTAATTATTCATTAATAAGTAATTAAATACTTTCTTCCAGAAGAGACTGGAATATAGGGTGACATACAGTGGCTTGCAAAAGTATTCGGCCCCCTTGAACTTTTCCACATTTTGTCACATTACAGCCACAAACATGAATCAATTTCATTGGAATTCCTGTTGAAAGACCAATACAAAGTGGTGTACATGTGAGAAGTGGAACGAAAAATCATACATGATTCCAACCTTTTTTTTTTTTTTTTTTTTTTTACAAATAAATAACTGCAAAGTGGGGTGTGCGTAATTTCTTTATTCAGCCCCCTGTGGTCTGAGTGCAGTCAGTTGCCCATAGACATTGCCTGATGAGTGCTAATGACTAAATAGAGTGCACCTGTGTGTAATCTAATGTCAGTACAAATACAGCTGCTCTGTGGCGGCCTCAGAGGTTGTCTAAGAGAATATTGGGAGCAACAACACCATGAAGTCCAAAGAACCCACCAGACAGGTCAGGGATAAAGTTATTGAGAAATTTAAAGCAGGCTTAGGCTACAAAAAGATTTCCAAAGCCTTGAACATCCCACGGAGCACTGTTCAAGCGATCATTCAGAAATGGAAGAAGTATGGCACAACTGTAAACCTACCAAGACAAGGCCGTCCACCTAAACTCACAGGCCGAACAAGGAGAGCACTGATCAGAAATTCAGCCAAGAGGCCCATGGTGACTCTGGACGAGCTGCAGAGATCTACAGCTCAGGTGGGGGAATCTGTCCATAGGACAACTATTAGTCGTGCACTGCACAAGGTTGGCCTTTATGGAAGAGTGGCAAGAAGAAAGCCATTGTTAACAGAAAACCATAAGAAGTCCCATTTGCAGTTTGCCACAAGCCATGTGGGGGACACAGCAAACATGGGGAAGAAGGTGCTCTGGTCAGATGAGACCAAAATGGAACTTTTTGGCCAAAATGCAAAACGCTATAACACTGCACATCACTCTGAACACACCATCCCCATTGTCAAATATGGTGGTGGCAGTATCATGCTCTGGGGGTGCTTCTCTTCAGCAGGGACAGGGAAGCTGGTCTTTCAAGATGGCGCCGGTGAGGTCGGCTGTTAGTTTTCAGTGTTTTAAAATCGGCAAAATCACCACCATTGAGTACATTAGGTATGATAGAGACACTCTTGTTTTTATTGGTATACAATGTACTCACAATTCGACGTTTTTAACTCCGGATCCGAGCTGGCCGAGCGAGATCCTGAGGGAGAACAATGGAAGCGAAGCGATGGACCCTAGGGAAACGAGCCGGCGTGAGGAATAGGCTCAGAGCCCGTGCACACCGCACACCTCTGCCTAGCATCCTGCTCGCCAACGTCCAGTCACTGGAGAACAAACTCGATGACCTCAGGGCCAGGATAAAGTTCCAGAGAGACATTCGGGACTGCAACCTTCTCTGCTTCACCGAGACATGGCTGAATCCAGCAGTACCGGACCACGCCATCCAGCCGGTCGAGTTCTTCTCGGTTCACCGCATGGACAGGACGCGGGACTCGGGGAAGTCAAGGGGAGGCGGCGTGTGCTTAATGGTGAACAACAGCTGGTGCAACAGCGCGAGCGTTGTTCCTCTTACACGCTCCTGCACACCAAACCTGGAACTACTGTCCATCATGTGTCGTCCTTTTTATCTTCCACGGGAGTTCACATCGGTCATAATCAGCGCCGTTTATATACCACCACAAGTGGACACTGACACTGCCTTATGCGAGCTGCATGAGGCACTCACACAGCACCAGACACAACACCGGGACGCTGCGCTCATTGTGGCGGGGGACTTTAATAGTGCCAACCTCAAACGCGCAGCGCCGAACTTTTATCAGCACATCACCTGCCCCACCAGGGGCGAAAGAACACTAGATCATTGTTATACAACGGTCAAAGACGGCTACAAGGCGCAATCTCATCCAGCGTTTGGTAAATCCGACCACGCCGCCATCTTCCTCATGCCAAAATATAAACAAAGGCTGAAACAGGAAGTTCCGGTTCAGAGGGAGGTCGCGCGCTGGACGGACCAATCGGTGGCCGCGTTACAGGACGCACTCGATGACGCAGACTGGGACATGTTCAGAAACAGCTCCGATGATGACGTCAGCGTGTTTTACGGAAGCGGTTGTGGGATTTATTGGGAAGCTAGTAGACGATACGGTGGAGAAAAAGACTATCAGAACGTTTCCCAACCAGAAGCCGTGGGTGGATAAAACCATCCGCGACGCTCTGAGATCTCGCACCGCCGCCTACAACACGGGATTGCGTCGGGGGACATGGAACCATACAAGGCTGCGTCATACAACGTCCGGAAGGCGGTGAAAGAGGCGAAACAGCGCTACGGGAGAAAACTAGAGTCACAGCTTCAACAGAGTGACTCTAGGAGCCTGTGGCAGGGACTATAAAGCACCAACATCCGGTATGACGAACGAGGACGCGACTCTGGCAGACGAGCTCAACACCTTCTATGCTCGCTTCAATGCTGCAGCTAAAGACGCTAGCGATGCTAATGCTAACGGAGCTAATGCTAATGGCACTAATGCTAACAGCGCTAATGCTAGCGGCGCTAACGGCTGCAGACAGGAAGACACTGCCAGCACCAGGAACGCGCTCATCATCTCCGAGCACGACGTGAGGAGAGCCTTCAAGAGAGTGAACACCAGGAAAGCAGCAGGACCAGACGGCATCTCAGGTCGTATCCTCAGAGCCTGCGCAGACCAGCTAGCACCTGTGTTCACTGAGATATTCAACATCTCCTTATCTCAGTAGGTGATCCCCACGTGCTTCAAAGAGTCCATCATTGTTCCTGTCCCGAAGAAACCACATCCTGCTTCTCTCAATGACTATCGCCCTGTAGCCCTCACCTCAGTAGTGATGAAGTGCTTTGAACGCCTTATCAGAGACTTCATCATTTCTTCACTACCCGACACACTGGACCCACTACAGTTTGCATACCGTCAGAACCGCTCCACAGACGATGCAATCTCTCATCTCCTCCACACATCACTCACTCACCTGGACACTTCCCTCCACACTCACCACCAAGCTGGAGCACCTGGGACTCAGCTCATCTATATGTCAGTGGATCTCCAATTTTCTGACTGGCAGACCACAGGCAGTAAGGATGGGCGGACATGTCTCAGCTACACTCACTCTCAGCACTGGAACCCCCCAGGGTTGTGTTCTGAGCCCCCTGCTGTACTCTTTGTACACCCACGACTGCGTGGCCACTACCAACTCCACCTCCATCATCAAGTTTGGTGACGACACCGTCGTGGTCGGACTGAACAATGATGAGTCGGACTACCTAGAGGAGATTGGTAATCTGGAGAACTGGTGCCAGAGGAACAATCTCCTCCTGAACGTCAGTAAGACAAAGGAGCTGATAGTGGACTTTAGTACAAAGCAGGAGAGGAACTATCAGACCCCCTTCATCAACAGGAGCCCAGTGGAGAGAGTGGACAGCTTCAGATACCTCGGTGTTCACATCACGCAGGACCTGTCATGGTCCTGTCACATCAACACCATGGTGAAAAAAGCCCGGCAGCGTCTGTACCACCTCAGACGCTTGAGAGACTTTAGACTGCCCTCCAAGGTGCTCAGGAACTTCTACTCCTGCACCATAGAAAGCATCCTGACGGGAAACATCACGACCTGGTTCGGGAACAGCACCATGCAGGACAGACGAGCTCTACAGAGAGTGGTGCGATCAGCCGAGCGCATCATCCGCACTGAGCTCCCTGACCTGCACTCCATCTACAGCAAGCGGTGCTGGACTAAGGCCAGGAAGATCATGAAGGACCTCAGTCACCCCAGTAATGGACTGTTCTCTTTGTTGCGGTCTGGGAAGCGATTCCGCTCCCTAAAGGCCAACACAGAGAGGCTGAGGAGGAGCTTCTTCCCGCAGGCGATAAGGTCTCTCAATCACACCTCCACACAGGACTAATAACATCTTTTTAAGCTCAACACTGACTGGACAATCATGGACACATTCATACACACTTGCACTAAATATTTATACATCTGGACAATTGCACATGTCACTTTCATTAGTCACCTTTCATGCATATTTGCACAACCACTGACACTTTAAATTCTATATACATATATACTCCCCCCCCCTATATTTCTATATTTTGCAATATTTTATTATGCCCTTATTGTACAGTTAATTTTACTGGTTAAATTGATTTCTTTAGTATTTCCTTTTTATTGATTATTTATTTTACGTACAAGCTTTGATTTTCTTTTTAAGGTCACTGGCGGTCGTGTAAGCATTTCACTGCATATTATACTGTGTATGACTGTGTATGTGACAAATAAAATTTGAGTTGATGGGAAGATGGATGGAGCCAAATACAGGGTAATCTTGGAAGAAAACCTCTTGGAGTCGGCAAAAGACTTGAGACTGGGGCGGAGGTTCACCATCCTGCAGGACAACGACCCTAAACATAAAGCCAGGGCAACAATGGAATGGTTTTAAAACAAAACAAAACATATCCATGTGTTAGAATGGCCTAGTCAAAGTCCAGATCTAAATCCAATCGAGAATCTGTGGCAATATCTGAAAACTGCTGTTCACAAACGCTGTCCATCTAATCTGACTGAGCTGGAGCTGTTTTGCAAAAAAGAATGGGCAAGGATTTCATTCTCTAGATGTGCAAAGCTGGTAGAGACATACCCTAAAAGACTGGCAGCTGTAATTGCAGCAAAAGGTGGTTCTACAAAGTATTGACTCAGGGGGCTGAATAATTACGCACACTTAAGAAAAGACAGGAGGCAGAACTAGAGGTAGCATAGCTGAAGATGTTGAGGTTCTCTTTGGGAGTGACAAGGATGGAAGAATGAGTTAATCAGAGGGACAACCCATGACAACCCATGTTAGATGTTTTGGAGATAAAGTCAGAGAGGTCAGATTGAGGTAGTTTGGACTAGCCACAATTGGAGAGATTGTGAATATATCGGTAGAAGGTTGATGAGGTTGGAACTGCCAGGCAGGAGGTCTAGAGGAAGACCAAAGAGGAGATTTATGGATGCAGTGAGAGAGGACATGAAGTTAGTTGGTGTGAGAGAAGAGGATGCAGAGGATAGGGTTAGATGGAGGCAGGTGATTCGCTGTGGCGACCCCTGAAAGTGAACAGCCGAAAGTCAAAGAAGAAGAAGAAGTTAAAATATAAACTAACCCAGTGTATTGGGTTATCGCGAATTTTCCTACAAAATACAAGTCTCCACTCAACTCTATCCAGTTTGCTGGATTAAAGAGTGTGGTTATGCAAAATCGATGCAACAATTTCTCCATAATCATGTCTCATTGGAACATCATGGTGTTTAGAGTTACCATGAGTGGTTAGCTGCATGTGTAAAAGGGACTTGTACGTAGTTGTGCATGTATCTGCTGATAATGTAGTCTATTCCCTTGAAGGATTCACTGAGAGCTTCACTGTTGACAACTTTTGTAAGGTCTGTTTGGCATCTAGTTGTGGCACTTAGCAACAAGAAGTATGTTCGAGTTTCTTTCAACTTTAGGCTAACCTTCTCATGATAGGCATGTGTAGAAGATGTTGAAAGACACATGCTTTGGTCAAAGTTATGGAAGAAGCATGTCTCTTATCATGTTTTCACTGGTCACCCTCCTGAAATTTTACATGATATCTGGAAAAGCCATTGTACCAGTTGAGTTGTCTGTATACTTAAGACCTCATCCCTAAAATATATTTTACTCTAGATCAGGGCTAAAGTGATAAAAAAAAGAGGAGGGTAAACTATGAATTATTTGATAAAGGTAAGGCAGACCATAAAATACATTAATTGAAAAACATTATTTGAAGCTGAAATTCATTCTTGCTATTTCAGTGCTTAAAAAAATCACTATATATCCATGCTGTCCACCATGTACTGATCAACCTGCTGAAAGTAGTGAACATAATTGGTCAGGGCAAACCTTTAAGGTACTATAAATGCTGCTTAAGCAGTGCACACAAATATTTGATCTGGCAAAACAATATGAATAACTCAAGCTGTTAAGAGGGTCAACTAGGAATAACTGTGGCAAATTTTAAAGCTGTGTTAATACTAGTAAGACACAGGTAAACGCTAGTCAAAAGTGAGGTTGATAAATGATTTTTCAGAAAATGTGTTTACATGTAAATACTGTTTACATGAATTTAATGTGCATTACAGCTTTCCTCTAGACACTGCGGGCGACAAATATCATCAGCCACAGCACTGCAGAACAAGTGAGGTAATTTCATGCACTTGAATCACATTAGGGTTAATGAACACTATGTTCATATTTATATTTATATCAGCTTAGGTGTTGACTCTTTGTCTAGCTTCATCTGTAAATATCTTTATATGCCTTTTGTGTTCTGCACTAGTTTATGTTCCTTTTTGTTACCCTTTGTGACCTTCTGCTGTCAACCTTTACACGTTTCCAGTTATGGCCAAAGCATAATTAGGTGGAGCATTATACTCAACTTATATTTGGTCTTTTAATTGTCTTTTAAATGATTTTTGAGGGTAAAAATCCATTCAAAAAAGACAGTCATGACTTCCAGAAATGTAAAATATGATACAGTGGCACCTCGGATTAAGAGTAACGCGGTTTGCCAGTGTTCCCCAAGATGAGCAAAGATGTAAAATAAATTTTGACTTGAAAAAACTAGCATTGTCTTGGTTTACGAGCACCGAGTATCATGTACCACGCATGCGCTTCTTGTTTTGACGCCGAGTATCACGTCATCACGACTGAGGCTGATTTTTCTCTCTCTTTCGCTGCGGTATTGTAGGTAATCGTCTTCCCTGCTGGGTCTTAGTGCTTGCAGAGTTTCTGTGTAAGGCAGAGAGTGTGCGTGTGTGTTTGTGTGGGAAGCCGAGAAGAGGAGGGGGGCTGTAAAACCGAGAGAGAGTGTGTGTGTGCGTGCGCGTAATTTGACACCGTGCTCCTTCACACACACCAACACACACACACACACACACACACACACACGTGATGGGAAGTTTAAATAATTTTAGTTACTCGGTTCTTTGAATCTCATGCATCAAAATGAACAAATTATTTTTTGAGTCATTTAGTTAATTTCGTTCTTTTGAAAAAGATTCGTTCAATAAAAAGAACTCCAAATACATACCCAAATTTTGGCTATGGTTCCAGTTATGAAAATATTACAGTGCAACTAAGGACATATTATAATAAACAGAATGAGTAACTCACCATCATATCTTGCAGTTGGAGTCGTTCGTTCTTTTGAATCTATTGCACCGCATAGCGTATATGGGAGACACGTGACAAAGGAATGAACGACTAAAGACTTGAAGACTAATTGCTAAGACTCGTTCATTACTGTTTCAAGTGTACTGCACTGCATAGAGTCTATGGGAGTCACGTGTCAAAAGAACGAAAGACTCGGGACTCGAAGACTCATTGCTGACAATCGTTCTGTTCTGTTTACTGTGTGCACAAACGGAAACACTTATCTGTCATGATTTATGTGTACTTTTTTTTTTTAAGTAAAGTGCAGGTTAATTTGTTAAATTTTTATTTTATATTTTGTATGAATTATTTTTATGTATTTCTTTTTTGGGAAATACGAATAATTTGAGTTTCCATTATTTCTTATGGGAAAATTACATTTGGTTTATGAGTGTTTTGGAATACGAGCCTGCTTCCTTAACGAATTATGCTTATAATCCGAGGTTCCACTGTACATGCTTTCATGTGCTACTTAGCACTAGAAAACTACCGATGAACTATTTGGGCATTGATTTTTTTGTATAGTGCTTTTGCGAAACATTACCAGTCCTAGGTCAGTGCTTGTTGCTACTTCTGTCAGCACTGCTGGAATGAATAATAAGAAAAGCACAGTTCTCTATATTTGTTCCCTCCAGTGAAAAAACAACAACACTTTAGTGTATTACAAATATACTGAAATCCTCGATAGTCCATTGGAAATATACTAACAAAAAGTTGTACCATCAGTTAATATATAAAACGTATACTAACATCATGCTTTTACCAGATTTTGGAATTAAACTTTAAATATACTTAAAAATAATTGTATTATAGTAGACTTTTCAAAAATACAGTGGTGTGAAAAACTATTTGCCCCCCTCCTGATTTCTTATTCTTTTGCATGTTTGTCACACAAAATGTTTCTGATCATCAAACACATTTAACTATTAGTCAAAGATAACACAAGTAAACACAAAATGCAGTTTTTAAATGAGGGGTTTTATTATTTAGGGAGAAAAAAAATCCAAACCTGTGTGAAAAAGTAATTGCCCCCTGAACCTAATAACTGGTTGGGCCACCCTTAGCAGCAATAACTGCAATCAAGCATTTGCGATAACTTGCAACGAGTCTTTTACAGTGCTCTGGAAGAATTTTGGCCCACTCATCTTTGCAGAATTGTTGTAATTCAGCTTTATTTGAGGGTTTTCTAGCATGAACCGCCTTTTTAAGGTCATGCCACAACATCTCAATAGGATTCAGGTCAGGACTTTGACTAGGCCACTCCAAAGTCTTCATTTTGTTTTTCTTCAGCCATTCACAGGTGGATTTGCTGGTGCGTTTTGGGTCATTGTCCTGCTGCAGCACCCAAGATCGCTTCAGCTTGAGTTGACGAACAGATGGCCGGACATTCTCCTTCAGAATCACAGCAAGCCTTCCAGGTCCTGAAGCAGCAAAACAACCCCAGACCATCACACTACCACAACCATATTTTACTGTTGGTATGATGATCTTTTTCTGAAATGCTGTGTTACTTTTACGCCAGATGTAACGGAACACGCACCTTTCAAAAAGTTAAACTTTTGTCTCGTCGGTCCACAAGCTTTTTCCCAAACGTCTTGGCAATCATTGTGATGTTTTTTAACAAAATTGAGACGAGCCTTAATGTTCTTTTTGCTTAAAAGTGGTTTGCGCCTTGGAAATCTTCCATGCAGGCCGTTTTTGCCCAGTCTCTTTCTTATGGTGGAGTCGTGAACACTGACCTTAATTGAGGCAAGTGAGGCCTGCAGTTCTTTAGATGTTGTCCTGGGGTCTTTTGTGGCCTCTCGGATGAGTTGTCTCTGCGCTCTTGGGGTAATTCTGGTCGGCCGGCCACTCCTGGGAAGGTTCACCACTGTTCCATGTTTTTGCCATTTGTGGATAATGGCTCTCACTGTGGTTAGCTGGCGTCCCAAAGCTTTAGAAATGGCTTTATAACCTTTACCAGACTGATAGATCTCAATTTCTTTTGTTCTCATTTGTTCCTGAATTTATTTGGATCTTGGCATGATGTCTAGCTTTTGAGGTGCTTTTGGTCTACTTCTCTGTGTCAGGTAGCTCCTATTTAAGTGATTTCTTGATTGAAACAGGTGTGGCAGTAATCAGGCCTGGGGGTGACTACAGAAATTGAACTCAGGTGTGATAAACCACAGTTACGTTTTTTTTTTAACAAGGGGGGCAATCACTTTTTCACACAGGGCCATGTAGATTTTGAGTTTTTATTCTCCCTTAATAACGTAAACCTTCATTTAAAAACTGCATTTTGTGTTCCATTATGTTATCTTTGACTAATAGTTAACGGTTTTTGATGAGCAGAAACATTTAAGTGTGACAAACATGCAAAAGAATAAGAAATCAGGAAGGGGGCAAATAGTTTTTCACACCACTGTATATTATTGGAAAATATACTTTAAGTGAAAGGTTGGTCTAATTTCCAAAGTATACTTATACATTGTTTTTCAATGTATTTTTGGTATATTTTTTAAAAATATGCTCGAAATAATCATTGTACAAATGTACAGAAGTATACATTAGAATACAAATTTTAACATAGGGTAATCTCAGAATATTATCAGTTAAATTTAAATGTACTTATTCATATGTATTTATATTTAGTGCACTAGTCTCTCATGCGTGCGCCCTTTTATGCTCGTTTTTGCACGCTGAATCTCTCTCCCGCGCGTGCGCTCTCAAACTCGTTTTTGTGCGCTGAAAATCGTTTTTGTCCGTTCAAGATAATTTATGTTTGCACACTTTCAATCTTCTGTGCGCTCACTATCATAAAGCTACACTTGCACAAACTGCAGCAGCGTTGTAAACTCTGCATCCATTCCAGCCAACCAGAGATAAAAATTGGCGCCACACCAGCCAATCAGAAACTGGAGGTGGGCAGATTTGGACTGTCTGTCGGATTGGGTCCACAGACCGATTCTAGTTTGAATTAACGGCTGAAAGCTGCATCATCGCGTGCGTTAGTTCGAATCGTTATTATTTTATTTTCATCGGCATAAGGTAAATTTTATGGTTTTTGTTAGGTAATTTGTAATTAAGTACATACTTTAAGCTATAGAATGTGTTGTCTAACGTGTTGTTGCTAAATCTTATGTACTTTGCTTGTGGTATAATGCTCCGTAGCTCTCTGCCTGTTTTCAGACTGTAACAGCTAGAATTTAAACTAATACTGTACCTGTATATTCTAATACTAATGTCTGTCTGTGTTCAGACAACAGTTTGCATTTTAGTTTGTGCTTGTTAACATGTTTTGTTGAACACAAATAAACTATAGTAGTGCTTTTTTGTAACCTTGTGCAAATTAAATCTATTGAACTCATGAATAAAATCTGCCTCTATATTAGCACTTTAGCACACAAAAGTATACTTAATACACATAAAATTGTGCTTTTGTACAATTTAATTACAACTTAAATACACTTAGTACAAAATTAGTTGTTCCAAAATAGCAAACTTCAAGTATACTAATCATTAGTCTGCTGCAAGCATACTTACATATGCTTGGATTTAATATACTTAGCATACTTTTTTTTTCACTTGGACCTGCTCAGGTTGAATTTGGTAAGATTGCACAGGTTGTTGCATCTAACCCAGAAACTGTTTCTGTGCAAAAAAAATAAAAATGACAGCATGCTACCAAGAGAACTTTAGGTCTCACCGTCTTTGTTACACTGCTGCTCACCTAATGTGTGTTGTTAACCCTTCAATGTTAAATTATTTCATCCTACTATCAGCATATATAGTATGATAAAACAGAAATATTTTTGAGGTTGGTTGTTTAAACTGTAAATCCACTTTTTTTTACCTAAAGAATTAGCAAAAGAGAAAATGATAATGGTTATTGTCTGTCAGGGGATATAAGGAAAACTACAGTGACTGAAGAGTTAAAAGACATTTACATTTTCAACAACACCTAAAACTATCCCTGACGTTTTGGAGGAAACACCTATTTAAATCTTTAAAATCTGTGTCTGACCTCATACCGCCTAGCTAATCCGCCTAGCAAGCTACTGAAAACCCATTCTATGAAAATATAAAAGCAAAAATCAAAACCATAAAGCATTTGGCTAGGCTAGCTAGTCAGCTGCGTTTACTTGTCTTTATATACTGTTGATATTCAAAGTGTTGCTCACTACGTCTCACTTGGTTAAGCAAATTTAGAGATAACCTAGAGCTAACCTAAAACCAGAATCACATTTTTGGATTAGATTAGATTAGATTAAAATGTAATTTTTAATCACTCATGTAGGTTTTTCAGTTTACTGCTGATTTACTTTACTTTCCTCAAGACATCTGAGGAAAAGCTGACAGTAGAGCAATTCTAGATATTAAGGGAGTGTTTTTTTTTTAAAGAGAAAGTGTAATTTAATAATTTTTTTTGTAGTTATTTATAGTAATGTTTTTCACTTTTGCTACACAAGCACAGTATGGTGATGGGGCTTTTAGCTCACTGCAGTCGTTTTCTTAAAAATTCAGCGAGTGGAACGCCTGATCCTTGAAAATCCTCGGGTGCCTTGCTTATACCATTAAAGAAGTTTGTAGGAGGCCAGCATTTCAGACAGGAATTATGCAGTCCCAATATGGCTCCAATGTACTGAGAATAGTACATTGTATCTTGCTGGTATCTAAGCACTAGTGAAACGCTGGGATGAGTGCCCTAGTATAGCAGGGGATTATATAGAGAATAAATTGTGCTATTATTCTACGCACTCAAAATCCCAGTTTTACTTGAACGCCTTCCTTGTATTTCCCAAATTGCATTTTAACATCAGCGTTCACTCTATTTTTGTAAAGGACATGGTGCAAGTGTGGATAATGCCAAATTTCTATGCTATGCTACATGCCGCTGTTCTAATGAAAATTAAATGAGCATGCCTCAGCTATGTTTTTAAGTCTGTAGCGTGTTTGTTCAGGATAGACTGGGATTCATAAACACACATTAAGGCAGTCCTGGGTTGCTGCAGCAGAGCTCCGGCTTAGTAAAGCATGTCACAGTTATCAGAAGTGGGAAGGAAACTTGAAACAAAACCTGGCAACAGAGCATGATGTTACTGGATGTGTGTGTGTGTGTGTGTGTGTGTGTGTGTGTGTGTGTGTGTGTGTGTGTGTGTGTATATGTGTGTGTGTGAAAGTTGTGTGTGTGTGTGAGAGAGAGAGATTGAATGCTATTTGAGCTGTGATAAAATGGCATGAGGCAGGTTCAGAATAAATCTTATCCTCCTGAGACCCAGTCTCTACTGATGTGTACATTGAAATTTCTCCTCACTGTTCCTCTTTATTAACACCTGATAACTATGACCTCAATCAATGTCTTAAAGCAGGAATAAGTTTGGCAAAAGAATTATACCCATCTGTCCTCATGATTTTACTATGATATCGGCAGTGTAGTTGGGAGAAAATGTCCTTGTATGCCTACATTTAAGTCTCAAGAGGATGAGGATTTATCTAGTATAACTATTTCTAGTTTTCAATCAGATTTATAAGTAGCAGTGATATGTGTCAGTGATAGAATGTTTTTATGTGTGGGTGTGTGTGTGTGAAGACCTTTGAGGGCAAAGCTGGCCTGTTAGGGCGGGACGGTGTCCATCCCACTCGGGAAGGTGCTGCTCTCATTTCCTGTAGTATAGCTCATAGTCTCAGTAGAGGTCTAGTTAATCGGTGACAATCCAGAGCCCAGGCCAGGGAGCAGACAGACAGGCTAAACCAACCGTCTGCTAGCTGCATAGAGTCGTCACTCAGGGTTCACCATATTGAAACTGTGTCTGTTCCCCGATCTAAGCAAAAATGTAGAAAGACCCAGAAAGTCTGTTTCAATAATCTAATTAACATAAAGACCACAAACTCAGATCATACTGAATGCGCAGCCGGCACCTCTGATCTGAAGCTAGGATTGTTAAATATTAGATCTCTCACATCAAAAGCAGTTATTGTTAATGAAATTATCACAGATCAGGCGTTTGATATACTCTGTTTAACTGAAACATGGGTTAAACAGGACGAGTATGTAGCTCTAAATGAAGCTAGTCCTCCTGGATACAGCTACATACACCAGCCTCGGTTAACTGGTAGAGGAGGAGGCGTCGCAGTTATTCATAATGATAATCTGTCTATCGTACAAAAACACGGACACAAATTTAACTCATTTGAAATTCTCTATAGTAACATAAGTGTATTTAAGTATATTAAATCAGCTCAGTCGATTCCACTAATTATAATTTACAGACCTCCAGGGCCGTATTCTGAATTTCTTAGTGAATTTGCAGATTTCATCTCAGACCTGGTCATATCTGTAGACAAAGTGTTAATTGCTGGAGATTTTAACATTCATTTTGAGAATCCAGAAGACCCTCTGAGAACAGCATTTATATCCATACTGGACTCCGTAGGTGTAAATCAGTGTGTAGTAGGACCCACTCATAAAGCAGGTCACACTTTAGATTTAGTAATATTCTTCGGATTAATTATAAGAAATGTATTCACAATTCCACTGTCTGAAATTATCTCAGATCACTATCTTGTCTCCATTCAAGTGTGTCACAGTGATAATGTACGCACAGCACCGCGCTACCGTATTAAACGTACATTCACATCAACTACCACACAGAGTTTTATCAGTAATCTCCCAGAGTTACCAACTTCGATTAGGCCACCGTCTGACCCCACAGAACTTGATCAGGCGACTGAATATTTAGAGTCAACACTTCGTTGTACCTTAGATAATGTAGCTCCAGCTAAAAGAAAATTTATTAGAGATAAGAAACTTGCTCCCTGGTACAGTATAATGATCACACGCGCACTTTAAAACAGACTGCTCGGAAATTAGAGCGTAAATGGCGTCAAACTAAATTGTTGGTATTTCAAATAGCATGGAAAGAGAGCATCCTGAACTATAGGAAAGCTCTTAGTGTAGCTAGATCAACGTATCTCTCCACTCTTATAGAAGAAAATAAAAATAATCCTAGATTTTTATTTAATACCGTAGCCAAATTAACCAGAAATAAGACCACTACAGAAATCTCCACAACAACATCATGCAATAGTGAGGACTTCATGAACTTTTTTAATAATAAAATTGTAAATATCAGGCATAAAATTGAGGCTTTGAAACCAAACAATGTAATTAATACTGATGTTAACCTAGCCATGTAAGATTCAAACCTAGAATACTTTACTCCTCTTGAAGAGAATGAACTAATTTCACTCATCTCTTCTGCAAATTCATCAACCTGTATATTAGATCCTATACCGACACATTTTCTTAAACAGATAGTACCAATAATAACAGAACCGATGTTGAGAATAATTAATTCCTCACTCAGCATTGGTTATGTTCCAAAATCTTTTAAAGTAGCAGTTATTAAACCAATAATTAAGAAACCTGACCTCGACCCCTGTCAGCTGTCCAATTACAGGCCAATATCAAACCTCCCCTTTATCTCTAAGATTCTGGAAAAGATAGTAGCGGAGCAGCTATGCTCATATCTACATAGAAATGGCATACATGAACTGTATCAGTCAGGATTTAGGCCTCATCACAGCACAGAAACAGCACTCGTTAAAGTAGTAAATGACCTCCTATTGGCCTCTGATCAGGGTTGTGTAACTATGCTTGTTTTATTCGACCTCAGTGCAGCTTTTGACACTATTGATCATGCTATTCTTCTTCACAGATTAGAAAATTTAGTAGGAATTAAGGGTACAACCCTCTCCTGGCTCAGATCCTATTTGACCGATCGTTATCAGTATGTAGACTTAAATGGTGATTATTCTGCATGTTCTCTAGTGGAGTTTGGCATTCCGCAGGGTTCAGTTTTAGGCCCACTGCTTTTTTCCCTTTACATGCTTCCTCTGGGCAACATAATCCGTAAGCATGGTATTAGTTTTCATTGTTATGCTGACGACACACAGCTATACGTCTCAACAAAACCTGATGAGAAAAACCACCTTACTAAAGTTGAGCAATGTGTTCAGGACATAAGAAATTGGATGCTAATTAACTTCCTTCTGCTTAATCCGGATAAGACAGAAGTTCTAGTCATAGGACCGCATACAGCTAGAAGTAAAATCTTAGATCACACCGTAACTTTAGATGGCCTTTCTGTTCCGTCAAGTGCAACAGTAAAAGACCTTGGCGTGATTATAGATTCCAGCCTTTCATTTGAAGCTCATGTAGATAATATCACCAGGATAGCATTCTTTCACCTTAGAAATATCGCCAAAATAAGAAATATATTGTCGCTAAATGATGCAGAAAAACTAGTTCATGCTTTTATCACTTCTAGGTTGGACTATTGTAATGCCTTACTGTCTGGTTGTTCAGTTAGGTGCATAAACAAGCTTCAGCTAGTCCAAAATGCAGCAGCGAGAGTCCTCACTAGAACCAGAAGATATGAGCACATCACCCCTATCCTATCTTCACTGCATTGGCTCCCTGTGAAATTTCGCATTGATTTTAAAATACTACTCTTGACATATAAGGCATTAAATGGTCTCGCGCCGCAGTATCTGAGCGAACTGCTAGTGTCTTACGATCCGCCACGCCTACTTCGGTCAAAGGATGCAGGCTGCTTATCAGTACCGCGTATTATGAAAACTACAGCTGGGGGCAGAGCTTTTTCTTACAAAGCCCCAAAATTATGGAATAGTCTTCCAAATAGTGTTCGGGACTCAGACACAGTCTCAGTGTTTAAGTCTAGGCTCAAAACCTATTTATTTAACCAAGCATTTTATAAATAGATTTGCCATAAGGTAAAGGAGCAGATCTGGGGGACTCATGGACGTAGAGTATTATGGTGAACTGGTATGTTTAGATGCTGTCTTCCTCAGTCTCATTTGATCACTCAGGTTTGTTGACGGTGAGGTGATTGTTTGCTTTACATCTCAGGGAGCCCTCATGTTTGTGTTTCCTTCTGGCTCTCCCTTTTAGTTATGCTGTCATAGTTAGTCCTGCCGGAGTCCCTGCTTGCACTCTACAGTAAATATACATTCACATTAGACATTGTGACTGTGACCATACCTAATTGCAATCTCTCCTCCTCTTCTCTTCCTCCCCCTCTTTCTCTTTCCTCTCTCCCCCTGTCTCCCCCTTTCACTCTTTCTCTCTCTCTCTCTGTCGAGCTACACATGTGGTTCCTGAGCTGCCAGTGATCCAGACTCCCTCTGCCCTCCGGACCTGTCTGATCCATCCTGGTGCCCGGTTTCTGGTTGGAGGTCTCATCGCATGGATGCCCCGTGTGTCTCTTTAGGATGCGTCTGGTGTCTGGGGATGATTCTCTATACTCAGAAGATGGTTCTGGCCTCGACTGGTGTGGTCAGCTGTTTCTCTGAGGACTTGACAATTCGATAGTTCAGGACTGGAACTTTCTACAAGTCTATCTGAGTCTCGAATAACTACTGGACTCCATTTTACATCAAGTATTATAACATCAATTAACATCAACTATTATAGCTGAACCTAACACTTAACACTGTATAAATGCAGATAATTTCCTGCTATCTGTTTCACCCAGATGAGGATGGGTTCCCTGTCGAGTCTGGTTCCTCTCAAGGTTTCTTCCTATTACCGTCTCAGGGAGTTTTTCCTTGCCACTGTCGCCCTCGGGCTTGCTCGCCAGGGAATATCTGAACATTTTGATTCATACACATTCACATTCCATACAAACTTAAATAATTCTTTTGATTGTGTAAAGCTGTTTTGAGACAATGTCAATTGTTAAAAGCCCTATACAAATAAAACTGAATTGAATTGAATTGAATTGAATTGTGTGTGTGTGTGTGTGTGTGTGTGTATTTGCATGTGGGTGGGTAGTGAAATGAGGTGTGAATCAGAAATGAGGTGCAAATGCTGAAAAAGGATAAGCTTGCCATGTACTGCCACGCAGACATCACTGCTTTCGTGATCAGTGACTCTATAGCAGAGTGATGTGATGCAACTGATCTCTTGCTCTGCTCTTAATACAGATGTGAGCAGCTTGTGACAGCCACTGCATCACCTGCTTCTATTATACTTCCTTTCCTCACTTCACAGTATCACCTCTTATCAAACAGGTGCCATGCAGAACTTCACTTCTCTCCACAGCTTCATTTCCCAATCCAATTACGTCAATCAGGGCTTATTGTTTCTTTATGACATTAGAACTCAGGTACCAAGCCAAATTTATCTCATCGTGTGTTACTGATTAGTACAGCCATGAGACAGAGATACATCAAGAGATACAGTTAGAAATGTTTGTGCAGTGTTTGAACACAGTGTATACTATTAGATGCACATACTGTAAGGTGATGGACCGAGCAGAGAACGCTATGTTCCTTATACAGTAAAAACAGATTAAAGGGCTCTAAATAAATGCAGAGTCAATGAGCATATGCTCTTTGCATTCTGTCTCAACACAAGTATACTAGTGTGAGTCATCAGTGCATTTGTCCCACTTTGCTGTTGGACACACACACTTGAAATTGCATGAAATTAGCAGAGGCTACTTTTGTATATGTGGTTAATACTCATCAAGTCTGTGTGTGCTTACTGTAGACTACACGCAGCGAATACAAATTAATATGAATTTCTAATTTTCTCACATATGGACACTTAGTTAACATGCAAACATGTCTCTTGTTCCAAGGACAATTTTATTTCTATAATCATTTTTGTGAAATTTCTGCATATATATTGGGGTGGACAATTTGAACACCATGAAGCAAAAAGAATACTGATTTAAGCTCTCTTAAGATTAAGTGGTACAAGCTGCAACGTCTTTTTGTAATGTTACACACCACTGGTTTCATTTAATACTAAAATTGCATCAGGCATTTGTGGTGTAATTGAGTTGTACTGTCTGAGATTTTCTGTATGGTTCGTTTCAAGTTGTTTTGATCTGCATATTTGATTTGGCACATGTTTCATTTTCATTTACATTTTCTTCACAAACCTCCCCATTTTATCTGGGCTTGGAGACTACAAGACAGGCAAAAATATTTACATTGTACTAAGGTGGATGGTATACTGTACTGCAGTGTCTGTAAAAAAATACAGATCCTTACTCATCCAGATTCACTTACTCATCCTCTATACAGCTTTATCCTGTATTCAGGGTGGGGAGGGGGGGGGGGGCTGGAGCCTATCCCAGGAGGCTTTGGGCACAAGGCGTGGTACACCCTGGACAAGGTGTCAATTCATCGCAGGACACACCCACATACATACACACACTACGGGAATATGGGAATGCCAATTAGCCTAACCTACATGTCTTTGTACTGTGGGAGGAAACTGGAGTACCCGGAGGAAAACCCACCAAGCATGGGGAGAACATGCAAACTCCATGCACACAGAGATGGAAATCGAGCCTGAGTTCCAAACGTTCATTAAAAAAAAAACGGTGAATTAGTCGCCTTGCACCTCCAGGATCCCTGCCTCGTGCCCCAAGTCTCTGGTATAGGCTCCAGGCCCTCCGCTACCCTGTATACAGGATAGTGGAAGTGGTATAGACAATGAGTAAGTGATTACATGAAGGACCAAAGACAAGTGTGACAGTCAAAGTTTTCAACAGAACCGGGTCTGATTCTCTGATTTGAACTTATTCAAATAGGTTATCATTTTAATAGCAATAACTCACTCACAGGTCTTTGTATGCTGGACACTCCATGTAATATATGTCTAACAATTTCTCATTAACAAACAAAGAAGACTTTGTTCTTTTTGGTTTCTTGGTCAATTTTGGTTTCAATGCTCCATTTTGTTTTTTAAATCTTAAACTGAAAAGATAAAAAAAAGGTTGTTTGAACAATAGATGGCTTAACATAAGCGATATGAATTAAAAAATCTTAATTATAAAACATAAGCGATATGAATTAATAAATCTTACAAACATTCTACTGTACATTAAGCATAGCACTCAGCATTCAAAAGGCATGATAATTCATTACATGATACAACTTATAATTATTGGTGAATTGTTGTAGTATAAAAAGGAATAAAATCTGTGAGGATATATTGTTATTGTGTAATGATCAATTTTAGGGTGGTAATGGCTTACCATTTTGCATCAGGATTTATTTCCTGGCTCAACTGTAAATATAAAATTATTCTGACTGATTAGCTTTACTTACATTTACAAATGTTTTTTGTAAATGTTTTATTGTAAACTAATTGAATAGTTTGAATTTTTCTGTGCTTGAACCAAACTTTTCTTGGTAAACGCTTTTGTGCATGCTACTTCTGTCCTCTATCTGGCCCTCAGTCTACTGATTCAGTCAATCAGGTTTCAGACAGATAGGATATGATGGCTCACTGGGACTTTTATAAAACGGGCATATTTTAGTGTTATTTGAAGATTTCACTTCACAGCTGATTCAAAGTCAGCTAGGCAGGGCTTTGACAGCCTAACTGGGTAACCTGGATATAAGGTCTCATAGAGGCAGCCTGATCAAAGAATTGTCACATATGTAATGCTGTGTAAATATTACATTTTGCTCATTTAGTTAATAGATTTGTGGTCAGAAATGCAGAGAATGTCAGTCATTAATATAAGATATGTTAATCCCTTATAAGATATGATATGAGGATATGATCATATGATATGTTTTGGATTTTGATGTAAGAAATTAATAATGATTAAACAATATCGTTGGTAGTTGATTTATTATTTGGTCATGTTGTATAAATTAATGCTGTGTTATGTTGGATTAAATCTACATAAAATAGTGTCTGGAAATAATCGAGTTCATTCATCCAATATACACTACCCGGTCAAAAAAACATATTTTGTTGGGCCACGTTTTGCTCTCATTATGGCAGGCATTCGCCATGGCATCATTTCGATACCTTATGCAACATCACAACATTTATTTGCGTTTTATAATGGTCTTAATGTCTGGACTCTGTGGTCGCCAATGCCTTTGGTCTGCCTGAACCACTCTTTCACTATTTTAATCATGTGTCATCTTGGAATATGCCCGTACCAACATTGGGCATGTAACATAGTACACCTAGTAGACCTGACCAACAGAAGCAACCCTAGATCATAACACTGACCCCACAGGCTTGTACAGTAGACTCTAGGCATCACCTTGTAACAGGACCCATCACACCACATGACATTTTTCCAATGCTCCACTGTCGATTCTTTATGCTCTAAAAAATTTACCTCCCCCCCTCCAGTTAGCTTCACCAATAAATGGTTTTCAGCAATCTCCTTAGTTGTTTTCTTTGCTTGATGCAGACCAATAATTTGACTCTTCTGAAACAGATTAAGAAGCTACTTCCTGCATCAGTTACAGTTAGACAAACTTTTTGAAAGCGTATTCATTAATTCATTCATTCATTCATCTTCTATACCGCTTTATCCTCTATTCAGGGTCGCGGGGACCTGGAGTCTATCCCGGGAGGCTTAGGGCACAAGGCGGGGTACACCCTGCACAGCGTGCCAATCCATCGCAGGGCACACACATATACGCACATTCACACACTACGGGCAATTTGGGAACGCCAATTAGCCTAACCTGCATATCTTTGGACTGTGGGAGGAAACCGGAGTACCCGGAGGAAACCCACCAAGCACGGGGAGAGCATGCAAACTCCATGCACAGAGAGACAGGAATCGAGCCTGGCCGGGGAATCGAACCCGGCCCCTGGAAGGGGTGGAAGGTGCAAGGCGGCAGTGCTAACCACTACACCACCGCGCCGCCAGCGTATTAATTTGTGCAGTAAATATACAATGGAAGGCTTATACCTATTTTTATACCTGGGAAGTGTACATGTGATAGAGCAGTTTAGGACACAGGACAGAGTGCTTTTTTTTTCTTTCTTTAGAAATAAAACCGTAATCAGTCTGTAATACTGAGACTCTCACATATCCACACAACTGAGTGATTGTGTAAGACACCCACCTTAAATTTCACACTTCAGTTTGAACACTGTCAAATGAAACTGAATTCAAGGTTTTATTCTCAAAACGTCTGCTTCAGCAGACGTTTAACTTATGATCACAGGGCTAGGTTATTGCTCACATTTGTTTAAACTACTAGGTTTACACTCGTTTTAACCCAAGGTACAGATAAAGCAATTCATAAAATTACTTATTTTCCATTGATGGTTATAAATAGTACACTCAGTAGTTTTAGTTGTCGTAACTTCTATTTTTTCTCACTGTGTCTGCATCATGAGTCATAGAAGTTGCAGTACAAATTCAGGAAACTGTATAGATGATAGGAAGACATGCAAAAATGTCTAGCACAGTCTACAGTTATTGACTGTTCCGAGCAGAAATTTCTTCTCCTAATAATAACAAAGCATTTACTGTAAGTAAGACATTTCTTTGAAGGCAAGTGTTCAAAACAGCTTTCTCATCTTCAGGATACATGTGGATTTGTCAGTTGGAATACTATGTAAGCACATTTCTCAAACTTCACACTAGATTAAACTAGTTTTGTCAGCTAGATATCATACAGTAGTTGTGTTGCTTCAGGTAATATGCATTTTCCCTTTTTCCCAATCTGAAACTATTTCCTCTTCTTTCTGTGCCTGATAGCAGTAGGTATTCATTATCATACTACATGTTCCTTAAGCATGCCTACGTGTTGGCACTTAACAGCCAAATTATCCCATTATGCAGTACATCAACTTCATTTCGAATGCAATCCCCCAAGCGCAAATATTTGTCACAATTGCATGTGATTAAACCTTGCAACACTTTCTCATCATTGTCATAAAAGCATGGAGACTTTCTATTTATATGTAGATATGTACTACAGTATGTGCATTGTAGTTTTACATGTGACCATGGCAGGTTTTCTGGCATGAATGCATATGTGACCATGATTCATTTAACCAAATTAAGCATGATGTAGATCATGACTCACATACACCAGACTGTATCATAAATCATTTCTCTCCTGCAGCATTCTTAAACTTTTTTTTTTCGTCACCATAAGAAAAATAATGTCACAGTGTTCATGAATGCCACTTAATGCTGCATAGAATAGAATTTACATCTGTTGAGGCTTCAAAGAAAAAATCCAATGCACTTCATTTATGACCCTTAAAAATTGCAGTACACCAAATTAACAAAATTAAGTGTGAGATATTTGCAAAGATAACACTCTCACTCTCGCTCAGTACAATATATTTAAGAGTGAATGTTATATTCGGCAGATCCCAAATTCCCACTGACCCCATCAGTGTTTTGCTATACTGTAGAATGTCTTCACTTTAAAAGTATGAAAAACACCATGGAATCTTAAATGAGAATTGCACACTTAATACTTTCACACCTGTTGTAGCACACTGTTGGCAGGCTAGATATTATCGTGACTATAAAATGTTGCTGCAATGGAATTCAGCTTTGCCCAGAAAAAAATTATGCAATTATGAGTCATGTTCAATTTCGGTTGCCTTGAGACATGCAAAAGAGGTGCGTGTTTTCTCACCCTTACATTTCTGTGATTTAAATTTGAATCTGTGCCATACACTGCTTGCATTGCTAATAAACTATTGCAGTTCTATATTAGGATGTTTGTAACAGAGAGGGAGATTTGAGGCAGTACACTTCATCTGTGAATTTTATTTTTCCCCTATGCATTACAAGTCTATACATTGTAGGATTGTATTTTGCAACACACATACAGCCACTGTGGAGGGTAAGCTAATCCAATCTTCTGGCTCCTAGATGCATTTCTTCCTTTGAGCTACCTAAGCTATCTCTGTTATTACTGCATAACGAAAAATGTGTGTGTGTGGTGTGTGCTATTTTTGTTTTTGTTTGCCCAAACAGTAAGTGTGTTAAACTTAGATTCCAGATAGTTTAAAGAATGCATAATGTAGATCAGAGGAGAAAACTTTCAAGGTTCAATCCATTAACTCTGCATGTAGACAGAAACAGAGAGAGAGAGAGAAAGAGAGAGAATGGGTATTAGAGTGGTCAAAATTAATTTAACCTAAAATTTTAAGTGAGGGCATTGAAATATTAATGAGCCTATAATTTTTTACTGCTACAAACTGAACATCAGTAAAAATAGTTTCTTGTAAGCAATCTGTTTTTTTAAACCATGAGGAAACCAGAAAACCAGGTAGAATCCCATGCAGATATGGGAGAACATGCAAACCACCACACAGACGCAGAGGTGCCTAAGCTCAGGATCGAACCCTGGAGCTGTTGCACCACCATACCACACCAGGCTAATTAATTATTATTAAAATCATCATAACATTCTAATTATACTCTCAACACACTGTTGCAATATAGGATGCGTGAAGAGATAATAGCTCATAAATGACAGCTTTTAATTGTTCAGTAACAAAGCTCTGTTTTACAGAGTGGTTATTTAGGTAAAACAATTGTACCTATGAAAAGAGTCAAACTCACAAAAAAAGGCACTAAAATTACTTGACAGATTTAAACTATTAAAAAAGTAATTACCATAAAGGAAAAAAAGTAATGTGCAAACAATAGACTTCAAGTTTTCTTAAATAAGCAAAATGTCAATATTTTAATATCATATTAAGGGTCATTAGGCTTAATATGGTCTAAAAGTTCATAATCAGTCATTATTAAAGAGAATAATAATATTAGTGCAACATACACTCACCTAAAGGATTATTAGGAACACCTGTTCAATTTCTCATTAATGCAATTATCTAATCAACCAATCACATGGCAGTTGCTTCAATGCATTTGGGGGTGTGGTCCTGGTCAAGACAATCTCCTGAACTCCAAACTGAATGTCAGAATGGGAAAGAAAGGTGATTTAAGCAATTTTGAGCGTGGCATGGTTGTTGGTGCCAGACGGGCCGGTCTGAGTATTTCACAATCTGCTCAGTTACTGGGATTTTCACGCACAACCATTTCTAAGGGTTTACAAAGAATGGTGTGAAAAGGGAAAAACATCCAGTATGCGGCAGTCCTGTGGGCGAAAATGCCTTGTTGATGCTCGAGGTCAGAGGAGAATGGGCCGACTGATTTAAAACTGATAGAAGAGCAACTTTGACTGAAATAACCACTCGTTACAACCGAGGTATGCAGCAAAGCCTTTGTGAAGCCACAATACGCACAACCTTGAGGCGGATGGGCTACAACAGCAGAAGACCTCACGAGGTACCACTCATGTCCACTACAAATAGGAAAAACAGGCTACAATTTGCACGAGCTCACCAAAATTGGACAGTTGAAGACTGGAAAAATTTTGCCTGCTCTGATGAGTCTCGATTTCTCTTGAGACATTCAAATGGTAGAGTAGGAATTTGGTGTAAACAGAATGAGAACATGGATCCATCATGCCTTGTTACCACTGTGCAGGCTGGTGGTGGTGGTGTAATGGTGTGGGGGATGTTTTGTTGGCACACTTTAGGCCCCTTAGTGCCAATTGGGCATCGTTTAAATGCCACGGGCTACCTGAGCATTGTTTCTGACCATGTCCATCCCTTTATGACCACCATGTACCCATCCTCTGATGGCTACTTCCAGCAGGATAATGCACCGTGTCATGAAGCTTGAATCATTTCAAATTGGTTTCTTTAACATGACAATGAGTTCACTGTACTAAAATGGCCCCCACAGTTACCAGATCTCAACCCAATAGAGCATCTTTGGGATGTGGTGGAACAGGAGCGTTGTGCCCTGGATGTGCATCCCACAAATCTCCATCACCTGCAAGATGCTATCCAATCAATATGGGCCAACATTTATAAAGAATGCTTTCAGCACCTTGTTGAATCAATGCCACGTAGAATTAAGGCAGTTCTGAAGGTGAAAGGGGGTCAAACACCGTATTATTGTGGTGTTCCTAATAATTCTTTAGGTGAGTGTATAGCCAGTACAGGTTTGTGGACACCTAAGCATCACACTTGAATCATATGTGCTTTTTGAACATACTGTACCATTCCAGATTGATTCTCCCTTTGATATTATAACAACTTCCACATTTCTGAAAAGGATTGCCATTTGATTTTGTTGTGTGTCTAAAGAGATTTGTCTGGAACTGATGTCAGGTCAAGAGCCTGACATCTTCAGTGGGGTTGAGGTGAGAGCTCTGTGCAGAACACTCAAGTTCTTCCTCTCCAATTAAAAAAAAAAATAATTTTTTTTTTCATGAGCTCAATTTGTGCAAAAGGACATTTTCATACCGAACAGCGTTGAACTACTGAGTTCTAATGAAATTGTAGTGCTATAACATAAAAAAAGACATTCTGAACAATTCTGCGCTTCCGACATTGTGAAAACCGTTTGGGGAAGAACCACCAGAGGTGGAAAGTAACGAATTACATTTACTCGCGTTACTGTAATTGAGTAGCTTTTTTGTGTATTTCTACTTTTTAAAGTAGTTTTAAAAATCTGTAATTTTACTTTTACTTAAGTACGTTTTGTTTGAAGTATTGTAATTCGCTACATTTTAAATCATATTCGCTACTGAGTAAAAAATAAACGAATGAAAATTATAAAATAATAAAAGATATTATGCTTTATAAATGCCCCGTTGCGCTCGCGTGTGTATATCATGTCCTGGTCGCGCGCCGCTCCAGACTCCACTCCAGGTTTTCTGACATCGGCAGCTACCTGACCTTCCACACGGTCGCTTCCGCCCTGAGTGACGTCATCGACTAGCACGACCATGTATAAACCGGAGAGAGACGCGGGAAAGATGTGATTTTGGCGTTTTGATATTTGGTTGTGTATTCTGGTTTTGACTTTTTGCCTCCAATTGACTTTGATTATTGGTTTGGTTGGTCTTTGTATATATTTGTAGACAGTGGCGGACTGGGACAATAATTCAGGCCGGGAATTTAACTCCACTCCCAGGCCACCTCTGCTGCTGCAGTCACCACCACCCTATTCATGTAATCTACTGGACTGAGAAACTTGTAGGCGAACCCTATTATTGTAACAGGTACAGTAGACTACCAGATGCAATATAAATGAATAAAAAAAATAACCCTTAACAACTCACTAGGAATACACCATTTATACTACCAAACCAATGACAAATAGAAAATTGGCTTTTTAAAAGAGATAATAAGAGACACACTCACATGTTGAAATTTTACATTTTATGTATTTTCAGTGCTCAACTCTAGTATACCAAATGTATCAGAAACACAAACACAAATAAACTTAACAAAGCCTATGACAGCGTAAGTAACAGATAACAATGTTTACTCAATTATGGCATTATGTGGAACAGACCAGTAAGAGTAAACAGTAAGTAATTAGCACTACTAGTGATTTCACTGTCTCCTTCATCTTTCCCTGAATCCTTCTCTCTCTCTCACTCTGCACATCTAGTTGCTCTGCAATATGAAATAAGCGTGTTCAATAATCTGTATTTATAATTGTGCAGCCATCAGTTGTATGTCCCCAAAATTACAGTCCTACTACTGATCTTATAAATCATAAAAAGCACATGTTGTTTAAAAAGTATAGCTGCTACCTGCATGTTTAGTTTTGCTTATCTTAAACTTTACCTGAAGGTTCCTGCTCTGACGCTAACGCTGAACTGTCCACCACCTCTACTGTAGCTCAACAGCAGGAGCATTTGCAGCACTAGTGCTACTGCTGCTGCCTTCCTCACCTTTTCTAAATAAATAAATAAACAAACAAACATTGCAGTCTGCATATTGTAGACTAGAAATGAAAAATCTAAATAACTAATACTGTATTCTTTTCCATACCATCTACTTGATTTATTTATTATTTAAAAAATTTGACCCACTAACACTATTTTGTCTACTTTTTATTCATTTTTATTTATTATATTAAAAATATGCGACATGTAGACGAAACGAGACTTGACACAGCACAGCAGGACTTACATATTGTTGCTCGTTTGTTGGTTTAATTTTATCTATTGTGATTATCTAAGTGATTTGGAGAAAGTGTTCATCTGCCAAATTATTATAAATAAAATGTAAATGTAATCTTGACCGACCTGTTCCCTTACTGGCGAACATGGCTGGGATTTTGCAGCAGCTTGCTGCGTCTGCGGCCGGGGCTTTTTTTCTTTTTATACGCTCTCTCTCTGCTCCTCCTTTGCGTTTACGCTCCATTTTTTGAACGATTTAGTCAGATATACCCTGTCTCTGGATATAGCCAGATATTAGGCAGTGCGTCGCTGACATTGGGTCATGTGGGCGGTCATGTGGGAGTGTAATTTTCCCTCCTGATCTTCTAATCTTCCCTTTCCATTGCCTGATTCGTAGATTGAGAGATCCGTAAATTAATTAGTAGTTGCACACCAGCCTATCACATGCCAGGCTGATCGTCTGCACAGCGGCAGCCGGCAGGCCAGAACGACCGTCAGGCCACCGGGAAATGTCCCGGTGCTCCCGATGGCCAGTCCGCCCCTGTTTGTAGATAATTTAATTGTTTTTGGTTTAGGGAGTCCGGGAAGGTACCTGTATTTTTGTTTGTGTGTGTTTTTTTTTTTTTTTTTTTTTTGCAGGTAATCTAGCTACTAAATATAAATACCATTTTGTTTATTATTTTGGCCTGGGTCCAACCTGAATCTGATCCTCCTCCTGGTGTGTGTGTGTGTACAAACCTCATTATTTCATCAGTTAATGATTGGATCTAGTTCTTTCTGCCATATACCACCATTTCCATACAGTTATATATATTATAAATAGAACCCTGAACCATTCTTTTGCTCTATGGCCCTAGACTGGGACGTAACACCATATTTAAGTGACCACTTTGATTTTCAAGCACAAGAAAGACAACAGCTTTATTATGCAAAGGTGTTCCTTCAGTTAAAAACAACTACTTTGAGATTTACATCTGCTCATCTTTTTTGAACTACGAATACCTCATCCCACCCCCGCTGTTAAAAAAAATAAAAAAGTAATTCGGTAACTTTTACTCTGAGTACATTTTTTAATGAGCTACTTTTTACTTTTACTTGAGTAGATTTTTATAATGGTAACTTTACTTGTACTTAAGTAAAATTTCACTGAAGTAACAGTACTTGTACTTGAGTACAAAATTTTATTACTCTTTCCACCTCTGAGAACCACCTATGGGTGCGATGGTCAGATGTTCACAAACATTTAGCCATATAGAGTATAAAAATGCAAAAGTGAGCTGATAATGGCGACACATGACTGCTACTGAATATTTGCCCACTTATCAGCTTATAGTTAATGTCTAATACAGCATAACCACAACACTATGTGCTAGCTACTTTTACTTCATCATAAAAATATTTAGAAATAACTTAATCTTAGATAGTTAAATGTGGAATGTGGAGGGTTTCTGCAATTTTGTACATAGTACCAGGACAATAAAAGGCAATCTTATATTGTATGTAGGCATTACATTATGTAGGATAAGACAACAGCAAGACGCTGGCCTGCATGATTGAGAGACTGAGCTGATGTGAAGGTGACTTACAAGATCCGATTACAGAAACAATTCTGCACATAACATTACCTATAACATTACATCTGTGACGCACACCACATACGTGTAAATCTTTTCATTCTCATTATGGTTGCACATAAAGCGTGTCACACCTGCACGCACCATCTGCAATAAACTGCTTAAACTGATTGGTTTGTACACAAAGCAGAGGTCTATAGATGGGAGTAGATGAACACACAGCTGCTCTCGGGGCTTTAGAAGAGAGTACAGTCAGGTCAGGTACTGCATCGATCACACCCCTGTCTGCCGCTCTGAGACACTGGTTACATAGCACAATGGCTCTTATTTCAAGTGGTTTAAAGCCAGTGTTTGCAGTAGTGATAGAATCTCTGATTTACTGTTGAACAAAGTGACATTAGTCTAATTATCCTAGTTAAGAGGACAGTGCAAAGTCGTGATGCAAAAAAAAGAAAAAAATTAAGAAGAACCATGCACAAGACCTTGATAAGACCTTATCACATTACAAAATGTTCTTATCCCCACAGAATGAGACAAGGTTGAATATTTGTAATGAAATTATTTCTTTAGTGTAGACCTAGACACTGCTTCCTATTGTTTTTCGATTTCAACTACACTGTCACATTGGAAAATCAAGGCTGTTTTTTATTTATTTATTTATTTATTTTTTACGGCTGTATCTGAGTTGAGACTGTGATTGTTATCAGAAGTTGCCATGCAGCATTCAAAACAAATAAAAATAAATTAATGCTGCAGTAATTCCTGTAACACCAAACCTCCCAGTGCATGGTGGTGTTAATCCCAGTACTCCAGTTTACTCCCACAGTCCAAAGACATGCATTGTTGCGTGATTTACATTTCTCTGTGTGTGTGTGTGTGTGTGTGTGTGTGTGTGTGTGTGTGTGTGTGTGTGTGTGTGTGTTGACAGACTCCTGACTTTGGGTCTAGAGACAGCACTGGTGTGTGCTTGTTTATTTCCATGTCCCTTTGTGTATGTGTTTATGTGAGTGTGGAGGCCTGCTGTGAGATAGATTGCTTCTAAATGGCTTTTCTGAGTTTTCTATGCTTTTTCATTTTGTGCAGGTCATAGTACTCTACCTGAGAGACCATGTATGTTCCCAGACTTGTGTGTGTGTGTGTGTGTGTGTGTGTGTGTACCTTTTTAATACTTATAGGTGTACTGTACCAAATAAAGTGGCCCATTTTTATTATGTGTTGCAAAATTCAGAAATGAATATTTATTAACAATGGCTGACTACAAATTATTATCCTTCTTTCAGGAAATAATGTTTGTTTGTGTGTGTGTGTGTGTGTGTGTGTGTGTGTGTGTGTGTGTGTGTGTGTGTGTGTGTAAGTAGGTGTGTATGAGTGTTATGACAGCAGAGTGCCATGTACAAGAGCTACACACAAGAGCAGTAATAGCCCTGGAACGCACTCTGAAAAAGCAACTGTGAATTTTAAAATGATCGAAACATGATGCAATTCCCTGAGCATTTGAAAAAAAAAAACTTTCAGTCAAATCCACAAGTGCAGTTCCCACATAGCGGTAAATCAAGTGTGTAGTGGAGGGTATTACAACAGAATACGATTAGCATTTCATACATTTGTAATGAAATCCTGAGCCCTCACTCACCATCATCCAGCATGAACTATACATTACACTGACTCGTTTTGCTTCCAGGGTAGCATCAAAGTAAACTTAAATAATAGCATCTACATTAAATAATGTGCTTCTACTTTTTTGTCAAGAGCTGATAAAAAGTTGATATTAAAACACTATTTGGCATATACATTCATCTTGTTTTTCACACTGTTTTTGTTTTTTAACATATGCCATGGTGGTTGACAGGTGAAGTGTCCCAAACTGTACTCTTAGCGAATATTGCAAGAGTAGTTGAACTTATAGAGGTCAAATTGATCTTCTAAAGCTATGACAGAAGATATAATAAAGTAGAAGCTCTTCTGACAATGTGAGACTTTGCAGACATTTCAATGCTCCCTCAGTTTTCATCTGGCATCAGGGTTATTTCTGTTTGATGGGGATAAAAGTGTGTTCAAATTACTAGCCTATACAGGTATATTGACTTCAAACCATTCTATATCTTACTAAGGTCTGCTTTTTTTCACATGCTTTAAGATTACAAGTTTACAGTTTAAAGATTACATATATTTATATTTAGAAACCCTTAAAAAGTTAGAAAACCTAGAAATAATAGTATGCACTGTGTGTCCTAGAAAGGTCTGTTTAGAAAGGTCAAATTATTGACATATATTATGCAAAGAAAACAATTAATGAAACTTGTAATTACTGGAATTAAGAACTCACATTAAGAAAAATACATTATTAAAACTTGGATGGATAGTGGTGAATTGGCAAGTTAGTGGAAGAAATGTGGTCAGAATAAAAATTATTAAGATCACTAAACAGTGTTTAGATCACTTACAAGTTGCATTGTAAAAAACTGACAGTACAAATTACAGCTATGTTTAATAGTAAAAGTAAGAAAATTTCACACACAATGCAACAAGAACTTACAGGGGGAATAAATAGCTGTGTGGCAATAGAAAAAACAGTTGTTAGTGAAATAAATGATAAAAAAGAGGTTTAATTTTCCTAGGGAGCATATGGACAAGGGTATGTGGTCTGATGAGTCCAGACTAACCCTATTGCAGAACAATGAGCATATTAGGGTAAGAACGAAAGTGTATGAAGCAATGCACCCATCATGCATAGTGGCCTCTGAAGGCAATGTTATAATCTGGAGTTGCTTCAGTTGGTCAGGTCTAGGTTCAGCAACATTTATTGGCAAAATAAAAAATGAAGTTATCCCATCAGTTCTTGATGGCACAGGCAAATTCCAAATACTCACATTGTGAGGGTGAGAGTCACAAACAGTGACTAGATGAGATAGGGCTAGCTAGAGATAGAGGGATAGTTTGTGATGAGGTGAGGTGATGCAGACAGATGCAAGTCTCCACTACAACATGCTGATAGCTGAGCAGCAAAGAAGTACTGCTCTTCAACCTGGCACTCAGTAACCATGATGATCACATGGATGTGCACCATACAGTCGTTCCCTTTCATATTTCTTCTGTAATTTGACAAAATGTAAGCAGGAAACATATCCACAAAGATGGAATAATGAAGAGCTCATTCCAACCTCCAGTACTAGAGAGCTTTTCAGTACACTCTTGAAGTAAAGTGTATTTAGGCATATGGAACATTTTGGGTGGTATTCTTCTAATTTGCTGTGCAGGAGGTCTGTGTTTGATACCCAGCCACTGGATGCAGGTTATGCTTAGTGCTAATCCTAACCTGTTTAAAGGCATTTTTTCATGTGATATGCTAGGTTTTTTTATTTTTTTATTATTGATAAATCAGTTTTTTGCAGCATGTCAATGGTGGCATAAAAGCTTTTTTTTTTTTTTTTTTTTTTAAAGTGTAAGGCATTATTGAACATTAAATCTATCAGCAAGGATATATTCTGTGTAAGTTATGCTTGCTTTATTGAAATCATGCCTGTGTGAATTTGGAATTAAGTTAATATTATTACTAATAACAGTGATTATGTGTTATATATATATATATATATATATATATATAGCACCTGGGACTCAGCTCATCTATATGTCAGTGGATCTCCAACTTCCTAACTGGCAGACCACAGGCAGTACGGATGGCCGGACAGGTGTCAGCCTCTCTCACTCTAAGAACTGGAGTCCCCCAGGGTTGTGTTCTGAGCCCCCTGCTGTACTCAATGTACATCTATGACTGCACAGCCACTACGAACTCCACCACCATCATTAAGTTTGCTGACGACACTTTCGTGGTGGGCCTGATCTCTGACAACGACGAGACAGCCTACCTGGAGGAGGTTGGAAATCTGGAGAACTGGTGCCAGAGGAACAATCTTCTCCCGAACATCAGCAAGACAAAGGAGTTGGTAGTGGACTTTAGCACAAAGCAGGAGTGGAATTACCGGACCCCAGTCATCAACAGGAGCCCAGTGGAGAGAGTGGACAGCTTCTGATACCTCTGTGTTCACATCACGCAGGACCTGTCATGGTCCTGTCACATCAACACCGTGGTGAAAAGGCCCGGCAGCGTCTCTACCACCTCAGGCCCTCCAAGGTGCTCAGGAAGGAACTTTTACTCCTGCACCATAGAGAGCATCCTGACGGGAAACATCTTAACCTGGTTCGGGAACAGCACCATGCAGGACCGACAAGCTCTACAGAGGGTTGTGCATTCGGCTGAGCGCACCATCCGCACCGAGCTCCCTGACGTGCACTCGATCTACAGCAAGCAGTGCTGGACCAAGGCCAGGAAGATCATGAAGGACCTCAGCCACCCCAACAATAGACTTTTCTCTCTGTTGCGATCAGGAAAGCGCTTCCAACACAGAGAGACTGAGGAGGAGCTTCTTCCCGCAGGCAATACGGTCTCTCAACCAGGTTAACACACAAGACTAATCATCTCCGTGTTTTTGCAACATTGCACAGAAATGGTCACTCATGGTGATTATTTATCTGTGCACACATCCCAATACACTGTAGACCGGACAACCATGGACATTGCAACATTTGCACAATATTGCATATTGCACACTTGCACTCACAATGTTCTTCTGGACATTTTTCATTCATTCCACTTTTTATTTGTATTTAACTTCAAATGTATTTTATCTTGTACAGAAATGTTTTATATTTCTATATATTTCGAAAACTTTTATATTTTGGTATAACTTCTTATAGTTAAACTATTTATTTATTTCTTGCTTCTTTTTCCATTTTTCTCGTATTTCTTGTCAATTGCTTTTAAAAAATTTAAGGTCACAGGAGGTCGTATCAGCATTTCACTACATATCGTACTGTGTATGACTGTGTATGTGACAAATAAAATTAGAATTTGAATTTGATTTAAAGAAGTATAATATCGGTGCCTCTGTGGTCAAAGCACTTTGTTGTGCACTGTTTATGTAGATTGGGCATGTTTTGAAATGATTAAACAAGAGCTACATAAGGAAGAGACTATAATTCATTTATGTTATATTGTCAAAATGCAAAAAAAAAAAAAGAAAGACTGAGCTGCTTCCTGTCACTCTCTCACTCATGATTCACACTGTAAGAGTAAAATCTCTAAATTATTAAAATTAATAAATGACCAGGTACAAGAGACTTCCTCTGAGCACTCTTGACATTTCTAACCTTGATATACACACACATGCACACACGCCCACAGATCAGCAAGTTCATTCCCCAAACCCCAGCCTGTGAAAGATTAAAACTTCTCTGCTGATGTAGCAAGCATGATACGTGAGTATCATGTAAAAAGCACCAGGATACGGAATACTGTTGAACGTTGATGAGAAAGGGAGAGAGAGATAATTATATCCTGCTTTTTTATATTAGACCTGCTATAATGTCTGTATAATACATCAGAAGTAGAGATGGGACAGGTCCTGTGGTAGATGAACCAAATGTTCTCCAGTCTGTGACAAACGTGTTTTTGCAAACAAGTATTCATCTTTACAAAGACACATTCTCAATGATTTTCTGACTTCCCACGTTCAGAAATAATGATGCACAGCATGGCTTACCCTTAAAGAGCAAATTTAACATTCTGAGGTGCCTTCAAGTACACATTTGGTCCCTGGATCTCTGTGCAGATATAATGATAGTACTTTTTTTTTCAACGCTGGTGATGCAAAGTGATTCAAGTGCTAATTGTGGTTCATGCTTATCTTATTTAAAACAAGAACTTGGGGCAAATTACGCAGTGACCTTTAAGAACAGTGTGGATATGACATCCTAAGGTAAAAAAAAAGCATTTACCTTTTTCTTGGGATTTTTTTCCTCTCCAGAAGGACATGAATATATTTTATAGTTTGGGCTGACAAACAGATAAGAGGTTGCAATTTGGCAAGTTTTGTGTTTAAACTGCCATGTTCTCATGCTGTTTTATGGTCACAAACACTAAAACAATAAAAAAGTTTGTAATTATCTAATAAAGTTTTCGATGTTGTAACCTGTCACTCTTTATTAGAACGAGGCTGTTACCTAAACAATGCATCTATACGAAAGGCAATTTCAGTTCACCTATAAATCTTTTTCTTTCTGCAATTCCACTTATCTTATTTCTCAGGCTTTACCCATTGTAGATGTAACTGCATGCATTTCTTTGGTCTAGTGCTCACAACTATCTGTTTAACAGCACACTTTTGATTTTATGTCAAAACATTTGGCGTTTACTGGGTACAAGGAGAACTCTACAAACAATTAATGGTGTGTTATTGCTTTAACAGCTTTATAGTTGTTCACACAGGTTAAAGACTTGCTAAAAAGGATTAGGTGCATGATCCCGTCTCTCTCTCACTGTTAATGGAAAAGGGTTTTGTAGCAGTGATCTCGGTAAAGTCCTAACTATAACCAAGGGAAATGAGTGAGAGCACTCAGCCAGCCAAGTGTTCATCGTCATGGCATCCACTCTGTTCTGTAGCCAATCAGGGTTTAATTAGCCGGTGTGTTCTGCAGTGCAGGAACATGTCACTGAATGACGTCCGGAGCTAGGAACACACTTTCTCAAACACAATCTGACCTAGAGGAAGTGTTCTATACCAAAGTAAGACACGTAAAAAGGAAAAAAGAGATGAGCACATCGACTACCTTCTCCCAAAGCTCTCATCCTTAGCACAGAGGGGTTTTAGTGTCTTATAGCCACACCATGTATCACTGAATATCGCTTCTATCAAAAATTGGGCTTGTGATGAATTTGCTTTTTGTCCTGTAATAACCAGTAGGGCAAGGATGCAATCTATCACAGGCCAATCCATGTGCTGTGGGCTGCAGTCGTCACTCAGTGTCATCTCCCTGGTATATACACACTATGGTTTGTACTACCGAACATCACACCGTCTGCAGGCAGAAATAGAAAGAGGGAGCTTGTGAAAGAGAAAGAGGGCAAAGGATGTGAGGAATTAGTCAGATTAAAGAGGATGTAGGAAAGTCCTACAGGGTTCAGGAATGTTTCGGCTAATAGGAGGACATGACTTTAAACAGACACAAGCTTAAATGGCCTGAAGGGGTAGTGCTAAAACATTCCCACCTGTTGGCTTTCAGATCAAAGTTATTACTGGATGAGTGTCTGCATGAGACACACATCTACATTTCAGTCAGGAAGAACATTGGAATATTATATATCATTAGATTTTATAAAAAAAAAAAAATATATATATATATATATGCAGAAGTGCTTATCAGTATATTCTACATTTCCGAAGAAACCAGCATGTTTTTCAGCTGAAATATATATATTTTTGATATACAGTATGACTTTCACAACTGCACTTATTCAATATACCCTAGGAAAATTATTTAATATAAAAATCCGCTTATTATAATGAGAAATAAAACTTTCTTTGGAATAAACAGACTTCTTTTGGGTGATTTTGTATACACATGCTATGCAGCATTGACAGCGTACAGTATGTAAACCAATATTGCATGAATGGTTTCGATACAAATTAGTGCAAATAAAAACATCTACAAAGGTATTAAGGTTCAATACATTCCTCCAATTCCTTAGCAAGCATTCTGACTACCGCATGCTGTAGCCTATCAGCGATAAGAATGCGATGCTCCACAAGAACCAACTTTTTTTTTTCAACTTTTTTGGTTCATGTTTAGGTGTTTCTGTATTTCTTTAGTTCTGTCTTTGATTTGCTAACATGTTTTGCATTTAAGAACAACTTTACAAATCCCATGAAAATCATGTTGAGGTCCTAGGTTTATATCCTGCAGAAAAAGGCACTATGCTCTATTATTTATGGTATATTGTATACTGTATAGTTCACTTTGTCATTAGGGTAAACAGGAATCTGTGGACTAAATGTAATATATTCAGTGGTTGTATATATGTTTGTATGTGGTTTTATTGTTTTTCCCATAAATATTTTTTCAGAGACAATGGCTGAGTGGTAAATACTTAAAATTTAATATGGAGTTGAAATCTGCATAGGAAATGACAGGGTCCCACACAATGTCACATCACATATTTTTATAACAGTTAATGAATGAATGATAAAACTGAGAATCAAGTGCACACTTTTAGCAAAGGAATGCTATCTCACACACACACACACACACACACACACACACACACACACACACACACACACACACACACACACACACACACACACAGGCTCTTTGGTTCAGTGGCTCCATTATTTTCAGCGCTTTGGTCACACTCTGGGTACTGCTGATATTTCAACACATTTCCATGGCAACCAACGACATGCATGTCATAAATTAACCTGCTGGAGCAAAAATTTTATTTTACATGGTTCTGCTAAGGTGTGTGTACATTCTTTATTTATGATCTACAGTGCTAAGAACTTATACAAAGACATAACATGTGGACAGTAATCAAGACCAACACAGAACAGATCATGATTGGTTTCTATTTCCAGACATACAGTAGACAGCATAGAGTATTTCATGTTGCATCGCAGCAGGTGATGATCACACAAGAGCAGGGTTTCATTCTGCAATTCCCCGCAGGTTTTGCACACTTGGGTCAGGAAGCTAAATAGTGGAAGCCATTGGCACTTCGATGAACCTAATGAGTGCACACAGTCTACAAGCAACCACTTTGTGGTCATGCGACAAATCACCCAAAATCATTTTCTAAAAACCAACTTAATAAATCAGTTTTCTAAATATGGTTCATAGGATAAATTAGCTTGCAAACAGAAGGAATTGACCAGAATAAAAATGCAAAGAAAAACTAGACTAAGAAGTAATCAACAGTTACTGTATGTAAGTATGTGTTCTGTGCTGGAATGTCTGAGCAAAGCGTGAATTATTAATCTCCTGACCCTTATTCAGATTCTCTAGACATCAATTCAAATTTATACGTTTATCACCAACCAATTATCCAACATGTTTCCATGTGCTTAACTGAGTGAATACAGCTCCCAAAATATATCTAATATATACAGTACATATTTTAACCTTCACTTCAAGTGCTGCTGAACAGTACATCCGGCAACTAACACAGTAATATAAGTTTGTATTTTATTTTGCAGAAATATTTTCTTCATGAGCCAGTATAGTGTGTGTGGGGTATTGGTGGTTTTTGGGGGTGAGGGGGGTGTTAGCAAAGATAGTATGTCAGAAGTGAATTGTTGCAAATAAACAGTTGCTTTCACTGTCACATTCTGACTATAAATATCTTCATTGAAGGCACTATCAATCACTTCAAATAGTGCACGGAGTGGAAAACAATCTTTTCCCCTTCCTCCCTCTCCTTCTCTATGTGTACACTGCACAGAAGGAAACTGCCCTCTGATATAAATGCTGGTGAGCAAAACAAACCTGTAGCCAACACAGATTTCCCTGTCAGGTTAAGAGAAGCTGTAGAAGTTGTAAGTGGAAATGGCACTAGCTGATGTAACATAGTTGCAGTTGGTTAAATACAAAATATAAACTTTGGGTATAATCTTCAGAAGTATAGATTTCAGAAGTCTTATCATGCTATACAACAATAAATATACTATTTATGGTTTTTAGTATAGTATTTGGAATGTATGACCTGGTCCCAATACAATACATTACTCTTTTAACAATAGTTTTGACTTTGGCATATCATTAATATGTTATTTTATCATAGAAAGTATACCAACTGATTTCTGCCAATTTCAAACATTTTCCTTGGTGTACAGCATTGATCATAAAAGTGTACTAAGCATTCAGTAGTATATTTCAGACTGGATGGCTATAGAAAAAATATCCATGCTGAATTCATCAAGGAATGCAAATCTCTCTCTCCCAACTGTGTCTCAAAAGACACCCCCACCCCCACCTAAAAAGAACAAAAAAATATTTTTTGTCATTTTGTATACAAACCAAAAACCATAAACTCCTCTCTGCTGGAAATGTTTTTAATAATTTGTGCGGGGAAAGTGACTAATAGAGAGTGCTTACACCAGGGACTCCTCCCATAAATGTTAAATAAATCTCCCCTCAAATGTTAATTAAACATCATATTGATGATTATCCAAAGACTAATTTTTCTTGAACAACACTTGTTTATTATTATACTCAGATTATGTAGAGCATCTGCTATACAAGTCCCTGTGCATTTGCCATGCAAGTCCCTGTCTCTGTTAATATAGAAATAATAACATAATTTTGTACAATGAGCATTTCTTGTACTAAAAATAAACTACTGCCAAAGACCTGCATTTATACAAAAATAATGCACACCTTCTGACCAATGAGATTTGGGAATTCAACCATACTGATTGAATATAACCTTGCTATATCAGTATGTGCCCGATAATTGGTTCATTACCCTCTCTTTTTTTTCTGGTCAGGGGCATGTACATAACAGTACTCTCTCCTGTTAATACTGAAATATAACATCAAGTATAAATATTTCCCAGTTATTAAATTCTGTTGTAGCTGTACTGTACAACACATATTTAAGTATTCAATCCAAACGTTTACTGATTACTTTTTTTTTCTTTTTTCAATTAGTTTTGATCTTTCGTCCACATGGAAATATTGTTCTAGGTTGTTGTTCTGAAAGTAAGTAGTGAACAATCATTTACATTTAGGCATTTAAAAAAAAAATCTCATTACACCTCTGAGCGGTTGAGAGTTAAGGGCCTTGCTCAAGGGCACAACAGTGGCAACTTGGTGGTTGTGGGGCTTGAACCTGGGATCTTCCGAACTGTAGTCCAATGACTTAACCACTGAGCTAACCCTGGCCCCACAACAATGCCTTTTAACCTTCAGTGAGCTCCCGAAAAGCTAAATGCCATTCAACTGAACTTGTATTCAACTTCAACTTGTACTTTGATTATAGAAAATCAGGACATTATTAAGGGTTTTGGAAGGTTTGTTATTCACAACCAAACAATGTTTGGAATGAAGCTCTGTCATTTTTTCCTCCAAGTGAGACGAAAGAATATCTGTAAACTACAGTTAAATTCATATACATTTTATGAATGCTTAAAAATCAAATCATACTTAAAGCAGAGTTCATTCAAGAGAACTGTTAAAAATTTTTTATGGTTTAAGATGGCATAGTAAAACTGGAGGCATTGAATGAATATCACATGTTCAGAGGATACCCAAAACATAACCTACTAAACAACCAAACGATTAAAAATGCACCCCACAGATCCCAAGGACAAAACAGTATAACACTTTCCAACTAAGTAAGGGGGCAATAACACAATTATACAAATCATGCTTTAATAAATCCAACAGCACATGCTTTTTCTTCAGAAACTGTTGATCTTTGTGGAATCTCACTCAAAACCGTCTATAAAGTTTAATACAGTAAATCTAAATGTAGATTCCTTCAGATATCCATTAGCTAGCAAAGGAAAGGCTTACATCAAACACACCTCAGTAACTACGAAAACTCTTTGTCACGGGGAACAAAGTGGGCGGCCTTCAAAAACTGATCCACAACTGCCATGATGCAGGTGTGTTTGTTAGACGCGGGTAGCCCCGTGACGAAGTCCAAGGCGATGTGGGACCATGGGCATTGTGGGATAGGCAGAGGCCTGAGGAGGCCTGCCAGGGCTGTGTTGGTGTGTTTGGATCTCACACAAACGTCACATGCCGCAACAAAGCTGGAGACATCCTCCTTAAGTGTGGGCCACCAAAATCGCTGCTGGGTTTGCGCCAAGGTGCAGATTACGCCAGGGTGACAGGAGAGATTAGAGCTGTGGGCCCACTCCAGGACCTGCGGATGCAGGGAGAAAGGGACGAAGAGGCGTTTTGGGGGAATGTTGCTAGGTCCAGGCTCGTGGGTCAGGGCTTGCTTGACCTTGGTCTCAATGTCGAGTTCTGCAGCGGCGAGCAAGGTGGTAGGAGGCAAGATTATGTCGTTGACGCGGATGTTGTGAGTGGCAGAAAATTGTCTTGAGAGGGCGTCTGGCTTGGCGTTCTTGGATCCTGGTTGGTAGGAGAGGGTGAAATTGAACCTACTAAAGAACAGGGACCATCAGGCCTGGCGGGTGATGAGCCTCTTGGTGCTCTGAAGGTATTCGAGGTTCTTATGATAGGTCAAGGCCAGGAAGGGAACCTCACGATCGCCGATGCCATAGTTTCTTTCAGCGGGCGTTTGGCGGTGTGAGAAGAAGGAGCAGGGGTGTAGTTCGTTATCATGTGGGGCTCTCTGGGACAGGACGCCCCCTACCCCCGTGCTGGAGGCGTCAACCTCCAAGATGACCTGGCGTGATGGGTCCGGGATGGTTAGGATTGGGGAGGACATGAACCGTTGCTTGAGTTCTGTAAAGGCCTTCTCTGCCTCCAGGTCCCAGTGAAAGTGGTTCTTTGGAGAGGCGAGAGTCATTAAGGAGGCAGCTATGGACCTGTAGCCCCGGATGAAGTGGCGGTAGAAGTTGGCGAAGCTCAGGAATCTCTGGAGTTCCACTCGTGAGGTGAGAATGGGCCAGCTTGGAGCTTGGTTGGTTCCATCTTGATGCCTTTGGGGCCAATGATGAACCTGAGGAATGTGGTGGTCATGGAGTGGAACTCGCATTTCTCGGCCTTGACAAACAGGTTGTTCTCCAGTAGGCTCTGAAGCACCAGTCGAACGTGGTGTTGGTGTTCCTCCAGGTTCCGTGAGAAGATCAAGACGTTGTTAAGTAAACGAATACAGAGGAGTTGAGGAAGCCCCTGAGAACGTCGATGATAAGGGCCTGGAAGACCTCCGGGGCATTGGTCAGGCCGAAGGGGACAACCAGGTAGTCATAATGTCCCAGTGAGGTGTTGAAGGCCGTCTTCCATTCGTCTCCCTCCCGAATGCGGACGAGGTGATATGCATTATGTAAATCCAGCTTGGTGAATATCTTGGCTCCCTGGAGGAGTTCAAAGGCGGTAGCCATTAGTGGGAGAGGGTAGCAGTTCTTGACAGTGATGTTGTTTAATCCCTGTAATCTATGCACGAGCGAAGAGATCCATCTTTTTTGCCCACGAAGAAGAATCCGGCCCCTGCTAGGGAGGAGGTGGGGCGAATGATCCCTGCCGCGAGGGACTCGGTATCGGTATCGGTTCATCGCCTCACGTTCTTTGGGTGACAGCGAGTACAGGCGGCCCTTGGGTGGTGTGGTGCCTGGGAGCAGGTCGATGGCGCAGTCGTATGGGCGGTGGGGGGGCAAAGAGGTGGCACGACATTTACTGAAGACCTCCTTGAGGTCATGGTATTCTGAGGGGACGTGGGTGAGGTCTGGTGGTTCCCCTGCAGGGTCGGGGCTGGGGCACAGTGTGGCTTCAACTCACAAGCAGGTCATGGAACATGATGGGCTACAGGCCAAAATTGAGTTCCTTTCCCAATCTATCTGCGGGTTGTGACGGATTAGGCAAGGCAGGCCCAGAACGATCGTAGCGTGAGATCCCTCCATGATGAATAGCGAAGTCCGCTCTGTGTGGTTGCCTGAGATCCTGAGACTGACGAGAGGGGTTCTGTGGGTGATAGATGGGAGCGGGCTCCCGTCGAGGGCCTGAACCTTGAGGTGAGTCTCCAAAGGCAGTGTGGGGATACCCATAGCCTTGGCCGAAGCTGCGTTGATAAGGTTGCGGTCTGATCCTGAGTCAACTAGTGCCTGTACCACGTGGGTGTGCTGTTCATAGATGAGGAAGACTCGGAGCAGGCGGCTTTGGTCTGGGAGCCTTCTTGGAGTCATGCCCTCTAGTGCTCCCAGCTAAACTAGAGGGTGTCTCCTTTTGCTGGACAGTTCTTGAGTTGGTGACCTTATTTCCCGATTTTCCCGCCCCTTCCACTCGATGTCGTCGTCTCTCCTCTGGAGAGATGCGGGTTCTGTCCAGTTGCATGGGTTCATCCTGGGTGTCGGCTCATGGAGAGGAGGGTCGGGGGGAAAATCTGTGTGGAGAACCCCGGGTAGATCTACGAAGGCGGAGACGTGAATCCACTCGACCGGCCAAGTCAATAAGCCCCTGGAGAGACGAAGGTAGCTCTTGGGAGACCAGCTCATCTTTGAGTGCCTCTGTTAGGCCTTCCAGAAACACATCACACAGGGCTCTGTCATTCCACCCGCTGGAGAGCGCCAGGGTCTGGAATTCGATTGCGTAGTCGCGTGCCTTGTTTGAGTCTCAGCAGACGATGTCCAGCCTCTCTTCCATGACATGAACCGTCAAACACCCTCTTCATCTCCTGGGTGAAGCTCTCATAATTAGAGCAGCAAGGGTCATGGGCATCCCAAAGCGCAGTACTCCATTCCCGGGCTCGTCCTCTGAGAAGTGTGAAGACGTATGCCACTTTGGAGCGTTCAGTGGTGAAAGTGGAGGATTGGAGCTCGAAGATTAGTGAGCACTGGGAGAGAAAGGAGCGACAGGTACCTGGATCTCCTTCGTAGGTGGGGGGACGGGGGGGACGGGGAGGCGTGGCTCTCGTTGCTCACTAGAGGCTCCGCCTTGCCCTGGAGAGAGTCGGAGCCTTTGGAGCTGGCTTGTGACGTCAGTAACGAGCAGCTCCTGCTGATTTTGGATTAACAGAGGTGTTCACTGTGGTTTCACAGAAGTGGAAAACCCACGCCGTTGAAACACAACGATAGAATCCTGTAGCCCGGGAGACATGCTTGACAGTAGCTTACACACTGCCAGTTTCTCCTTCGTAGGTGGGGGGGGGGACGGGGAGGCGTGGCTCTCGTTGCTCACTAGAGGCTCCGCCTTGCCCTGGAGAGAGTCGGAGCCTTTGGAGCTGGCTTGTGACGTCAGTAGCGAGCAGCTCCTGCTGATTTTGGATTAACAGAGGTGTTCACTGTGGTTTCACAGAAGTGGAAAACCCACGCCGTTGAAACACAACGATAGAATCCTGTAGCCCGGGAGACATGCTTGACAGTAGCTTACACACTGCCAGTTTCTCCGAAGGAGTGGTAGCTTTGTTGCTTAGCTAGGCGGAGGGGTGGTGATGATGGTGGTGGCTATTAGGTGTTCGGTGTCCTGAAACACGGCAGGAGGAACCCGAGCACCTAACACTTTGTCGGAGGGTGCTGGTTTTCCACAGTGCTTCGTGCTTAAGGAGACATAGCTGGCAGTAGGTTCCCAGCTGCCAGCCTCTCCAAAAGGTGCACGAACTTTGACACCTCGGCTAGATAGGTGTGTTAGGTGTTCGGCATCCTGAACATAGGAGGAAGGGACCGAACACCTAACGTTTTACTGGAGACCGCTGCTCTCCGAATCACCAGTGATGGCGGAGATTGATCCACGGCCTCCTAAGGATGCTGGTCCTCCACAGTGCTTCGTACCTAAAGAGACTAGCTGGCAGTAGGTTCCCCGCTGCCGGCCTCTCTAAAAGGTGCACAAATTTTGACACTTCAGCTAGATGGGTGTGTTAGATGTTCTGCATCCTGAACATGGGAGGAAGGGACCGAACACCCAACATTTCGCTAGAGACCGCTGCTCCCCGAAACACCAGTGTTGGTGGAGATTGAACCACGACCTCCTGCCAGTGCTCAGCTCTCATTAGGTCAGTCTGGTAAGCCTGCAAAGCCATTGTGTGCTGGACAGCACCAGGCTGACTTGCTGCCTGAAAAAACTTCTCCCATCAACGAAGATTGGTGTCTACACGCTTGGTGGGGATTTTTCCCGAGAGGATGAGCTCCCAGGAGAGAGATAGCCCGCGAGCGTCTCACTGATCTGGGACATCATCATAAAGGACCGCGCTTTCATCCATGACATTGGAACAAATCAAATGTCAATAGCACGAAAACACGGGATAAATACGGCTTATTCCATGAAAGAGTTAACTCATTAAGGCCCCTCCTCCGGCCACCCGACAGGCACCTGTCGTCTGACTTTGACAATTTGGCGGATTTATTTTTACGGGCAATCGAGGTGTACGCGTTAGACCAAGCGTTACCACCTCTAACAGCAACTAACACACTGGCTCATCACTAGAGGAGTGTTCTGAAGTGATAGTTTCCATCTCAAGTTCAAAATTCAAGTTCAAGTTCAAAGGCTTTATTGTCATTTCAACCATATACAGGTAGTACATGGTGAAATGAAATAATGTTCCATGAAACAACGTGAAAAAAGTAGTCTTAAAAGTAGTAGTAATGTTTTTTGTGCAAACGAGATAAACAGTGAAGCATTTACAGGTTGGTGCGTATGATAGTATGGTACTGTAGATCAGTGTGTCTGCGCTTTGTGTTGATTAGTCAGTCCAGTGCCAATATTTTGACGTAGTTGAGTTAAGCTGAGTGTGTGTGTGTGTGTGTTTATCAGTCCAGTCCCTTTTTGTTGTGGAGACGGATGGCTTGTGGAAAAAACTGTTGCACGGTCTGGATGTGTGTGCCCGAATGCTTCGGTACCTTTTTCCAGATGGCAGGAGTGTGAAGAGTGTGTGAGAGGGGTGTGTCCATTCAGCCACAATGCTTGTGGCTTTACGGATGCAGCGTGTGGTGTAGATGTCTTCAATAGAGGGGAGAGACACCCCGATGATCTTCTCTGCTGTCCTCACTATCCGCTGTAGGGTCTTGTGGTCCGATATGGCACAATTCCCAAACCAGACAGTGATGCAGCCGCTCAGGATGCTCTCGATTGTTCCTCTATAGAAGGTGGTCAGGATCGGTGGTGGAAGCTGGGCCTTCCTCAGTCTTCTCAGAAAGAAGAGACGCTGTTGGGCTTTCTTGTGTAAGGAGCTGGTGTTGAGGGACCAGCTGAGGTCCTTCTCCAGGTGGACGCCCAGGAATTTGGTGCTTTCGACGATCTCCACAGAGGCGCCGTCGATGCTCAGCGGAGAATGGTCGCCTCGTGTCCTCCTAAAGTCAACAACCATCTCCTTTGTCTTGTCAACATTCAGGGACAGGTTGTTGTCTTTACACCAGTCCGTTAGCCTCTGCACTTCCTCTCTGTATGCTGACTCGTTGTTCTTGCTAATGAGACCCACCACGGTCATGTCATCAGCGAAATTAATGATGTGATTCGGACTGTGTTGCTACACAGTCGTGAGTCAGCAGTGTGAACAGCAGGGGACTGAGCACACAGCCTTGTGGGGCCCCAGTGCTCAGTGTGGTGGTGCTGGAGGTGCAGTTCCCGATCCGTACTGACTGAGGCCTTCCGGTCAGAAGTCCAGGATCCAGTTGCAGAGGGAGGTGTTCAGGCCCAATAGGCTCAGCTTCCCGATCAGTTGTTGGCGGATGATAGTGTTGAATGCTGAGCTGAAATCTATGTACAGCATTCGAACATACAGTATGTGTCCTTCTTGTCCAAGTTTGTGAGGGCAAGATGGAGTGTAGTGGAGATGGCGTCATCTGTTGAGCGGTTAGGATGGTACGCAAATTGCAATGGGTCCAGTGAGGGGGGCAGCACGGTCTTGATGTGTCTCATGACGAGCCGCTTGAAGCACTTCATGATGGTGGGTGTAAGTGCAACGGGACGGTAGTCATTGAGACAGGACACAGTGCTTCTTGAGCACGGGGACGATGGTGGTGGCCTTGAAGTACGTGGGAATGACGGCGCTGCTCAGAGAGATGTTGAAGATGTCGGTGAGAACATCTGCCAGCTGTTCAGCACATTCTCTGAGCACTCTGCCTGGGATGTTGTCTCGTCCAGCAGCTTTACATGGGTAGACTCTGCATAGAGTTTTCCTAACCTCAGCTGTAGTGAGACACAGCACCTGGTCGTTTGGAGAAGGGGTGATCTTCCTCGCTGCCACGTCGTTCTGCCTGTCGAACCGAGTGTAGAAGTTGTTCAGCGCATCTGGGAGGGAGCTCGTGTCTAACTCTGCCATCTTTCTGGTGAGTAGTAAGACACTTTCTGTTTTCACTTTCTAAAAGTGCTTACACACACGCACACACACAACATGGATCCTGAAGATAAAAATATCTGAGGATGTTTCCGGTTTATGCCTCTTTAAAACCTCCAGGTGCACCTCATCAATTGATGTCACCTGACCGAGGTTATACATGCCAAAATATTTGGCGTGTTTGACACACGTGCTTCACAACCGGTCACGAGGAATCGTTCCCATAGCGCTTTCGCGCAGCATCGAGTGTAGCCTTTGAAAGGGAACATGAGCATGTGAGGAGAAGTGACAGCGTGGGAAAACGACGGCAGACAGGGCGTGAATCATGACACTCTAATGTTTTGATTATAATATTACAATAACTCAGTCAATAAAACAATAAAATTAATAAAACAATAAAGCAGCATATCATGGTTTCATGCACTTCCTTTTTCATCTGGCATTTTGGTTCATTCCAAGCCCCCCCCACCGCTGGTTCCTCCCTGGACTCTGGGTCTCGTAGCTCAATTCAATTCAATTCAATTCAATTCAAAAATCATTTTTTAAAATGGTCATTGTCACATTGTGGAACTACAGAAAGAAAATGTAAGGAAAATTATATACAGTAAACACACACACACTGGAGATCAAAATTAGAGAACAATTAATAAACAATTGAACAATTCTGAAATAATGTCAATTTCACTTTGCAAAATGTTTTTTGTTGAAATGCCTGAATTATTTTGTGGAAAAGGTTTTCTGGTAGCATGGTATAGGCAGGACATTATTTAAGAATTGTTCAACTGTTTATAAATTGTTCTCTAATATATACAGTGGTGTGAAAAACTATTTGCCCCCTTCCTGATTTCTTATTCTTTTGCATGTTTGTCACACTTAACGGTTTTTGATGAGCAGAAACATTTAACTATTAGTCAAAGATAATAATTGAACACAAAATGCAGTTTTAAAATGAAGGTTTACGTTATTAAGGGAGAAAAAAAAACTCCAAATCTACATGGCCCTGTGTGAAAAAGTGATTGCCCCCCTTGTTAAAAAATAACTTAACTGTGGTTTATCACACCTGAGTTCAATATCTGTAGTCACCCCCAGGCCTGATTACTGCCACACCTGTTTCAATCAAGAAATCACTTAAATAGGAGCTACCTGACACAGAGAAGTAGACCAAAAGCACCTCAAAAGCTAGACATCATGCCAAGATCCAAAGAAATTCAGGAACAAATGAGAACAAAAGTAATTGAGATCTATCAGTCTGGTAAAGGTTATAAAGCCATTTCTAAAGCTTTGGGACTCCAGCAAACCACAGTGAGAGCCATTATCCACAAATGGCAAAAACATGGAACAGTGGTGAACCTTCACAGGAGTGGCCTGCCGACCAAAATTACCCCAAGAGCGCAGAGACGACTCATCCGAGAGGTCACAAAAGACCCCAGGACAACATCTAAAGAACTGCAGGCCTCACTTGCCTCAATTAAGGTCAATGTTCACGACTCCACCATAAGAAAGAGACTGGGCAAAAACGGCCTGCATGGCAGATTTCCAAGGTGCAAACCATTTAAGCAAAAAGAACATTAAGGCTCGTCTCAATTTTGTTAAAAAACATCTCAATGATTGGCAAGAATTTTGGGAAAATACCTTGTGGACCGACAAGACAAAAGTTGAACTTTTTGGAAGGTGCGTGTCCCGTTACATCTGGCGTAAAAGTAACACAGCATTTCAGAAAAAGAACATCATACCAACAGTAAAATATGGTGGTGGTAGTGTGATGGTCTGGGGTTGTTTTGCTGCTTCAGGACCTGGAAGGCTTGCTGTGATGGATGGAACCATGAATTCTACTGTCTACCAAAAAAATCCTGAAGGAGAATGTCCAGCCATCTGTTCGTCAACTCAAGCTGAAGTGATCTTGGGTGCTGCAGCAGGACAATGACCCAAAACACACCAGCAAATCCACCTCTGAATGGCTGAAGAAAAACAAAATGAAGACTTTGGAGTGGCCTAGTCAAAGTCCTGACCTGAATCCTATTGAGATGTTGTGGCATGACCTTAAAAAGGTGGTTCATGCTAGAAAACCCTCAAATAAAGCTGAATTACAACAATTCTGCAAAGATGAGTGGGCCAAAATTCCTCCAGAGCGCTGTAAAGACTCGTTGCAAGTTATCGCAAACGCTTGATTGCAGTTATTGCTGCTAAGGGTGGCCCAACCAGTTATTAGGTTCAGGGTGCAATTACTTTTTCACACAGGGCCATGTAGGTTTGGATTTTTTTTCTCCCTAAATAATAAAACCCCTCATTTAAAAACTGCATTTTGTGTTTACTTGTGTTATCTTTGACTAATAGTTAAATGTGTTTGATGATCAGAAACATTTTGTGTGACAAACATGCAAAAGAATAAGAAATCAGGAGGGGGGCAAATAGTTTTTCACACCACTGTATATACTGTATATATATATATAGACACACACACACACTGTATACATACACTAGATGTGCCTGTGACTTTGTTTACGTGGAATTGAATTGCACACTCATAGGGTGTACAATGCCATCTGTTAAATTTCGCAATGAACTTAAAAGTGTTACCTCGAAGTGCACAGAATGAAGGTGTGAGATTGCGTTTATTAAGCAGATTTCAATTACACGCTTATAAGCAAGTATTAAAAAATGTACAGTACCATCTGTTGAATTTTGAGAAGAACTCATGATTTTTATCAAGGTCGATTTTTGTATGAGGGTGTTCTCCATTTAAATTTCAAAGTAGCGTATCTTCTCTTCCCATCGGCCGATTTTAATAAAACAAAGCCAATATGTCACCTCATGCTTGACCAAATACAGTGCATTCGGAAATTCCTCTTCACAGCGCCTCACTTTTTCCACATTTTGCTGTTACAGGCTTATTCCAAAATGGATTAAATTCATTATTTTCCTCAAAATTCTACAAACAATACCCCATAATGACTGTAAGTGCCATATCGCACTTTTTATGAATTTGTTGTTGTGTTTATTTTATTTTATTTTACTTGCTGTTATTTCATTTATTATACCTTGTTCTATTCATTAGTAAAGCATTAAGCATTAAGTTTGTTACATAAGCCATAAGCTTTATAGATTTCTTAGTTATGCATCATAAGTTGATAATCGTAGGTTGGTCTGTGATGTCATTCTACTATTACATGCATTTGTGTGACTGTGATATGCTAGAAAGCTCAGTATAGATTTGGAAGGCTACGGAAACACAAGCTTTAGACCGTCAGCTAGTGAGAGCTCCCGGTAAGCTAGAAATGTAAAATACAGCAACGAGGTTGTTGTAACCGTAAGCTAACGTAAGCTGGGAAAGTAAGAAACAACAAGAGTGTTGTTAGATACCCAAGCCAAGATTGTAATCTACAAGATACAGCAAACAGGTTGTTGTAAAACTCAGAGATTTGCAAGATGCAGCAACTGGTGTCTGTAATAACAGTGGATTTACTCAAGATGACTGTATGAAGTGTTGATTCTTTGATGCTGACAAATAAACGACAAAAGACAAAGAGATCGGACTTCTGTCATGTGAGTGAAACTTTAAGACATTAGCTACGCGTCAAAACTAGTGAAATAAGCCAACCGCATCTACATAAAGTCTAAAGCTTTTCCGCTGTTTCAACGAAAACAAGTGAACACTGAAATGGAAAGTGAAAGAGAATAGCCGTCGAACTTCACCATGCCGAACAACGAGGACAACGCTCCCAGCACTTGGCTGGGGAGCCTAACGGCGCTCCACGAGATGAACAGAAAAAACCTCAACGAGGCGCTGGATTCAAGAAAAGGCAAGCGAATTCGACTGAATGCAACGTCTACTGCATTAAAGACACCCATGAACTATGCACGTAAGTTAGACATCCTTGAAACTGAGTACAGACCCAAATACGGGAAGCTGAGAGAGGCCTTCATGAGAAGTAACGTTGATGTGCTTGTGTACATTCATGAAGACGAACACAGACGCGATCAGGTCGCTTGCGGCGCACCTGAGGCTCAAGGCCGCACAGAATTCATAGCTACGGTGGGTCGCTGGAAAGCGGACACCAAGGATACTAAGAGCCACTCTGTGACGTTGCGAATACGCGAAGATGTCTCGCCGGGCGTCAGCGTGTCACTGATAACGGCAGCATCCAAAGTGTCTGTAACTTCTACATCATCCTCAGCCCGAATAAAGAGCCAAGCGGAAGCCAACAGAGCAGACTTGTTGATTAAAGTAGCAGCCTTAGCAGAACGGCGGGCGTTAGAACAGAAGGAAGCACAATTAAAGGCAAAAGAAAACTTTACGAGAGCAGCGCGTCGATAGAAGACCTCGGACTTCCATCACGTCGCAAGACAGCCCATCCAAGTGTACCAGTAAGTTTTGAACCAAAATTGAAAAGTACTTTAAATGAAGGGTCTACCCAAGACAATAAATACACCCGCCATGACATTTATACTTTAGAATCACAGAGCATGATGCAACAGCAGGCTGACATCACAGCAATGCTCATGAAATGCCAACAGCAATCCTTTTTACCTCAGCGCAATGTTCCTGTGTTTCATGGTGACCCTCTTGAGTTTACGTCCTTCATGAAAGCATTTAAACATGTTATTGTTGACAAAATCGATAGTGATGCTGATAAGCTGTTTTATCTTGAGCAGTTCACTAAGGGAGAGGCTAGAGACCTCGTTATGAGCTGTCAGCTTATGCCAGATCAGTGTGGTTATGCAGAGGCAATGAGTCTGTTGCAGGATAGATTTGGAAATAAACGTCAAGATCGCAAACACGACAGCCGATCGCCCAAGAGCAAGAGCGCACTCATTGAAACGAGCAGCGCGCACTTTCAACTTTCCAACTCAACATGCAACAGCCGAGCGCAGCCTGCGAACGAGAGCGCGGTCACTGAATTGAGCAACGCGCACCTGAGCAGCGCGCACTCTACGGACCTGGACGCCGCAATCAGCGACGGAAAACCCTGTCACACATCCCTTCAATTTACTCAAGACGACTGTATGAAGTGTTGATTCTTTGATGCTGACAAATAAACGACAAAAGACAAAGAGATCGGACTTCTGTCATGTGAGTGAAACTTTAAGACATTAGCTACGCGTCAAAACTAGTGAAATAAGCCAACCGCATCTACAATGACAATGTGAAAGAAGTTTGTTTGAAATCTTTGCAAATTTGCAAATCTCTACAACTTGATTGGAGTCCACCTGTGGTAAATTCAGTTGATTGGACAAGATTGTGTGAAAGGCACACACATGTCTGTTTAAGGTCCCACAGTTAACAGTACATGTCAGAGCCCAAACCAAGCCATGAAGCTCAAGGAATTGTCCGTACACAGTTCAGGAATTCTGTAAAGGGTACAGAAACATTTCGGAAGCATTGAAGGTCCAGATGAGCACAGTGGGCTCCGTCATCTGTAAATGGAATAAGTTAAGAACCACCAGGACTCTTCCTAGAGTGGGCTATCCGGCCAATGTGAGCAATCTGGTGAGAAGGACCTTAGTCAGGAAGTTGACCAAGAACCCAATGGTTAGCAGTTTGTCCCTGATGAGCAAGGTGGGAAGGAAAAACACCCTAATATGACTATAGAAAGAAACCTTGAGAGGAGAACTAGACTCAACAGGGAACACATCCTCATTTGGTTGATAGACAGTAGTACCATAAATCATTTCCTGGTATATTGTGGGAATTACAGTCCTAAACTTTTAAGCAACTGCAGTCAACAAGCCATCGCAGAAAACTGCCTGCAACAGTAGAGTCGAAGACCATCTTTATGATCAACTGGAACTGTACTTAGTGACCATATCCATCTCAAGCAGACCATATACAGTAGGGCCATTCTCAGCACCAAGCCAGAGATCACCATGCTACAAGAACTTCAACCAGGTGCAGGGCACCAGGATATGTGACAGGTCAGGAGGGCAGAAGGGGTTGGGATCCCTGACAACACAGTTGTGGCATGTGTAGATAGACAGGAAGAGAGCAATTAGGCATGCTAACACAAATAATGCATAAAGTCAATTTATATTTTGTGCGGATTGCAACCATGGACTCCAGAAGAACTAACTATGACAACCTACCTTAAAGCAGTGGTTCTCAAACTTTTTCTGTCGTTCCCCACTTAAGGGGGTGAGCGAATTTTCAAGCCCCACTTGTCAACAAAATTATAACGAAATCGGCCAAGTTTACTGTTTATTGAAATATCAATTCCTAAACCAATATGATCAAACACCACCAAGTTAAAAAAAGATAAAATACACGTGCAATTGTTACAAGGCTTACGTTGTCACTTATCTTTGCATAATTGACCCCATGTTTATTAGCTGCTCAGCAATCGTTTGTAGTTTTTTTTGCACTGGCCAATTCTGTATGCAACTTTGAATGAAGCCATTTGTGCTTTGCTGTCCACTGATTCAGATTTACCATGCGATTCTCCTGCTTTCTGTATTCTGCCAGCTTTCTTTCAAAGACGTCCAGTGGTTTATTAACGTGACTGGAGTGTGTTGTCTCTAAGTGTCTTCCTAATTTGTTGGGTCTCATGCGGTCTGCTGCCAGCAGTTTAAGACACAAAACACACACGTGTCTCTCTTCTACCCCCACCATCCCCACCATGAATCCAAGCTGAAGATAGACTTCATTAGGGGTGGGCGATATAACCAAAATCTTCTATCACGGTAGAAGCAATTTTCTAACTCAATAACGATATACATCGCAATATAGCAATTTGTATCTGAAAATGCATAAATAAAAATGAAAACACAAAGAAATTGTTTTACATAATTTCATTTTTTATGTAATTTTATTTAAACTGTGAATTGCTGAGGTTTGCCGCATTTTTTTACTTTGGCCATATTCGTTTGGATTTCAGATGATAGAAAAGGTTTGACGTGTTTCCACCACTTGTTAAAACAGTGCACTTGCGTACCTTCCAAATCACGTTCATCTCATTCGTATCACTTTTCTTATACCCAAACCAATTCCACACCACAGACGAGGCAGCTTTTTTCTTTACAATCTCCTCGTTGTTGGTTTTGTCACATGTAAGCAAACTCACTGCTGCTGCACCGTCTTCTTCCATTGTCGAAGTGTATGTGAAGCCAAACACATCAAAAGTGGGACGAAACCGTGGCACCCGATTGAACCAAATATCTGCACAAATACAGCGCAGCGCGACTATCTGGATAGCGCCGTGATGATCTGGTTTATTTGCGCAGCCCGGTGGATCGCGCAGCGCCGCTCGAATCACAAACCTGCGCGACCCCCTGTGTTTTATTTAAAAACAATTCATTTAAAATGTCAGGACTGTTTAATATTGTTTCCGTCTTGCCATGCCTGGATTGTATGTGCGCATCCCAGCGGGGTAAAATGTATTTTGATGGTCGGCACGGTTTATTTCTGTCAGAGTCGCGCAGTGCTGCCCAGTGGGTCGCGCAGGTTTTTGATTCGAGCAGCGCTGCTCAAGTTTGTCCAACGTTAAACCGTTATTGTTCCACTATGGTTCCACTTTTTCTCCCGGCCCACAACTGATATTATTTTAAATTTACTTGTATTAATGATCCATTTATTTGTGTGTGATTGTTTAGTTTTGAACGTACGCTCTTCATTATCAATAAAGAAAAGCATGAATTAGAATAGGTACTTTCCTGTTTTTCCTCCCGTTCATTGCACCCCACCTGTCATGTCTGTATTCCCCACTAGTGGGGCGCGCCCCACACTTTGAGAACCACTGCCTTAAAGGGTGAGCCAGAAGGAAACACTAGACTTAAACACTGAGACTCTTGGTGAGTCTCACGGAGAGTCCTGATGATTAACTAACAATACCAATAACAATATCCTGGAACTTTGTAAGAAAAAGCCTGTTGTTATTTTTATAATATGAGGTATCATCAAGGAGGCTTTAATAAAAATAGGCATGGTGGATAAAAGAAAACAAGCACTTCACTAAAGTACTGTGGCAAGAGACCATTTAGTGCTTTATAGGTCAATATTAGTATTTTAAAGTCAATGAAAAGTTGCACTGGGAACCAGTGCAATGTGGGTAAGATAGAGTTGATGTGCTCATATTGTATGGTCATTTTATTGAATATTACATTTTGGATAGTGTCTGTCTAATCATCTTTAACAATATCTAAATTATTTATGTGGTGTCTTACATTTGGGTCTGTTCCGATTCTAATTACAGTGCAGTCTAAATAGAATGGACCCAGGAGGCACTAAGGATTGTGGTTGAAAGATATGACCACTAGTAAGTCTTAAATAAGTCTTAAGTGTGAAAATCCTAAAAGTTATGAGTAGTGTGAATTCATCAGAGAGAAAACACCTGAACCTATGCATATTGGCAGCCATACGTTTTATTCTGCTAATAGACAGAGAGTCATTCAAGGTAATTTATGTTTGCCCTGCAGTAATTCAGACCATATTGTTTGAACCTGTACAGCAGTGGTTCTCAAACTTTTTCTGTCATTCCCCACTTAAGGGGGTGAGCAAATTTTCAAGCCCCACTTGTCAACAAAATAATAACGAAATCTGCCAAGTTTACTGTTTATTGAAATATCAATTTCTAAACCAATAAGATCAAACAACACCAAGTTAAAAATAGATAAAATACACGTGCAATTGTTATAAAAGTCTTACGTTGTCACTTATCTTTGCATAATTGACCCCATGTTTATTAGCTGCTCAGCAATCGTTTGTAGTTTTTTTGCACTGGCCAATTCTGTATGCAACTTTGAATGAAGCCATTTGTGCTTTGCTGTCCACTGATTCAGATGTTACCATGCGATTCTCCTGCTGTCTGTATTCTGCCAGCTTTCTTTGAAAGAAGTCGAGTGGCTTATTAACGTGTGTTGTCTCTAAGTGTCTTCCTAATTTGTTGGGTCTCATGCGGTCTGCTGCCAGTAGTATAAGACACAAAACACACACAGGTCTCTCCTCTGCTCCCACCATCCCCACCATGAAGCAAGTTAGGCTTCATTAGTGGTGGGCGATATAACCAAAATCTTCTATCACAGTAGAAGCTATTTTCTACCTCTGTAACACAATAATATATTATATATATATATATATATATATATATATACACATACATACATATACATACATATATATATATATATATATATATATATATATATATATATATATATATATATATAATCACAATATAGCAATTTGTATTTGAAAATGCATAAATAAAAATTCAAACACAAAGAAACTGTTTTACATAATGTAATTTTATATAAACTGTGAATTGCTGAGGTTTGCCGCATTTTTTTTTTTACTTTGGCCATATTCGTTGGGATGCTTGGATTTCAGATGATAGAAGAGGTTTGACGTGTTTCCACCACTTGTTAAAACAGTGAACTTGCGTACCTTGTAAATCAAATTCAAAAATTCTATTTAATTCAAACCTTAAAATAAAAGACTATGAATAGGAAATAAATATGAAAAATAAAATAGGGGGTAAATTTAACTAGGAAAGAATAAAATAAAATATAAAAACTAAAGTTAAAATAAAATAACTGTACAACAATACACAATATAGAAAATATATGAAGAATATGTGAACAATAAGAGCAGCTGTACGAGTAGGAAAAGAATGGTAATGTCCAGGGTTGTGCCACCCACATGTTTAAAGTGGATCACGTTCATCTCATTCGTATCACTTTTCTTTTACACAAACCAATTCCACACCACAGACGAGGCACCTTTTTTCTTTACAATCTCCTCGTTGTTGGTTTTGTCACATATAAGCAAGCTCACTGCTCGTCTTCTTCCATTGTCGAAGCATATGTGAAGCCAAACACATCAAAAGTGGGACGAAACCGCGGCACCCGATTGAACCAAATATCTGCGCAAATAGAGCGCAGCGCGACTACCTGAATAGCGCAGTGATTATCTGGTTTATTTGCGCAGCCCGGTGGATCGCGCAGCGCCGCTCGAATGCGACCCACTATGTTTTTATTTACAAACTATTTAAAATGTCAGGACTGTTTATTATTGTTTCCGCCTTGCCATGCCTGGTTTGTACGTGCGCATCCCAGAAAATGTACTTTGATGGTCGGCGCGGTTTATTTCTGTCAGAGTCGCGCAGCGCTGCCCAGTGGCTCGCGCAGGTTTGTGATTCGAGCAGCTGCTCAAGTTTGTCCGACGTTAAACCATTATTGTTCCACTACGGTTCCACTTTTTCTCCCGGCCCACAACTGATGTTATTTTAAATTTACTTGTATTAATGATCCATTTATTTGTGTGTGATTGTTTAGTTTTGAGCGTACGCTCTTCATTATCAATAAAGAAAAGCATGAATTAGAATAGGTACTTTCCTGTTTTTCCTCCCGTTCATTGCGCCCCACCTGTCATGTCTGTATTCCCCACTAGTGGGGCGCGCCCCACACTTTGAGAACCACTGCTGTACAGGAATAAACGGAGCTTACTAACAGCTGTGATGGCACTCGTGAGCCAAACCCTATGTACAGGATGCCATTTTCCTTTCATTCACTGATCCAAGCTCAACTGTAGGTCATTAAGCATGATCACGTCCTACACGGGTTGGACAATGAAACTGAAATGCCTGGTTTTAGACCACAATACGCGTTGGAGTACTTGGATTACTTTTTCGATGTAACGAATAATCTAACGTGTTACTTCCGCCATTTAAGTTCTGAGTTATTTAATTATATTTTCAAAAATGTAATCCATTATTCAGACAATTTATGTAACCCGTGAGTCAGACAGCAGTGATTCCGTTAGTGTGTGTGTGTGTGTGTGTGTGTGTGTGTGTGAAAGTCGTCCTACAAGCCCCGCCCCTGATAACCCGCCCCCCTCTGTTATTCCTGCTGTTATATGGTTGAGTGATAATGGTAGGATAATTACAAAGGTCTTGGCTAAGACAACATGTATGTAAAGGTACTCTAACTAGCTACTTTTATCAGAATGTAATGCTGTAATGTAACTCATTACTTTTTAATGACAGAAATTTTGTAATGTACTTAGTTACTTTAAAAAGTAACGGCCCACAGCACTGTTCATTAGTATGGTGTAGGGCAGGGGTGCCCAACCTTTTTTGAATAAAGATCTACTTTTTAATTTGTCAGTGTGCCGAGATCTACCAGTCCAAACAGAAAGCCAGTTGCTATTCATAGCATATTTACATATTTAATGTGCACAAAACAAACAGAAAGTAGCCCTAATCCATATATAATAAAACATAGTCTAATTGTAGTAACAATAAAGTTATTAACCCTAACCCTAGCTTTTCTTTTGCACCCATGTCTCCAAAAACCATTCTAATGAAAACACACAGCTGTGCCACATCCACAACATCAGTCAACTCATCAAATTGAAGAGAAAAACATTCACCCTGTTCAATAGCCTTCCTTAACTACGCCTCAACATCCCTCACATTCCCTCACATCGCCGTGTAACAGTGCCACGGGATAATTGCACGTCCTTAACGGCAGCTATGATATCACTTTTATTCTTAAAGTCACCAAATAGTGCGTCTGCAGCCGCGACAAATGCTTCTTTCACAACTTTGCCATCCTTGAAAGACGTCTTGTGTTTTGCAAGAATGTGACTGACGCGATAAGATCCTATAGCTGCAGCCTTACCCTTGGTGATTGGCCTGGTGAAAATGGACTGCAGTGCTGCTAACTGCCTCTTCAATTCCTGGACTTTTCGGGTGCTTAGAGCTGATTTAGCCAGGAAATCTGCATATTAGCTTTTGTTTTGAAATGGCGACCCAAATTGCCTCCTTTTTTTTTTTTTGCTTCTGCCATAGTTGCCTTTTACTTTGCTGAAGTTGCAGCTCTCTCAACTTCTCTACTTAAACAGTGAGTCCCTACTAGTAACGTGCCTATAGCTAAAACCCTTGCGAAATTCAGATTAACGTACTAGCATACTACTCTCGCTCGTTTCTGCCATATATTTATATGAATTAGTATGAGTAGTATGTTAGTATGCGATTTCAAATTCAGCCACTAATTCCGTCGGTTTTTCAGCGCAGAGCCGAATGTAATCGGTGATCCTGTAAGGGAAAATACAAGTCGACCGGTCGACCGCGATCGACTGGTTGGGCACACCTGATTTTGATAATAAAGTCAACACTAGTTGTGAGATTTCCAAAATAAAGTTAACATTATTGACTATTTAATATTGTTATTATATTCATGCAATACAAGATTACAGTAAGTCATATGCCAAGGTGGCATTTTTATTAATACATTCATTTTTACCCAAAAACGCCTACTATTTTTACTCATAGTGTTATATATATAGCATTAATCGGTTTCACTTTTGAGTAAAGTTTTGCTGCATTCACCTGTCCTCACACAACTGTTTCCTCCAGAGATGAGATTAAATGCTGTTTGCCAACATTAATGTAGTGTGTATTTTTAAAAACACTGTTACAACAACAACAACAACAATATTATTATTATACAGTATATAGATATTTGATTTGATTTCACATCAGCCCATCACATAAAACAGACTTAGGATTTACTGCAACAGTTTTAGAAAAGCAAATAAAAAATGTCTATTCACAGTTGTCCTTCAGTGTCTTGAAAAGCACCTGGTGAAGTTGGAATTTTACACCACGTTTCTTTTTCGGGTTCGGCCAAAGTCGTGTGCATTTTCGGAAGATAGATAGATAGATAGATAGATAGATAGATAGATAGATAGATAGATAGATAAAAAAAATCTGTGACTTGGTCCGCTTCGGAAAAATGCACCCGACTTTGGCAGAACCCAAAGAAGAACCTTGGTGTAAAACTCTGAACAAATAGACACAGTTCTTATAGCGCAGAGTGAGAAACAAAGATCAAGGTGTGTGTTTATGGATAGATTAATAGATTTACATCTGTTCAGTTCACACAACTGTTTCCTCCATAGATGAGATTAAACGCTGTTTGCCAACATTAATGTAGTGTGTATTTTTGAAAATGCACGCAAATTTGGCAGAACCCAAAGAAGAAACTTGGTGTAAAATTCTGAACAAATAGACAACTGTGTCTATTTGTTCAGAATTTATTGTAGCTGTTTTCACACAATCACTAAGTTACATGTGCATACAGTGGGAGCCATGCCAAATAGCCGCTACCGTGTGGCTGAAGTGTGAATGGCGTGTGAATGCCCTTTGCACGCCGTAATCCCCCCTCCCTTTTCTGCCAGAAAGGCGTGTCAAGATTTCACAGTAAACACGCCCATTCAAGCCCTATTTATTCATTGACCTGGTGCCACCACTAGATGGCGCTTCGTTCTCAAGAACACGTTAAAACAAGCCAGCTGCGCTGAGTTGCAATCACGTGATTTTAACAACCCGCCCCCACCCCCGCCGTACTGACGCTGCCAAACTACAGAGATGAAGATTGCGGCTTAACGGACTATTCGTGGTAAGTGATGTTTTATTTTATAAAATGTGTTTGGGGTAGTTTACAGTTTATTTCCCAGTTTAGTTTTTTATTGGCCGTTTTAAATATCACTGGCAGCACCAGCAGCGGTCAGATGTGACTTTAGATAACTTAATGATCTGTTTACCAAGTCTGGAGTTAATATTACAGCTTACTGTCAGTGTCACACACTCAAAATGTCACTCCACTTTAACTCAAAAACATGCTCAAGCTTCGAAAATACTATTAATGTCCCTATTACAAGAGCTGCACTACCCGATGAAGAGTGTTTGTGTTCTCTGTAAATACTGAGAGAATCTCACCGCGTGTTGTCTGGATAAATTCAGCGGTTATTTATTCTCTGGTTAAGAGTTAATCTGCAGGTTATTTCTGTGACTGTAATATAATGTGATGCAGTTGATGAGGGACACAGACTGAGGGTAGCTGTACAGGAGCTAGTAACGCTCATAACCGGGTTTATATTTTATACACTTTGGCCGTGACTTTCCGCGGTAGCGCGAGCTCTTAGTTAACAACACTGAAGTGTTTATCAGTTAAGGAGGAGGAGGAGGGGGGATGTGTGTGTGTGTGCGCGTGTGTGTGGGGGGGGGGAGGTGTGTGTGTGTGGTATGAGGGGCTTCAGTAAGTTATAGTTTGGCTTCAGTGTTACAGTGGTGTGAAAAACTATTTGCCCCCTTCCTGATTTCTTATTCTTTTGCATGTTTGTCACACTTAAATGTTTCTGCTCATCAAAAACCATTAACTATTAGTCAAAGATAACATAATTGAACACAAAATGCAGTTTTTAAATGAAGGTTTACGTTATTAACGGAGAAAAAAAACTCCAAATCTACATGGCCCTGTGTGAAAAAGTGATTGCCCCCCTTGTTAAAAAATAACTTAACTGTGGTTTATCACACCTGAGTTCAATTTCTGTAGTCACCCCCAGGCCTGATTACTGCCACACCTGTTTCAATCAAGAAATCACTTAAATAGGAGCTACCTGACACAGAGAAGTAGACCAAAAGCACCTCAAAAGCTAGACATCATGCCAAGATCCAAAGAAATTCAGGAACAAATGAGAACAAAAGTAATTGAGATCTATCAGTCTGGTTTCTAAAGCCATTTCTAAAGCTTTGGGACTCCAGCGAACCACAGTGAGAGCCATTATCCACAAATGGCAAAAACATGGAACAGTGGTGAACCTTCCCAGGAGTGGCCGGCCGACCAAAATTACCCCAAGAGCGCAGAGACAACTCATCCGAGAGGCCACAAAAGACCCCAGGACAACATCTAAAGAACTGCAGGCCTCACTTGCCTCAATTAAGGTCAGTGTTCACGACTCCACCATAAGAAAGAGACTGGGCAAAAAAACGGCCTGCATGGCAGATTTTCAAGGTGCAAACCACTTTTAAGCAAAAAGAACATTAAGGCTCGTCTCAATTTTGCTAAAAAACATCTCAATGATTGCCAAGACTTTTGGGAAAATACCTTGTGGACCGACGAGACAAAAATTTAACTTTTTGGAAGGTGCGTGTCCCGTTACATCTGGCGTAAAAGTAACACAGCATTTCAGAAAAAGAACATCATACCAACAGTAAAATATGGTGGTGGTAGTGTGATGGTCTGGGGTTGTTTTGCTGCTTCAGGACCTGGAAGGCTTGCTGTGATAGATGGAACCATGAATTCTACTGTCTACCAAAAAATCCTGAAGGAGAATGTCCGGCCATCTGTTCGTCAACTCAAGCTGAAGCGATCTTGGGTGCTGCAGCAGGACAATGACCCAAAACACACCAGCAAATCCACCTCTGAATGGCTGAAGAAAAACAAAATGAAGAATTTGGAGTGGCCTAGTCAAAGTCCTGACCTGAATCCTATTGAGATGTTGTGGCATGACCTTAAAAAGGCGGTTCATGCTAGAAAACCCTCAAATAAAGCTGAATTACAACAATTCTGCAAAGATGAGTGGGCCAAAATTCCTCCAGAGCGCTGTAAAAGACTCGTTACAAGTTATCGCAAACGCTTGATTGCAGTTATTGCTGCTAAGGGTGGCCCAACCAGTTATTAGGTTCAGGGGGCAATTACTTTTTCACACAGGGCCATGTAGGTTTGGATTTTTTTTCTCCCTAAATAATAAAACCCCTCATTTAAAAACTGCATTTTGTGTTTGTGTTATCTTTGACTAATAGTTAAATGTGTTTGATGATCAGAAACATTTTGTGTGACAAACATGCAAAAGAATAAGAAATCAGGAGGGGGGCAAATAGTTTTTCACACCACTGTATATCGAGTGTTATATCGCTTAACTTATTTGTATGAGAAGCGCATTAAGTAAATTCTCGGTTAATTTAATTCAGACGATAATACAGACAGTCAGTGGTTAACACTAACACTGTTCACTGGTTAACATTAGCACAGGCAGTTTATTTATGTTTATGTATAAATGCAGATCATTTCCTGCTATCTATTTCACCCAGATGAGGATGGGTTCCCTGTTGAGTCTGGTTCCTCTCAAGGTTTCTTCCTATTACCGTCTCAGGGAGTTTTTCCTTGCCACTGTCGCCCTCGGGCTTGCTCACCAGGGACTATCTGAACATTTTGATTCATACACATTCACATTCCATACAAACTTAAATAATTCTTTTGATTGTGTAAAGCTGTTTTGAGACAATGTCAATTGTTAAAAGCGCTATACAAATAAAACTGAATTGAATTGAATTGAATTTACATTACAGAATTCCCAAAACAGTATTTTACACACTCTGTGGTAAATAGGTTTAGTAATATATTGTATTTTTATTAGAACTATATGTTCTGTAAAGTTTATTTATCTTTGTCTTCACTAAATTCTCCTGTTGTCTTTAAGCAGAGCTCCGCTGTGGAGGATTGGGGGGTCAGACGGCTGACGGCTGGACTTTTGGAGCTACAGGACTGGAGGAGCCTGAACAAGCTGTTGAGGGAGCTGTAGGAGGGATGACGTCACAGTCCGACAGCTTTAGAATGATGTTTGGTCAGGTCTACTGTATATTCTGAACATAGAACTGCAAAATGTCTGATACAGTACTTTGGGGGAAACAAAGACTTAAACTGTTCCATGTTTAATAGTTTTGATATTTGAAAATTTTTTATTTTAATATAAAAGGACTATAGATAGAGACTTATAAGCAGCTGGTGTATCCGGGTTGTTTAATGAACTTTAAGCTAAAAGACAACATGTATTCACCTGTTTTATATAAATTACAGTTTTAACTTTTACTAGTTTTGGAAGAATAAATTGAATTGTTAAAGTCATGTTTGCGTGTTTTAATTTGGGGGATTGTTTGGGTATTTAAAAACCGTTTAGTTGAACCAACAACTTCAATGGGCAAAAAATGGGACACAACTTTGTTTTAAATAGTCAAAGAGTTGGGCTGAAAATCATAATAATAATTATTGGTCATAGAAACAAATGAAACCAGTTAAACACTTGATTATATGTATTTGTGTTTGTGATTATGTGACCCATAATAATTTTTTCTTATTATAAATAAATGTTTTGGGTTTTAAGAACTCCAAAAGAGCAATGACAAACTTGGTATTCTCCATTGAGGTTTCGCACCTTCCACTCCTGAGTATGACATGGTGTTGATTGCTCTGTGTGTGTGTGTTTTTGGCGGGGGGATGGGTGTGTGTGTGTTTTTGGCTGTTCAGCAGTTCTAAACACAAGCACAGTTTTTGTCCTTAACTAAAATACTTCAATACGTTAATAATTAATTTATTTTGCTGAATAAGGTAATAAGCGATATTTAAACCAAACCAGTAAGTTAAGTAAGTGTTCCATACATTAAAGTACTGTGTATAACCAAGTGCCCTAGCAAACACAGTTACAGTTTACAGTACAAATAAAGAGTGTGTTCGCTGCAGGGATTGGAAGGTGAGTGAGAATACTCATTTACAAGACAAAAGACGGTCAGAGGCAGGGACGTTCTAGACCGGGGGGGGGAGGGGCGCAGTCAGAAATGTGAAGTGGGCATCATGTTCGAGCACTGTTTTTCCCTGGGCTTACTGTATAGTAACAGTATTGTCCTTGCTGAATTGTGTTGAGGCACGCAAACCACCTGACCACAATAAAGGTGGCAATCCCTCAGGGGGGGAACTAAAAAATTTTAATTAAAGAAATAAAACAAAATATCCTTAATCCAGATTTTATCAATCAATGACATAACATTTATCTAAGCTGGATGGTCAAATTCTCAAAAACGTTTAACCTAAAGTAAGACTTAACACACTATAACTAAAATATTTACAAAACTGAAAGGTTGTCTTATGAATAATAAAAAATACAAACTAAATTAAAACAGATGGGCTATTGAACAGATCATAATATGTTTTATGTTTTCTGATTATAAATGATAGATGGGTTGATTTTAGAAAGGCTAAATGAAATAGCTAGTTTTGGTCATGTCAGTCCAGTAACTACAGATGTCGCCATTAAAAAGCCGCGTTTCGAGAAAAGGGATCCCGTGACTTGCCGCGGCTTTGCGCGGCTGCGTGCGGGAAGCTGTGAACATGCCCTTCATTACCTGTAGGGGGCAGTCGTGTTTCAGTCTGAAGTATTGTGTGTCTACTGAAGCCGAAAATGTGTGCAAATTAAACTGCGCATGCGTGTTTGGAGACGCTGTGCCCACGCTGTGGATCAGTCGGTTGTGGATCATCACGGAGGTTACAACATGGCATGGCTGCAGCTGGAGTTTGTCGTGTTCGAGGTAAGTTTAGCTTTCTTTTTTGGATGTGATTCTCGCTTTCATGACTCCCAATTAATGTTCATCTTAATCTCAGGACGTACAATTAGCAATTTCAGTTTTTAATAGTGTGGAGATTCACAAAACACCGTTTTCGTGTAAAAACCTGAACCTACGGAGCCCCCATGGGTCCTGTGGTAAATAAATAAATAAATAAATAAAATAATAACGAACCGAGCGCGCGGATTAATACACCGAGATGTGTGTTTCTTACCCCCACCCCGAGTGAAAACGGCGTGTTCAGACAAAGGCTCGCCAGTTAGATGCCATTTCTGAACAAACTGAGTCGTGTGTGTTAAAGCATTAAATGGTAAAAGAGCACTAGCAATAAACGTTTTTTTTTCTGAAGCCGAACTTTATTAATGAGTTACGAGTAAAGAACCTGTACATATGTTCATACAGTATTGACAGCAGCTCTAATTTACTGCGGTAAAGCCAGCCGCGGTTCAGAAAAACACGGTCAAGCCAGCCGCGATTGATTTTAGTGCGCGCGCATATTACAGTGATTACGGTAGTTTCATGAACAACACAGAGAGAATGCCCCATATCTGAAAAATCCTGCAGTAAAATAGTTTCATATGTGGTGTGTATATAGTATGGGACATCCTGAATAAGAACTGATCATTGTTTTTTTCTACTTTTTTTTTTTTTTATCATACAGTATAATGTGTGTACATTATATGGGATAAAAACTGACCATGGCGTTTTATACTTACTAGAATTTATTTTTTCATAGGTCTCAGAAGTGAAATAAAGGCATTTTATTTAACTTTTTTTCCCCATTGTGAACATTTGTTTATTTGACCTCTCTTCCAAAGCAGACGTTAATCCTCATTATAGAAAACATTCATTGAAGAATAACTGCTACTTTTGAACAGTAAAACAAAATAAAAATCAATTCTGGTATTTAGAAAGACTAAATACATTATTTTGTCTGTTTTCTACGAATTCTGCTGTAACTTATCTACATAAAACAATTATTTGAATGGTGAATATTTAAGAAAAATATTGTAACAGACAACCGTCAAAGTCACCAATAAATAACACGGATATTAAAGCAGAAATGCAAATAAATAAGCAAGTAAAAATTGACGAGCATGTTGTATTATCTCTCAGTCCTGGGCGTCTAAATGCGCGTTGTCTCTGTGTCGTTCCTGAAACTACCGTAATCACTGTAATATGTGCGCACACTAAAATCAATCGCGGCTGGCTTGACCGTGTTTTTCTGAACCGCGGCTGGCTTGACCGCAGTTCTAATTTGTCTAAATCGCATTGCAGACAATAAAAAATAAGTCGAGTCATCCTGTGACCCTGCATGCTTAATCTTTCCACACATGATTCTTGCTTCTTACTTTTTCCTTAATCCCTCGCTGATCTATCTTGTATTTTTCTAACGGTGTCAGAAACTTTGTGTTAGTAGCACTGCTTGACATGCTTGATGCCTTCCTCTTTTGTAATTTGCTTTGGATAAAGGCAAACTTACAAAAGATGAAGAAATGCCTAAATGTAGTTGTACGAATAAAAGATTATGTAATGATACAATGTAAATATTTTCACAGAAACAAAGCGTAAAGATGAGACGTGAATCTGAAGAGGATCTCTTTGATGATTGCCTGGTAAAGCATTGTTTTCTTATTAATTATACAATTTATTAATACCTTGAATATAGTGTTTGTTGTATTGGACAGAAGCATATAAATGCAAATGAATATATAAATCTGAGTAATTATTGAACGAATTTTCATGTTTGGACTAACCCTTTAAATACAAACTCAGCATTCATCATAGGATTTCCTGACACTGTAAAGGTGCAGAGTAATCTATGGAGTGTAGCCATCTCATGCCATGTTTTACAATGTTTTAGTGATGCAAGATTATTGCTAAAGCAATTTAACCCAAGTTTAACAATCTGAAGTATATGAAGTGATGGTCATTTTTTATTATCAATTATTTGTATTATTTTTTTTTCTCTGTGAAATTAAGTCAGCACAGGTTGAAGCAATTCAGATTTTTTTTTTGTTTCTCAAAATAAATTATTTATTTTCTTGTACATTTTATGCAGGGGGACAGACGAAGTGATGCCAGTATGCACCTTCTTAAAATCCTTGTCGTCTGTGCTGTTGAAGGGTTGTGTATCCATAATCCTTGAAGGAGAGGAAATTTTGCAAGAATGTGGCAATAGCTCCGAGCACTGCGCTACACATTTGAGCTATTTTCAGAAAGTTCTTCTAGAACTTGATGGGATTAAGCTATCACCAAAAGTGCAAGCTTTAAAGATGAAGTTATCTTAAAACATTTGATTTGGCTTGACTACAAGTCTTTACATGTTGTGTTTACATGTTCAGCTTAATGTTTTAATGCGTTATGGTTTCAATGGCATACTTTTAAGTGCACTAGTCCAGAGTACTGATTTGAATGTTGCAACTTCACTGCTTCCGAGGGCTATTACGTTTTAACGTTTATTCTACAGTTTGTTTAATGTATTTTCTGCTGTATTTAATTACTAAATGAATGCTGTATTTTATTTATTTATTATTTTACACAATTTTGTTTAAAACAAGTATTTCAGGCCCTGGTGCCGTGCAGTTTTTTTCTATGGATGCAAAATTTAGCTGAATGCACTTTTATTAAAAAGACAACTTGGATCTAGACTGTGAATGTCACAAATATTTGGTAATGTTGGTGAATAAACTGTTTAATTATATTTTAGTTGTGTGATTTATGAAAGATATAGATGAAATAATTACTTAAGTTTCTTTCCAAAACATAAATTAGCAATGTTTACATTATTATAGGGAGTAATATAAATTGATAAAACCAAGTTAAGGGAAAATCTCACAAAACAAAATGATAGTAATTTCATAAAATTAAGGTTCCTGCAACTTTACTTGATTATTTTAAATAAATCTAATTTGTGCATTAAATATAATTATGTAACTTTTACTTGATTTCTTTTATTGTTAATTTAATTAAGTAAATTTTACCTGACAATTACGGGTGAGTTTTACTTAGGCTGAATCACAATTCTATTTTCTTCCCCTTGTCCCTTGAAACGAAGTGGAAAGGGGAAGGGTATAAATATTTCCCCTAAGAAATGGGACAGCACTGTTATACGTCATCATACGTTGTCGCTGGTTCCTAATGTTACGTCAGAGGACATGCGCCGATGTTTATCACACATTCCAATAAGAGAGATTACTCACTCCCAAAGGTTTTTTGCGCCGTATTTCGATTTTTAAAAAAAGTTGCTCATTTTCACCACGAACACGGATGAGTCTTCGGGTTTCCTCAGCCGTCCATATACAGAATATAAATTACAAAACTGTGGTCACGTTGCAATAAGTAAGAATAGTGTAAGCAAAACAATAGTGTATGGCCGTAAGCAAAACAAACAATGCGTTATCAAATGCTCGGCAAAATGCCGTGCTACTGAACTTTCATATTTGTTTGTAGCATGCAGTAAAGTGTATGTGACATAAAAATATATATTTGTAATATTGTGCAATATGTGCTATCCGCTAGCAAACTTTAGCGATTTTTTTTGCAAACGTTTCTTTACAGAACATCACCATAAACACAAACACAAGACTAAAGGTAATATACATATAATGAAAACTTGTCATAAAAATCTTTATTAATGGCAAAAATGACTTAACATTTATGGGTCTGCTTGCTCGAGTGAGCAGCCATGTTGAAAACTTCGCTTAGCCCTTCGTTTGAAGTGAGGTCCTGAAAAATCTTCGTTTGGAGGGCTATCTGGCCGACATGGGCCGAACTCAATGACTGAGCGGTAAGCCACCGTTTGTTTACTCCTCTTATACTTCCTGGTAGGCGGCCGACTTACTTCTGGGTCCTAGTGCCGGCCGCAGATTGTGTGTGCATGACACACGTGAACGCGTCAAATGGATGGGTAGGGGGAAGGGGTAGAATTCAGCCTTAATATTGGAGCAATAAAATTTACTTAAAATCTGTGTCCAAATTGTTATGAGGATTTTATCAAATAAATCTTACAAGTTCTTTTTTTCAGTGCATGGGTGAACACGATGTTTTAAGAATTTAATTATATATACAGTGGTGTGAAAAACTATTTGCCCCCCCCTCCTGATTTCTTATTCTTTTGCATGTTTGTCACACAAAATGTTTCTGATCATCAAACACATTTAACTATTAGTCAAAGATAACACAAGTAAACACAAAATGCAGTTTTTAAATGAGGGGTTTTATTATTTAGGGAGAAAAAAAAATCTAAACCTACATGGCCCTGTGTGAAAAAGTAATTGCCCCCTGAACCTAATAACTGGTTGGGCCACCCTTAGCAGCAATAACTGCAATCAAGCGTTTGCGATAACTTGCAACAAGTCTTTTACAGCGCTCTGGAGGAATTTTGGCCCACTCATCTTCGCAGAATTGTTGTAATTCAGCTTTATTTGAGGGTTTTCTAGCATGAACCGCCTTTTTAAGGTCATGCCACAACATCTCAATAGGATTCAGGTCAGGACTTTGACTAGGCCACTCCAAAGTCTTCATTTTGTTTTTCTTCAGCCATTCAGAGGTGGATTTGCTGGTGTGTTTTGGGTCATTGTCCTGCTGCAGCACCCAAGATCGCTTCAGCTTGAGTTGACGAACAGATGGCCGGACATTCTCCTTCAGGATTTTTTGGTAGACAGTAGAATTCATGGTTCCATCTATCACAGCAAGCCTTCCAGGTCCTGAAGCAGCAAAACAACCCCAGACCATCACACTACCACCACCATATTTTACTGTTGGTATGATGTTCTTTTTCTGAAATGCTGTGTTACTTTTACGCCAGATGTAACGGGACACGCACCTTCCAAAAAGTTCAACTTTTGTCTCGTCGGTCCACAAGGTATTTTCCCAAAAGTCTTGGTGATCATTGAGATGTTTTTTAGCAAAATTGAGACGAGCCTTAATGTTCTTTTTGCTTAAAAGTGGTTTGCGCCTTGGAAATCTGCCATGCAGGCCGTTTTTGCCCAGTCTCTTTCTTATGGTGGAGTCGTGAACACTGACCTTAATTGAGGCAAGTGAGGCCTGCAGTTCTTTAGATGTTGTCCTGGGGTCTTTTGTGGCCTCTCGGATGAGTTGTCTCTGCGCTCTTGGGGTAATTTTGGTCGGCCGGCCACTCCTGGGAAGGTTCACCACTGTTCCATGTTTTTGCCATTTGTGGATAATGGCTCTCACTGTGGTTCACTGGAGTCCCAAAGCTTTAGAAATGGCTTTATAACCTTTACCAGACTGATAGATCTCAATTACTTTTGTTCTCATTTGTTCCTGAATTTCTTTGGATCTTGGCATGATGTCTAGCTTTTGAGGTGCTTTTGGTCTACTTCTCTGTGTCAGGTAGCTCCTATTTAAGTGATTTCTTGATTGAAACAGGTGTGGCAGTAATCAGGCCTGGGGGTGACTATAGAAATTGAACTCAGGTGTGATAAACCACAGTTAAGTTATTTTTTAACAAGGGGGGCAATCACTTTTTCACACAGGGCCATATAGATTTGGAGTTTTTTTTCTCCCTTAATAACGTAAATCTTCATTTAAAAACTGCATTTTGTGTTCAATTATGTTATCTTTGACTAATAGTTAACGGTTTTTGATGATCAGAAACATTTAAGTGTGACAAACATGCAAGAGAATAAGAAATCAGGAAGGGGGCAAATAGTTTTTCACACCACTGTATATATATATATATATATATTTATTGTGTGTGTGTGTGTGTGTGTGTGTGTGTGTGACCGGTGCAACTCACACGTCCTATTCCATTGTCACTCATACTGCCGTAGTTTTTAGAGCCCTAAAAAAGCATTCGCTAGTAAGTAAGTAAATAAAAGACAAATGAATAAATAGTTTTAAATTATATATATACAGGGGCGTAGATTTAGGGTGGACGGAGGGGATGTGTCCCCACCAATATCCTCCGACCATTGAAATGTCCCCACCAATAATTTAGTCCACTTTTTTTTTAATCGTTCTGTCAACATTAACCTAGACACGCAGAAAGGGATAAATCACGTTCTCTCCTTGAGTCCTCCCGCCCCCAAAACACATATGAACATTTTGATTGGCTGTGCCTTTCCCTGCCATCATGTGATAGACGATTGGCTGCGTTCAGACACAAGCAGCGCCAAATGCAGTGGACTCACATTCAGTACAGCAGGCCAGGATATAGTCTGTGAATACGGACGTAAAACTAACAGCAGATTAAACAGCTGAATGTAAAAGTATAAATATGATCCCTGTCAGTCTCCTAATCTAGTGACTGTTTGTCAGAAATCAGTATTGTGAAAGAAATTGATAAACTAATATACTAATATTGCCATATGGCTAGAATTTTGTTGACACCAATAGACAATCCACTTCAGAAAAATAGTTTTTAAAATGCATTCACTTACTTGGCGAACATTAATGATTTGATTCGAGGTTTGCACACTAAGACTCAGAAAAAGTGAAATAAAATGATTGCTGTTTAAATGGCATGTGTTTATCCTGTTTTGTCAGGTAACAGAACCTAAACACCTGTGCTGTATATCAGACAGCGATGGAGAGAGTGTAGATTACACACAGGTGCTCTCTAGTCATTAGCACTCATCAGGCAATGTCTATGGCCAACTGACTGCACTCAGACCAAAGGGGGCTGAATAATTACACACACCCCACTTTTCAGTTATTTATTTGTAAAAAAAAAATGTTTGAAATCATGTATGATTTTCGTTCCACTTCTCGCGTGTACACCACTTTGTATTGGTCTTTCACGTGGAATTCCAATAAAATTGATTCATGTTTGTGGCTGTAATGTGACAAAATGTGGAAAAGTTCACGGGGGGCGAATACTTTTGCAAGCCACTGTAGTTGTCCTGAGATTTAACATTGTTACCAATAATAGGCTGAGGCATTCTCTGTCCATGCTCATAAGGAATCCCTCAATGTTTTTCAATTAGGGGACAGAAGCAGATCAGCCATGTTGTAGTTCAGGTGAAGAGGCGAGGTCACAGGAGGTCAATCTGAATGTTGATTATATAGTATATAACATATAATATGTGTGCGTGTATTATACATGTTGATTATACTAATACAGTATTTAGCATTATGAGGAGTGATAGGCTGAGGATGTAAGTGATTCATTAGTGTTTTTGGCAAAAGTTTTGAACTGACATTTCACTTTTTTGTCACGCTATTTCATCAGGTGGCAATGCTGTCCGGTCCTAGTGCAGTCAGAGGGGAAGAGTTAGGGTCAAAGCCATTGTTCACCCCCCAAAAAACTTTACTCACTATTTACTCCTTAAGTGGTTCCAAACTTTTATGATTTTCTTTATTTTGTTGAATACAAAATAAGATATTGGGGAAAAAAGCTGAAAACATTGACTTCCGTAGCAGGAAAAACAAATACTATGTAAATCAATGATTACAGGTTTTCAGCATTCTACAAAATATCATCTTTAGTGTTTATCAGAAGAAAAAAAGAACAGCCTGGACAATATTGATGTCAAACAAATATGCCAGCAGTTTATTTTTGTTAACGAGAGGCGAAGGCATGTTTTTGTCTCCTTCATATAGGAGCAATAGGCATTGAGCTGTTGTGTGGTACTCTACCTAGTAGTTCATGTTTAGATGTAATCTACTTTTATATATATACAGATGATTGAGATGTTTCATTTGCACTAGGGCTCAATAAAGAATAGTTTTTATTTTATTAAAGACTATCTTTTTGTCAGTTATGAAACATTCCTTTAACTTTACACTATTCCTTAATTTAACTTAATGAATTGCATTTCGAGTGGATTAATATAAATCGAAGCATTGCTAGTATTAATGTAAAGTGATTTCGCACCATATTAAGAAAAACATGTATTCAGTGGACATAGTTGGGGTGGGAGGTTGGTAGGTGGATGGGGCAGGGGGTTGGGGGTTGGTGGGTGGAAAAGGGGATTGGGGGATGGGGTATTAGTTGGAGTCATAGGTAGCAAACCTACGCCCTTGTGTGTGTGTGTGTGTGTGTATATGGAAATATAATGAATATTTTCGTGTTTAATTACAAAAAAAAAAAAACATTTTAATGGTTAGTGATTGTTGCAGACATTTACACTATTTTTGAGAACTATTAAGTTCTCCTTCAACGTGTCATAGCCGATAACTGCCCCTTTGAATGGTGTTAAAAATACTTGCAAAACAAGTATTGCAGCCATACATTGGAGGGAACTTCTGAGGTGGTCAGTGATTGATGGCACGGTCGGTCGGAGGGGGTTGTGATCACACCTATAGATCTTTTGTTCTAGGCTATCAGTCAAATATCTCTCCACTTGGAAGCAAAAACATGCAAGGGATTTCAGCATCTCGACGCACATACTAAGCTGTTTATAAAGTAGACACTGTTTGTTTTTTCATTTTGTAATCTTTCCCGTGGTTACCGTGTACTGTACAATGTATATTCATTTTTTAATGAATTACTGTAAATAAACTACACATTCCGTTGATTTACCAGAAATGACTTTTCTGTTTTTTGTGTGTGCTAAACTAAACTTCAGGGTCAAAGTAATAGCGATTTTATTTGAAAAGTATTATATATTTACAATGCTGATAAGTTCAAGCTTAGATTCATATATAAACTGCTTCAAAGTCTTTCCGTGACCGCTGAAATCCGACAGACGCAGGGCTCAAGGGAGGTGTGTCTGTGTGTGTGTGTGTGTGTGCGCGCGTGTGTATGTGTGTGTGTGTGTGCGCTGCAGCCTATCCTATTTTCAGCGGATTTTTCCGCTACCGCAGATCAGTTTATCAACTTGTAATATATACATTTTAGGAATATATTAACATGTGCAGACATTTAAGGGTGCGCTGCCCTCTCTTGCCCCTGCGTAGAGCCTACACACACACACACACACACACACACACACACATCTATCTATCTATCTATCTATCTATCTATCTATCTATCTATCTATTATATAAATACACATTTGGAATCTGCATCTACATTTTCTGTTACAAGTATAGAATTAGGTTCAGCTGAGACTCATGATCAATGGTGTTAGGGTACTTATGTAGTGATAATTAGTTTCAGCCAGATCATTAAAACTAACAATGGACTATGACACTCTTGAGAGGGGATATGAAGGTGTTATTCATTTATTTATTCTCTACAAGGGTGCGAACTACAATACAGACCACAAACTGTAACTTTCTCTTATACTACTATAAAAATTCTAAATATAAACAAACAAAATACAGCTTTTTTTCCTCAGAGGTAAACGGAAAAGTGAAGTTGTTCAGCTGTTTACTGTCACTGCAGCTTCTTCAAAGTCTTCCCACTCCGTGACCACTGAAATCCGACACGACACCACGTTAGGCTACGTCTTGACTCATTTGTATACCGACGGTGATTGGATGTTTCCCGAGGGCTCAGGGGAGTGTGTGTGTCTGTGTGTGTGTGTGTGTGTGTGTGTGTGTGTGTGTCTATGTGTGTGCATGCGCGCCGGTACTTGTTCTACTGTTATAAAAACTCTAAATATAAACAAACAAAATACAGCTTTTTTTCAGAGGTAAACGGAAAAGTGAAGATGTTCAGTGTCACTATGCAGATGTTACACTCAGTGGAGTTACCGAAATCTTTGCTTTAGTCCTCATTGAGTTGCCACACATCATTTCCACATTTCTCTCGCTTTTATTCCTCGTATGTGAACATAAACAGTGAAACATTCCACAGGTTTATAATACACCGCGGCCAAGTGAACCACGTTCCCGTCGAACGAAATGAGGCATAATTGTGGTGTTTGCTTCGGTTATGACACACCATAGTTTATTATCTGCTGTAGATCTGATTATTTATTCAAATACAATAATAAAGCTTTATATCCTTAGGAGGGCTCAGTACATTGTTTTAGCGATAGTTTCACGGAAGCGAGTTCAGAACTAATCTAACCAAACCAAAAAAAAAAAAAAAAACATCCGAAGCTTCAAATAGAATGAACGAACTAATGAAATTGATATATATGTAATTGATATACTGTATATACAGACGTGTGTGTGTCATTTTAATTCAAATGAACATTTTAATGCTTTCTGATACACTTATCAACTTATCCACATACACTTATCAACACAAACTCTCCGTGCACGCACACACAATCTCTAAAAAATTAATATTAATAACATACATATACAAATAAACAAATGTAGGTGTAATAAAAGTAGTCGTGATGTCAGTACTCGCCCAGCAAACCAGCCTTTTGCAGCGGCTTAAAACGTATGAATTATCTTCAAATATACAAAAAAAAGCGAAAAGACACTCGATTATTATGCATAGGTTATTTGTTTAATTCAAAAAGTTCATAAAAACACTTTAAAACGAGAGAAAAACTGTTAAAATCCTCGTTCGCCTTCTCAGCGTTAGGTAGCGAGTGACGTCATGATTTGAATCTGCGCGCCACCGGGGAAACATAGGGAAACTGACTTTCCCGGACCACCGGCTTTTAGATAAAGTCCTTCTATGCGCCATCTGGTGGATATTCAGTGAAGCACAACACATTTATTTTAAATTCCCGAATGTTGCCTCCGGCAAGTCGCGGCAAGCCGCGCGCTAAATTGCGGCATCCCGCGGGAAAACACGCAGGTTTTTAATGGCGACATCTGTATGTAAAAGTAATTATAATATGAATTAATTAAGGGCAGGACCTAACCTAATGTTAATAATTTACACCAAGAAACATTGTTTTTTGTATATATTTTTAAATGTTCAAATGAACGTTTCAGAGTAAATAATTTGTCGTGTCATCTGTGATTGAGACCCATGAGTTAAATTGAAATAATGTTTTTAGGTAGTAAGCCAGGTTTTAGTAACCTTGGACAAATCACCATGTAAGCCCTCTCTCGCGCATGCGCTCTCACGCTATCTCTCGCACTCACACACGCACACTGTACACTCACACACACACACACTGTACACACAAATAACACATGAAATCGCATAAAACCAAATGAAACTAGGGTAAAAAATACGAGCAGTAAAAATACAGTAGTATCCTGTAGGTGATTCCTGTCTTGTGATAACAGGCACTAACACCCTAGAACTGTTTACTTCTGTTAGTTTTGTTTTCAAGTGTGAATGTTTATGGGGATTAAATCTGTCTCTGCTGCTGCATCTATACACAGTTGTGATAAGTGATTGATGCCCCATCAGATCTTTGATGTAGGACATTATGCTGGTTAAATGACTAAAGAAATACTGATCCGTATGGATTGGGTGTGTGAGTGTGTGTATGTGTGTGTGCCCTGCGATGGATTGGCACCCTGTCCAGGGTGTACCCCACCTAGTGCCCGAAGTCTCCTGGGATAGGCTCCAGGTCCCCCGCGACCCTGAACACAGGATTAAGCGGTATAGAAAATGAATGAATGAATGAATGATCCGTATGGACAGATATTTGTTCCAGATATTATGCGCCATTAATCAATTTGTTATGCCAATTTGACTTTCAGCGAAAATATCAAAAATATAAACCCAAAAAACAAACCCAAGCAGAAGTTACATTTTAAGCTTTACTTTCAAATAAAAATTTGATTTGTCACATACACAGTGCGATATGCAGTAAAATGCTTTGGGTTCTTTGGGTGAGGCTCGAACTCGGCATTGCTTCACCTGGACTGCTTTATAAGTGTCACGCGCTAACCGATTGCGCCACGGGAGCCACACGGAATGTGGTCTTGTCAGAGTATCCTCTCTCTCTCGCGTGCGCGCGCACACACACACACACACATGAAATTGCGTAAAACCAAATGAAATATAAGCAGTAAAAAAACAGTAAAATACATTAGTATAGCAGGCGCTAACCCTCTGGAACTTTCTTACTATTGTTTCCAAGTGTTTATGGGGATTAAATCTGTCTCTGCTGCCGCATCCATTCACAGTTGTGATAAGTGATTAATGCCCCATCAGATCTTTTGACGGGGGAGCATTATGCATGATTAAATGACAAAAGAAATACTGATCCATATGGGCAGATATTTATTCCAGGTTGCATGCGCCATTAATTGCCTTTCTTATGTCACTTGTTGACTATCAGTGAAAAAAAAAAACATAATCAAAAATATAACGAAAACAATCCCAAGCAGACGTTACATTTTGAGTTGTACTTTGCAGCAAAATATTATCTACCAGTATATTAAATGGAACTAGGTAAAATACACCGTAATGTAAAATACTGTACATAGCCCGCGTGTGTATTCCGTACCTACAATGATCGGTATAGACAAATTACAGACGCTACCGTGTCTTTAAGGATTATTTCAGGATGTCTTAAAAAATATTTCACTAACTAATTTTATTAATTCATTATTAAATAATAAATAGCATAATCATCATGGGTTGTGTATTGAGTGATTTAACAAATCTGTTTTATTAATCAGTTTGTTGTTGTTTTTTACCACGTCATCTATTTAAGAACTGTCTGTATATTAAAGATACGGTATTGGGTTTCCTGGATACTGCAGTTAACTGTGTCAGTGAATGCTCCATCTGGCAGAATTATACGGCATTGCAACCATCTTTTTAGAAAGCGCATGGGGGCGTTTATGGGGCGGGGCATTGTTAACTGCGTCATCGCAGGGGATCACATTTCGTCCACGAAGCGTGCATTAACCCTTCATGGACCTGCCATGAATCCATCATGCTCCAGGCGGCTGTTTGACGTGGCTCCCACTGTATGCTGTAGACTATACTATACATTGCAGACTTTGAATGATTATACGCATAATGTGCTCTGGCAGAGTTCTTCCATGTGTCACCTAGTGGGAATTCTGTGAAGTACATCACTTTTTAAATGCCCCATCTGTATCCAATTTCAAATTTCTTTTTTAGAATTACATTCGCTCTTTCCACCATCCCCTGAGATTGGTGGTGGTACACACATCCTGTGCTTGATATTTAACCACTGAGGTACTTTCTGTATTCTCTTATTTGTGAAGTGTTTCCCATTGTCTGAACTAATTGTGCCTGGGATTCCAAATCTTGGTATCACTTCTTTGCACAAGAATTTTGCTACTGCCGTTGCATCTTCCTTAGCTGTTGCTACAACTTACATTTAGGCATTTGGCACACGCCCTTATCCAGAGCGACTTACATCTTTCTCTCATTATACATCTAAGCAGTTGAGGGTTAAGGGTCTTGATCAAGGGCCCAACAGTGGCAACCACTAAGATGTTTTTGTTATTGTTTTCCTTGTGTCCTAGGTTCACCCATGTCCGCGTATTCAAACATTATATGCCCGAACGGCCCATCTGGCTCTGGAATATGTCCTATAGGTGATGTAAATTGCTTTCCATTGTTAAATCTAGCACAAATGTCGCAAAATTGTGATAGCGTTCGATGAACCATAGATAGAATCGAAAAGGCATGGTGGTCGCCTTATTTCCCCTTTTGCTATATGATCTTTACCATATGCTTGCTTTATCAAGGTTATGGGAAAAATTTTTGAAGCTACAAAATGCCCATCTGCACTTCGCCATACATTATCATCTTTTTTTGTTGCTCCTCTTGCTATACATTTACGAATCTCTTCACCTGATGCTATTTCCTGCATGTCTGCTAGTGAAGATAAATCGGGTGTGGGAGGTGCATACTATTCAGGTATAAGTAATAACCTTTCTTCTGACTCTGGACTTGAGCTTGGTTCTTCTTCAGGGATAATGCCTGACTCTAGTGAACTTGGTTCATTATCTATTTGTGGACTAGGTTCTGTTTCTGTTGTTGATTCTGGCATCATATATACCTGGTTTATTGCTGCTTTCTTTGCTGCTTCATTTCCGTCACTAACAAAAGTACCATCTTTTCTATGTACTGTACATTTGAGTATAGCTAGCCTTGATGGTAGTTGATTGCATTTAACAGTTCCGATATTGCTTCTCCATGTACTACTGGTTTTCCGTCTGCTCTTTTGTAACCTCTTTGTACCCATATGGGGCCATACAAATGGCATATTCCATACAGTATGCGTAAGCTGAATCAGTATATATTGTACATGCTTTTCCTTCTGCTAACTTACAGTTGCCTGAAAAAGCGACTAACTCGGCTAACTGGGTGGAACAGGGTTGTGGCACATGTTCTGCTTGTACAATTCTGAATGTTTTTTTTCATCTAGAGATGATGTTACTGTAGCCTGCTTTATTACTCTCCCGATCTCTAAAACATGACCCATCTACAAAGGATATACAATCTGGATGTGGCAGTGGTTGATTCTCTAAATCTTCACATGTCTCTAGGTGACAATCGTGGAGATCTCACTCTGCTGGAGTCATTATGCGATCTGCTAGGTTTACAGTCTGACACCTTCGTATAGTCAACTCAGGTGCAGAGCGTATTACATCATATCCTGTTCTTATGACATTTGTAATTACAAACGATGGGCTGGTCAGGAGTGCGTGGGTGGCGCACAGCGTACTTGGATGTCCCATAGTAATTGTTGACGATTTCTGATAAGCAAATGCTGCCGCTGCCATCCCTCGGTAGCAGGGATGCATGCCTTTTTCAATATTATCAAGCACTGTACTATAATAAGCAATTGGCTGCTTGATAGGATCTTGTTGTTGAGTCTGAACCCCTGTGGCAAAACGTTTACACTCTGAGACATATAGGTGGAATGGCTTATTATACTCTGGGCTAGCAAGTGCTGGTGCTGTACAGAGGTCTCTCTTTAGCTGTTCAAAAGCCTCCAGTGCTTCATGTGTCCATTCTAACACTGCACTATTTTTGCTTGTCCAGATGCTTTGACTTTTGCTCTCAAGGGTGCTGTTTTTAATGCAAAGTCACAAATCCAGTCTCTACTAAATCCTACCATACCTAGAAAAGACAGCATCTCTTTTACAGTCCATGGTTTAGGTTTTTTTTTTATTGCTTCTATATGTTCAGGAGATATGTGTCTTTTCAACACTCTGCATAGATATTCTACCTTCTGCTTACAGAATTGCTTTTTTTTTTTTTTTTACAGAAAACTTTGTCCATTTTCAGCTAGCACTCTCAAGACTTTTAATGAATTTGCTTCACACTGTTCTTTAGTCGGACTACAAAACAATAAATCGTCACAGTACTGGATCAAAGTATTTTTGAGGTCTTGAGCTAGCACTCAGTTAAATATCGACAGACTTTCACAGTATCCTTGAGGTAAATGGTTATAGGTCAGCTGTTGCCGCTCGAACAAGCGAACAAGTGTTGTTATGCTGGATATAGTGGAATACTAAAAAATGCTGAACATAAATCTATGACGGTGTACCACTGAGTATCTTCTGCTATATTAGACAGTAGTATGTGAGGATCAGGTACTACAGGCAATTCTACTTCTACGATTTGATTCATGGCTCGTAAGTCATGCATAAATCTCCATTTATCTGAGCTGGGCTTTCTGACCGGGAATATAGAAGTATTACAATGACTTTTAGTGGGTATTAATACTCCAGCTTCTAACAACGAATCTATCGTAGGCTTATTACCTGTATCAGTCAAATCAGTCTAATTCTTTGGATTGTGTCTTTCCCTCCACTAATAGAGAAATGTGAGGTGCTGTGTTAGGTACTTGATGCCAGTGTTTCATTTGTTCAGTCATGTGTACAAACCTAGGTGGAGAGCCTACAATTATATCTTCTAGTAATACATCAGTGACTGTGTTCTCCATCATGTCTGACCACAACTGTGCATAAACTTCATCTTGACTTCCTTGATTGTAGTACATAGTACAGTGCAATGGCAAGGTTACTCTTTTGCAATCTGCTCGTTGTTGCATAATCCATTCTTCCCATAAACTCCGTGCATGTTAAGCTCCATTGCCTGTGTACAATAGCCAGGACATTGTATCCAAATTGTTGTGTTTTTCAGTAATCTGTACCAACTGTCCTATTGTTACGTACAGTCATTTAGTATTACATTGAATTATTGCCTAAAGTTTACATAACAAATCTCTTCCCAACAAGTTAACTGGAATAGTAGGTGAGAATAACAATGGCGCTGTTATAGTAGTGCCTTCTAATGTTATTAATTGGGGCTCTGTGAAATGCAATACCTGTGATAGTCCCAAGAAGCTTGTGTTTTTATCATATTGCTTGAGAGAGGGACCTGTGAGCCTTCGCGTCCTATACGTGAGTAAGTAGCATCTGTGTCAATCATAAATGGAATTGGTTATGAATTATTTATAGACACCATTACAGGTGGTTCTTGTTGTGGATGCAGTGTTGAGACATACTGCATCTGCTCCCCCTCTAGCTTCTCTGGGCCTTGTCAATTCCAATTCTGTGTGGGTGCCATCCAGGGGCCTGCCCACTGATTTTGGGGTTGTCCTTGTGTCCATGCACTTGTAGACTGCCTTGGGCCAGGTGGTCCCATATTCCATCTAGGTGCTTGTCCTGCTCCTAATCCAGCCCCCTATGGATACAGTGGCTTCTGACCGTATGAGAGCAGCATTAGAAAGTCAAGGTGCTCTCCTTGGGACTTATCAACAGGAACTGCTCAGCACAAAGCAGTCTCTCGCTGACGTCACGTCCCAGCTCCAGAGGCTCCAACTGTCCCTACCGCAAGGAGGAAACCCCCGCATGCAACAGGAGCCACGCCTCCCCACCTACGAGGGAGATCCAGGCACCTGCCGCTCCTTCCTATCTCAGTGTTCTCTGATCTTTGAGCTCCAAACTTCCACCTTTTCCACTGAACGGTCCAAGGTGGCCTACGTTATCACGCTCCTGTCAGGGCGCGCCCGGGAATGGAGCACCGCACTTTGGGATGCCCACGACCCCTGCTGTTCCAACTACGAAGACTTCGCCAGAGAAATGAAGAGGGTGTTCATGCCACGGCAGAGAGGCGGGCCGAAGACTGCTGAAACTCCGCCAAGGCTCGCGCTCGGCCTATGATTACGCCATTGAGTTCCAGACCCTGGCCCTCTCCAGCAGTTGGAACGACTGGAGCGCTATGCAACATCTTTATGGAGGATCTGACAGAGAAACTCCAAGATGAGCTAATCTCAGGAGAACTCCCCTTGTCTCTCCAAGAGCTTATGGATCTGGCCGGTCGAGTAGATGCACGCCTCCGTCTTCATAGGCTGGCCCGGTTTTCCGCACCCAGGACTCTGCCACGACCCCCACCGCTAGGAGTTGAACCCCAGGAGGAACCCATGCAACTGGGCAGAACCCACATCACACCAGAAGAGTGTCACCGCCGCCAAGTGGAAGGAGCCTGCTTTTACTGTTGGAAACCAGGACACCTACTCAAGAACTGTCCAGCAAAAGGGGGCACCCTCTAGTTCATCTGGGAGCACTAGAGGGTGAGACTCCAAGAAGGCTCCCAGACCAACATCACCTGCTTCCCATCCTTCTCATCTATGAGCAACAGACCCACCTAGTGCAGGCACTGGTTGACTCGGGTTCAGACCACAATCTGCTGAATGCGGCTTCAGCCAAGACCCTGGGAATCCCCGCGCTGCCCTTGGAGAACCACCTCAAGGTCCAGGCCCTCGACGGGAGTCCTCTCTCATCTATCACCCACAGAACCCTTCTCATTGGTCTAAGTGTCTCAGGCAACCAATCAGAACAGATGTTGCTGTTCATCATGGAGGGGTCACATGCCATGGTCGTCCTAGGCCTCCCCTGGCTAACCCAACACATCCCAGACCCTTCATGCCAGTTCATCATGGAGGTCGATGCCTCCAGCACTGGAGTAGGAGGTGTTCTCTCATAAAGATCCAACCTGGAGCTGCACCCTGCTCCTTCTTCTCCCACCGCCTGACTCCTGCTGAAAGTAATTATGGCATCGGAGACCGTGAACTCTTAGCCATCAAGTTAGCCCTGGAAGAATGGAGACACTGGCTAGAGGGAACGGAGGTCCCATTCCTAGTATGGACCGAACACAAGAACCTAGAGTATCTACGGAGTGCCAAGAGGCTCAATTCTCGTCAGGCCCTGTGGTCCCTCTTCTACGCGAAGTTCAATTTTACCCTCTCCTACCGACCAGTGGCCGAGCTCGACATCGAAACCAGCGTCAAGCAAGCCCTCTCTCATGAACCAAGCCCAAGCAATGTGCTCCCTAAGCGCCTCTTCGTTCCCCTCGCTCTGCGCTCTCAAGTCCTTGAGTGGGCCTACAGCTCAAAACTCTCATGCCATCCTGGCTCCGCCAGAACCCTGCCACAAGCCCAGCAGCGGTTTTGGTGGCCCACCCTCAAGGAGGACGTCTCTAGCTTTGTTTCAGCATGCGATGTCTGCATAAGATCCAAACATGTCAACACAGCCCCAGCTGGCCCCCTCAGACCTCTCCCCATCCCTCATCACCCCTGGTCCAACATTGCCCTGGACTTCGTCACCGAGCTACCCCCCTCTGTCGGCCACACCTGCATCATGACCGTAGTCTCCAAAGCTGTACACTTTATCCCCCTACCAAAACTTCCGTCTGCCAAGGAAAATGCCAAGCTCATGATCAACCATGTATTCAAGCTTCACAGCCTGCCTATGGACATTGTCTCCGACCGGGGCCCACAGTTCACTTCTCAGTTTTGGAAAGCGTTCTGCAAGCTTATTGGGGCCACTCCCAGCCTGTCCTCTGGTTTCCACCCCCAATCAAACGGCCAGACTAAGAGAAAGAACCAGTCCCTCGAAATTGCCCTGAGGTGTATGGCCGTTCGAGATGTTACCTCCTGGAGCTAGTTCCTACCGTGGGTTGAGTACGCCCACAACTCACAAATCTCATCATCCACTGGTCTGTCCCCCTTCCAGTGCTGCCTAGGTTACCAGCCACCCTTGTTCCCATCTCAGGAGGAGGAGGTCAGTGACCCTTCTGCCCAAGCCTTCATCCACCGTTGCAGGAGAACCTGGTCTCAAGCCAGGAAAACACTGCTATGACAAAGCAGAGCCTAGAAGAGACAAGAAGATCATAGATGCTCTCAGGCCCCCAAATACAGGATAGGGCAGAGAGTTATGCTCTCCACTAAAGACCTTCCTCTAAAGACCCTCTCTCGCAAGCTTTCCCCTCGTTACGTCGGCCCTTTCACCATAACCAAGATTATCAACCCTTACACTGTTAAGCTTTTGCTTCCTTCTACAATGCTGTCATGATTCACGCCCTGTCTGCCGTCTTTTTTTTCTCCCCCATACTGTCACTTTCCCCACGTGCCCATGTGTTTTCCCAGCCTGTCATGCATCCTTTCCCACGCCCCCGTTTCCGGCCCGTCTACGCACCTGCTTCTCATCTCCTCAGCTGATTATTCCAGCGATTTAAGCACACGCTGCGCGCTGCTCAGATCGCTGGATTATTGTGTGTATTTATACCTCAATTCTCTCTGCTTGTATTCCCGGTTTTGATCTCACGCTTTCCTTTTGACTATGGCTCTCGCTTCGTGCTTTTGTTTTTGACGCTTCGCGGACGGACTTACGGCTTTTGACCCTCGCTCACGCTTCCGACCACGCCCCCGAATCTCGATACAGCAATTATCCATGCTTGAATTCTTATCGTTCTGCCCCGTGCTCGTGACAGTGTGTTGGTGTAAGTGAATGAGCGCACACACTCTCTCTCGGCTTTACAGCCCCCACCCACCCCAACCTGGCTTCAAACACAAACACACAGAAACTCCACTCTCTCGCAATTCAAACGTAAGGTGCTGTTTAATTTGTTGTTGTTGTTGTTTTACTTTACATCAGCGATTCCATTCATATGCGCTCACGCAAGTGTGACTAGCGATGTTCCTTGCTAATTTTTAAATGGTTTTAAAAACGGTCTCTCCGTTAATATGTGTGTGTGTGTGTGTGTCTGTGTGTGTGCACGAACATTACACACACACAGCGCCTGCATGCACAAACGGAAACACATCTGTTGGGATTTATTTTTTACAATTTTTTTATTTTTTACTTTATTTTTTAAAGGTAAAGTGTATGTTAATTTGTTTTATTTTTACTTTATATTTTCTGTTAATTATTTTTATGTATTTATTTTTTTTGGGCTGTAGAACGAATAATTTGAGTTTCCCATTATTTCCTATGGGAAAATTTAATTTGGTTTTGGAATATGAGCCCACTTCCAGAACGAATGATGCTCGTAATCCGAGGTTCCACTGTAGCACAGACCTGTGATTCGGAACACCAACAAAGCCCTGCGTCTTAGCCAAACGCAGCAGTGGATGGCTGTCAAAGAGACCTTTGACAATGTAATCTTTGCTGACGAAACAATTGTGGCTTTGGAGCGCTTTGCATTAATGTGCTTAGTTCAATATAATGCACTGTACAGCACATTTTACTTAACGAGATACAGTAGCTGAATACTTGATTAGTATGACTGAATTTTGACTTACTATAAATTTGCAGGAACTATGGACTGGCATTATTACGAAGAAAGCATAATAAAATCTGTGCTGGCGCCATACATTCAACTGTCATGTTTGCGGGTCTTGTGTTTGCGTGGCATAGATGCAGGCATGAGGCAATGATGACGAGTTGAAAATTCTTTTTATTGTTATATAAACTTACCAACTGAAGCAAAACTCTCTCTACAGCACTCTGAATAAACTTTAATATAATAACTTGTACCAAAAACAAGCATAATCAACATAACAGTAACAACTACAACAAATGCTAGATGCCTGACTGAACTTTAGTCAGGCTATTTATAATAATTAACTTAATTACTCGCCTCGGTTCAGATGAGTGCTTCCCTCACCTGACTGAGGTGCATTCTGGGACTTGAAGTTTCCCAACAAAAACTACAACACAAAACCAGAGTCTTTGGGTGCTTTGGCGCCCTCTAGGGGTTAACCCTTACAGTAACCCCCCTTAAAAATGCTCCTCCGGAGCTCACCCCAATGTTACGAGTCTTGCCTCCTAACACAGAGGCGGTTGATTTTCTCCCCGGAGCAGGGCTGCAATGCCTGCATAACCGGATCCCCAAAGCCCCACGTCGGCTGAACTGACCCTGGGCCGATGTCCCTGAAGCTGAGTGACGTGGCTGGCATTGGGGCTTTAGTGCTGGGTAAAAGGTGTCAGGGCCAAAGACAAAGTGTGCTGAAGTAGACACAGGCAAAGCCCAAGCCTCTCTCTGTCTAAGACACCAGCGAGAGAGTGAGGGAGAGCGATACGCAGCAGTTTAGCGCGCGCTCTCGGGTTAAAGTGCACAAAGCACAAACTCTCTCTCTTCCTATAAATCCTCAGTAAGGGCATACAGTAAGCCCTGAGAGGATCTTTAGTTTTTTGTTTTAGTTTCCAGAATCCCGTCCGTTCTCGCGTAGACGGCGAAGCTCTGATTATTTAGAATTTTCAGTTTTCTTTTGGTTTCCTTTTAAGTTTCTTAATTAATAATCCCACGCTATCTCCAAACGGAAATATCTTCCCGTGTCTGTCATAAGCACTCACAGCCAGGGCCGGTTCTAGAGAGTCACATATGGGGGGCAGTGAGAAATGTGAAATGGGCATCATGTGTACACATCATGTTCGAGCACTGTTTTTTCCCCTGTGCTTATAGTAACAGTATTGTTCTTGCTGAATTGTGTTGTTAGCTGCATCAGAAGCCTGGAGAAGTGGAATGCACTTTGTCAGGCCTCTACCTTCAGACCTGGCCAACTTGGATGTCCACTTGAAGACTAAGCTCCTGCTGGTATAGCTCTTAAGGTCACTGAGGCACGCAAACCCCCAGACCACAATAAGGTGGCAATCCCTCAGGGAGGAAACTGAAAATTTTTAATTAAATTAATAAAACTAAATAAAATAAAATATCCTTAATCCAGATTTTATCAATCAACGACATAATATTTATCTTAGCTGGATGGTCTAATTCTTAAAAACGTTTAACCTAAAGTAAGAATTAACACACTATAACCATAATATTTACAAAACTGAAAGGTTTTCTTATGAATAATAATAAAAAAAAGTTATAGCAGATGGGCTATAGAACAATTCATATTATGTTTTTAAAAAATATATTTTTATATATTTTTTTTCTTTTATAATAAATGAACAGCTCTCTTCACTCCAATCCACTCTTGCCACGTCTTGACATATTTGCATATACGGACTGTGATTGGATGTTTACCGAGGGCTCAGGGGAGGAGAGTGTGTGTGTGTGTGCGCGCGCGTGTTTGTGTGTGTGCGTGTGCTGCAGCCTGTGAATGAATAGCGAAGAGACGGATATTTGAGGGAAATCTAATACCGTATTGTGTAGTGTCCCTTTTTCGAGGGATTTTTCCGCTACCGCAGATCATTTTATCAACTTTCTCAACATTTCATGTGCTTTCTCAACATTTCAAAAAATTAGATTTGAGGGGGCAAGACATTTATTTGAGGGGGCCCTGCCCCCTCTTGCCCCCCGTAGAGCCTGCCTCGCCGCCGAGTCTCCCGACATGAATCCCATTGAAATGGTGTGGCATGCTCTGAAAGACTAAGTTCGAAAAGAAGCTAAATCGAATACAAAATCAGATTTTTTGAGATGGGGGATTACAGTAACGGTTTCTGTGGGTCATCATCTCTTTGTCTATAAATTTGTGTTTGTTGTTTCCCTTGGGGGGGGGGGGTGTTTATGTCTGCATTTTATCTATGTATATATCGTGTGTGTGTGTGTGTCTGCACGGAGAGTTTATGAGTGTGTTTGTGACGTTATCTTCTCCTTCAACATGTCATAGCCGATAACTGCCCCTTTTGTAATTTAACACGAATATATAAATTATATTTTCTTTATACATAATATTTCCATTTTATATATATATATATATATATAAGTGTTTAATTCAGTTCTTAAATCATCGTGTTCACCCATGCACTTAAAAAAAGAACTTGTAAGATTTACTTGATAAAATCCTCGTAACAATTTTCACACATAGATTTTAAGTAAATTTTATTGCTCCAATATTAAGTAAAACTTGCCCGTAAAATCTACTTAATTAAATTAACAATCAAAGAAATTAAGTAAAAGTTACATAATTATATTTAATGCACAAATTAGATTCATTTAAAATAATCAAGTAAAGTTAATTCATTGTTGTATCAGCAGGAACCTTGACATGTGACAGCAGGAACCTTGACTTGGGTGTCCCACTCTCTTCTGAACAGCTCTCTTCTCTCCAATTTTCCTGTATTTAAAACCTGCGTTGTATTCAAAGAATAGACTAAAACAAAATCATGTTTGCTTCAGCATTGGAAACAATATTGTATTAGGCTAACTTTATTAAAGATTATACACTTTTGTATTCTTTGTAAAAATGTGTCTATTTGCACACACACACGGGCATCTTTAAATTTGAACAGAAAATAATAGTGGGCTGGTAGGAACGTTATTTTTAACTTAAACGGCTGAATGAAGCTAAATATACACAATAAATTAATTGCTCAAATATTAAATATAAATTTTATTGCTCCAATATTAAGTAAAACTCACCCGTAATTGTCAGGTAAAATCTACTTAACAATTAAATTACCAATCAAAGAAATCAAGTAAAAGTTACATAATTATATTTAATGCACATGTTAGATTTATTTAAAATAATCAAGTAAAGTTAATTCACTGTTGCATCAGCAGGAACCTTGATTTTTATGAAATTATTAAGTAAATCTTACTATCATTTTGTTTTGTGAGATTTTCCCTTACTTGGTTTTATCAATTTATATTACTCCCTATAATAATGTAAACATTGCTAATTTATGTTTTGGAAAGAAACTTAGGTAATTATTTCATCTATATATTTCATAAATCACACAACTAAAATATAATTAAACAGTTTATTCACCAACATTACCAAATATTTTTGACATTCACAGTCTAGATACAGGTTGTCTTTTTAATAAAAGTGCATTCAGCTAAATTTTGCATCCATAGGAACAACTGCACGGCACCAGGGCCTGAAATACTTGTTTTAAACAAAATTGTGTAAAATAATAATAATAAATAAATAAAATACAGCATTCGTTTAGAAATAAAATACAGCAGAAAATACATTAAACAAACTGTAGAATAAACTACAGTTTGTTCAATGCCATTGAAACCTTAACGCATTAAAAGTTTTAAGCTGAACATGTAAACACTGAACATGTAAAGACTTGTAGTCAAGCCATATCAAATGTTTTAAGATGATAACTTCATCTTTAAAGCTTGCACTTTTGGTGATAGCTTAATCCCATCAAGTTCTAGAAGAACTTTCTGAAATAGCTCAAATGTGTAGCGCAGTGCTCGGGGGTATGCAAGGTTAATGGCATAAATTATTCCCATAAGGAGTGCACATGCCTTGCAGTATTGCCACATTCTTGCAAAATGTCCTTTCCTTCAAGGATTATGGATACACCAACCGGTTCTTCCCCTTCGACAGCACGGACAAGGATTTTAAGAATGTGCAAACTGGCATCACTTTGTCTGTCCTCCTGCATAAAATTTTCAAGAAAATAAAAAATAAATTAACAAAAAAATCTGAATTGCTTCAACCTGTGCTGACTTCATTATCACAGAGAAAAAAATAATAATAAACATAATTGATAATAAAAAAATTACCATCACTTCATATACTTCAGATTGTTAAACTTGGGTTAAATTGCTTTAGCAATAATCTTGCATCAGTAAAACATTGTAAAACATGGCATGAGATGGCTACACTCCATAGATTACTCTGCACCTTTACAGTGTCAGGAAATCCTATGATGAATGCTGAGTTTGTATTTAAAGGGTTAGTCCAAACATGAAAATTCTTTCAATAATTACTCAGATTTATGTATTCATTTGCATTTATATGCTTCTGTCCAATGCAACAAACACTATATTCAAGGTATTCATAAATTGTATAATTAATAAGAAAACAATGCTTTACCAGGCAATCATCAAAGAGATCCTCTTCAGATTCATGTCTCATCTCTACGCTTTGTTTCTGTGAAAATATTTACATTGTGTCATTACATAATCTTTTATTTGTACAACTACATTTAGTAATTTCTTCATCTTTTGTAAGTTTGCCTTTATCCAAAATAAATGACAAAAGAGGAAAGCATACAGCGGTGAGACATATCATATATATCATATATATTAATGATGCGCTGATCAACTAGGTGAAAACACCAGCCGAGTATGTTTCTTATGCCCTGTACTGTATTCTGTTATTTTAGAATAACTCGTTTATGAAATGTTAAAATGGCAAGTTCCTCTAACTTGCATTCCTTACATGCAGGTCTTCTGATCTCAACCCGATAGAGATTGTTTGGCACGCGCTGAAGGAATTTGTCAGATGTGAGGCTAAGCCACGGAACAAAGATGAGCTTTTTCAGGCCATTGTGACTTTCTGGAGAGATCGTTTGACCAAAATTGCGTGCAATAAATACAGTGGCTTGCAAAAGTATTCGGCCCCCTTGAACTTTTCCACATTTTGTCACATTACAGCCACAAACATTAATCAATTTTATTGGACTTCCACGTGAAAGACCAATACAACCACTTTGTGGAAGTGGAACGAAAATCATACATGATTCCATGTACTTTCGCGTAGTATCAGCGTTTAAATTACATCGCTTTATACAATAACACTATTAATAGCAACTAGCTTTTACATCTCCATACTATTCCGCTTCGCCTTTTTTCTGCAATTTTTGGAGAACGCGTGAGTTTCCTCGTCTAAGAACAACAAACGGAATTCATCTCCAAAAAACTAAAACTCCGACACAGAGGTACGTTATAATGTCTACCATTCAGCTTGTTCAGTGTGTGGAGTGCAGGATGTTTAGACATTCTTCCTCCGTCATTAGTGATAACTTTATTTGTGATAGGTGTGTGTTAGTGAGCACTCTGACGGAGAAGATATCAGCGTTAGAGGAGCGCATCCAGACTTTAGAGAGTGTTAGAGAATGTGAGAGCAGTGTTATTCCCGTAGCGGACAGTCTGGGTGCCACAGGCGGAGATAAACAGCCCCCGACTCCGGCATTAGAGCCCTCACAGCGGGGCGAGTGGGTGACGACTCGGCGGCATACTCGTTCAGCCAAAGCTAATGCTAAGGCTAGCCCACCGGAGCACACCTCCTCTGCGCCTCACGTGTCCAACAGGTTTGCTCTCCTCAGTGATGCACCCACTGAGAAACCTGAAAGAGCTCTGGTTATAGGAGACTCTATACTGAGACACGTGACATTAGCTAGACCTTTAGGGGCGCCAGCGGCAGTGGTTAGGTGTATCCCGGGAGCCAGAGCACCGGACATAGCAGGTAATCTTAGGGCTCTAGGACAGCACAGGTTCTCTAAGATAGTGGTACATGCTGGAGCTAACGATATACGCCTTCGTCAGTCAGAGGTTAGTAAGAGTAACTTTACAGAGGTGTTTAAATTAGCGAAGGCGATGTCTGATGAAGTAGTATGCTCTGGTCCCATCCCAATGAGACGTGGCGACATAGCTTACAGCAGGTTATGGTCGCTGAACCGCTGGATGTCCAGGTGGTGCTCCGAAAATAATGTGGGCTTTATAGATAATTGGAAGACCTTTGAGGGTAAAGCTGGCCTGTTAGGGTGGGACGGTGTCCATCCCACTTGGGAAGGTGCTGCTCTCATTTCCTGTAGTATAGCTCATAGTCTCAGTAGAGGTCTAGTTAATCGGTGACAATCCAGAGCCCAGGCCAGGGAGCAGACAGACAGGCTAAACCAACCGTCTGCTAGCTGCATAGAGTCGTCACTCAGGGTTCACCATATTGAGACTGTGTCTGTTCCCCGATCTAAGCAAAAATGTAGAAAGACTCAGAAAGTCTGTTTTAATAATTTACAGTAATTAACATAAAGACCACAAACTCAGATCATACTGAATGCGCAGCCGGCACCTCTGATCTGAAGCTAGGATTGTTAAATATTAGATCTCTCGCATCAAAAGCAGTTATTGTTAATGAAATTATCACAGATCAGGGGTTTGATATACTCTGTTTAACTGAAACATCGGTTAAAGAGGACGAGTATGTAGCTCTAAATGAAGCTAGTCCTCCTGGATACAGCTACATACACCAGCCTCGGTTAACTGGTAGAGGAGGAGGTGTCGCAGTTATTTATAATGATAATCTGTCTATCGTACAAAAACACAGACACAAATTTAACTCATTTGAAATTCTTTGTAGTAATATAAGTGTATTTAAGTATATTAAATCAGCTCAGTCGATTCCACTAATTATAATTTACAGACCTCCAGGGCCGTATTCTGAATTTCTTAGTGAATTTGCAGATTTCATCTCAGACCTGGTCGTTTCTGTAGACAAAGTGTTAATTGCTGGAGATTTTAACATTCATTTTGAGAATCCAGAAGACCCTCTGAGAACAGCATTTATGTCCATACTGGACTCTGTAGGTGTAAATCAGTGTGTAGTAGGACCCACTCATAAAGCAGGTCACACTTTAGACCTAATAATATTTTTCTGATTAATTATAAGAAATGTATTCACAATTCCACTGTCTGAAATTATCTCAGATCACTATCTTGTCTCCATTCAAGTGTCTCACAGTGATAATGTACGCATAGCACCACGCTACCGTATTAAACGTACATTCACATCAACTACCACACAGAGTTTTATCAGTAATCTCCCAGAGTTACCAACTTCGATTAGGCCACCGTCTGACCCCACAGAACTCGATCAGGCGACTGAATATTTAGAGTCGACACTTCGTTGTACCTTAGATAATGTAGCTCCAGCTAAAAGAAAAATTATTAGAGATAAAAAACTCCCTGGTATAACGATCACACGCGCACTTTAAAACAGACTGCTCGGAAATTAGAGCGTAAATGGCGTCAAACTAAATTGTTGGTATTTCAAATAGCATGGAAAGAGAGCATCCTGATCTATAGAAAAGCTCTTAGTGTAGCTAGATCAACGTATCTCTCCACTCTTATAGAAGAAAATATAAATAATCCTAGATTTTTATTTAATACCGTAGCCAAATTAACCAGAAATAAGACCACTACAGAAATCTCCACAACAACATCATGCAATAGTGAGGACTTCATGAAATTTTTTAATAATAAAATTGTAAATATCAGGCATAAAATTGAGGCTTTGAAACCGAACAATGTAATTGATACAGATGTTAACCTAGCCATGTCAGATTCAAACCTAGAATACTTTACTCCTCTTGAAGAGAATGAACTAATTTCACTCATCTCTTCTGCAAATTCATCAACCTGTATATTAGATCCTATACCGACACATTTTCTTAAACAGATAGTACCAGTAATAACAGAACCGCTGTTGAGAATAATTATTTCCTCACTCAGCATTGGTTATGTTCCAAAATCTTTTAAATTAGCAGTTATCAAACCAATAATTAGGAAACCTGACCTCGACCCCTGTCAGCTGTCCAATTACAGGCCAATATCAAACCTCCCCTTTATCTCTAAGATTCTGGAAAAGATAGTAGCGGAGCAGCTATGCTCATATCTACATAGAAATGGCATACATGAACTGTATCAGTCAGGATTTAGGCCTCATCACAGCACAGAAACAGCACTCGTTAAAGTAGTAAATGACCTCCTATTGGCCTCTGATCAGGGTTGTGTAACTATGCTTGTATTAATTGACCTCAGTGCAGCTTTTGACACCATTGATCATGCTATTCTTCTTCACAGATTAGAAAATGTAGTAGGAATTAAGGGTACAGCCCTCTCCTGGCTCAGATCCTATTTGACCGATCGTTATCAGTACAGTATGTAGACTTAAATGGTGATTATTCTGCTTGTTCTCTAGTGGAGTTTGGCGTTCCGCAGGGTTCAGTTTTAGGCCCACTGCTTTTCTCCCTTTACATGCTTCCTCTGGGCAACATAATCCGTAAGCATGGTATTAGTTTTCATTGTTATGCTGACGACACACAGCTATACGTCTCAACAAAACCTGATGAGAAAAACCATCTTACTAAAGTTGAGCAATGTGTGCAGGACATAAGAAATTGGATGCTAATTAACTTCCTTCTGCTTAATCCGGATAAGACAGAAGTTCTAGTCATAGGACCGCATACAGCTAGAAGTAAAATCTTATGCCTCTTTTCCACTACATAGAACTGCACGACACGGTTCAGTTCAACTCACTTCGGTTCGGCGCAGTTTGGCTCGGTTTGCTCTTCCACTGCAGTGTAGTAACACTTTAGCGTGGGCGGGATTACTCACGCGCGCGGCGCCGCTACTGCCGTGACGTCATCGTAAGCGCGCCACAAACACACACACAACAATGGGGCATATCGACGGCATGGTGTTCTTCATTCTCGGCATGTGGATGTTTTTAACAGCGAGACGAAGGAGTTTGTTTCAAAAGAGGCCGACGGTTAATACAAAAAGGTGCATGCGATCCTTCTCTGGCTGTTTCTAAATATATCGGTTCTGTTGTGTCTCGTGTCGCAAGTTCGGTGACGCAGTAATGACGATTTTCTCCTGCTAATCAGTGACCAGCGTGTTTACACGACACGTTTTGGTAACGGTTCGGCGCGCTTGGAACCTCGGCCGAGGTGGTACTAAAAAAAGGAACAGGTACTATGTACTGGTCCCAGTGGATAACCCCCCAAAAGTGAGTAGAACTGAGCCGTGTCGTGTCATACTATGCAGTGGAAAAGCGCCATTAGATCACACCGTAACTTTAGATGGCCTTTCTGTTCCATCAAGTGCAACAGTAAAAGACCTCGGCGTGATTATAGATTCCAGCCTTTCATTTGAAGCTCATGTAGATAATATCACCAGGATAGCATTCTTTCACCTCAGAAATATTGCCAAGATAAGAAATATATTGTCACACGATGCAGAAAAACTCATTCATGCTTTTATCACTTCTAGGTAGGACTATTGTAATGCCTTACTGTCTGGTTGTTCTGTTACGTGCATAAACAAGCTTCAGCTAGTCCAGAATGCAGCAGCGAGAGTCCTCACTAGAACCAGAAGATATGAGCACATCACCCCTATCCTATCGTCACTACATTGGCTCCCTGTGAAATTTCGCATTGATTTTAAAATACTACTCTTGACATATAAAGCATTAAATGGTCCCGCGCCGCAGTATCTGAGCGAACTGCTAGTGTCTTACGATCCGCCACGCCTACTTCGGTCAAAGGATGCAGGCTGCTTGTCAGTACCGCGTATTATGAAAACTACAGCTGGGGGCAGAGCTTTTTCTCACAAAGCCCCAAAATTATGGAATAGTCTTCCAAATAGTGCTCGGGAGGCAGACACAGTCTCAGTGTTTAAGTCTAGGCTAAAAACCTATTTATTTAGCCAAGCATTTTTATAAATAGATTTGCCATAGGTAAAGGAGCAGATCTGGGGGACTCATGGACATAGAGTATTATGGTGAACTGGTATGTTTAGATGCTGTCTTCCTCACTCTCATTTGATCACTCAGGTTTGTTGACTGTGAGGTGATTGTTTGCTTTACATCTCAGGGAGCCCTCATGTTTGTGTTTCCTTCTGGCTCTCCCTTTTAGTTATGCTCTCATAGTTAGTCCTGCCGGAGTCCCTGCTTGCACTCTACAGTAAATATACATTCATATTATACATTGTGACTGTGACCATACCTAATTGCCATCTCTCCTCTTCTTCCTTTCTCTTTCCTCTCTCCCCCTGTCTCCCCCTTTCACTCTTTCTCTCTCTCTCTGTCGAGCTACACATGTCATTCCTGAGCTACCAGTGATCCAGACTCCCTCTGCCCTCCGGACCTGTCTGATCCATCCTGGTGCCCCGCTCCTGGTTGGAGGTCTCGTCGCATGGATTCCCTGTGTGTCTCTTTGGGATGCGTCTGGTGTCTGGGGATGATTCTCTCTACTTAGAAGATGGTTCTGGCCTCGACTGGTGCTGTCAGCTGTTTCTCTAAGGACTTGACAATTCGATAGTTCAGGACTAGAACTTTCTACAAGTCTATCTGAGTCTCCAATAACTACTGGACTCCATTTTAACATCAATTAACATCAACTATTATAGCTGAACCTAACACTTAACACTGTATAAATGCAGATCATTTCCTGCTATCTGTTTCACCCAGATGAGGATGGGTTCCCTGTTGAGTCTGGTTCCTCTCAAGGTTTCTTCCTATTACCATCTCAGGGAGTTTTTCCTCGCCACTGTCGCCCTCGGGCTTGCTCACCAGGGACTATCTGAACATTTTTGATTCATACACATTCACATTCCATACAAACTTAAATAATTCTTTTGATTGTGTAAAGCTGTTTTGTGTAAAGCGCTATACAAATGAAACTGAATTGAAATTGAATTGAATTCCGAACATTTTTTACAAATAAATAACTGCAAAGTGGGGTGTGTGTAATTATTCAGCAGTCAGTTGCCCATAGACATTGCCTGATGAGTGCTGATGACTAAGTAGAGTGCACCTGTGTGGAATCTAATGTCAGTACAAATACAGCTGCTCTGTGACAGCCTCAGAGGTTGTCTAAGAGAATATTGGGAGCAACAACACCACGAAGTCCAAAGAACACACCAGACAGGTCAGGGATAAAGTTATTGAGAAATTTAAAGCCGGCTTAGACTACAAAAAGATTTCCAAAGCCTTGAACATCCCATGGAGCACTGTTCAAGCAATCATTCAGAAATGCAAGGAGTATGGCACAACTGTAAACCTACCAAGACAAGGCCGTCCACCTAAACTCACAGGCCGAACAAGGAGAGTGCTGATCTGAAATGCAGCCAAGAGGCCCATGGTGACTCTGGACGACCTGCAGAGAACTACAGCTCAGGTGGGGGAATCTGTCCATAGGACAACTATTAGTCGTGCACTGTACAAAGTTGGCCTTTATGGAGGAGTGGCAAGAAGAAAGCCATTGTTAACAGAAAACCATGAGAAGTCCCATTTGTAGTTTGCCACAAGCCATGTGGGGGACACAGCAAACATGTGGAAGAAGGTGCTCTGGTCAGATGAGACCAAAATGGAACTTTTTGGCCAAAATGCAAAACGCTATGTGTGGCGGAAAAATAACACTGCACATCACTCTGAACACACCATTCCCACTGTCAAATATGGTGGTGGCAGCATCATGCTCTGGGGGTGCTTCTCTTCAGCAGGGACAGGGAAGCTGGTCAGAGTTGATGGGACGATGGATGGAGCCAAATACATGGCAATCTTGGAAGAAAACTGCTGTTCACAAACGCTGTCCATCTAATCTGACTGAGCTGGAGCTGTTTTGCAAAGAAGAATGGGCAAGGATTTCAGTCTCTAGATGTGCAAAGCTGGTAGAGACATACCCTAAAAGACTGGCAGCTGTAATTGCAGCAAAAGGTGGTTCTACAAAGTATTGACTCAGGGGGCTTAATAATTACGAACACCCCACTTGTCAGTTATTTATTTGTAAACGTAACCCGCTATTTAAAAAAAAAATTCCCGACTACTTTTTTAAAATAATTCGCTCCACATCACCGTGATAAAAATATCTTTCAAATCAAGAAGACTAGCACACAGATAATGACATCATTGGCACACAGGGTCATGTTACAACAAGCCAAAATCTCCATTTCAATGTCCACACAACACTACTGAAGTTTTGTAAAATCTTCACTTTGGAAGGCGTTTTCCAAAAGCTTTGTTTTCACAGACCAAAATTGTGTTTGTATGTGGAAGAAAGGTAGAGAAAAATCTTTAAAAAAAAAACCCAGTTACATGGACATGGATCCATCTCTGCTCCTAACAAGCTGCACCTGTGTTCAATTCCACACTCTCTATTTAAACCAGGCTCAGTTCTAAAGCAATTCATGAGATTGGCTCTCACATTGTATTGTAGTTTTCCAGCCATCTGCCTATTTTCTGAATTCACCTGTGTACCTAACCCTGCCCATTTCTGACCTGCTATCAGAATGCTCCTTGTTGGTAAGCCTATCTTCCTAAGCATACTTATATGCTCTCTGAATAGCTGACCTTTTGACTAATAATTGAATTTGAATAATTTTGAATTCTGCCTGAGTGTTTTGGGATTTCTTGCTCTCTGTCTGCTTTCTGATTGTGCCTGTGAACTTGACCTGACCTCAGCCTGTCTGGACTTGTTCTCAGCCTGACCCTTTTCAGCAACCCTGTCAGCCTGTTTATATAAATATTACTGGATATCTGACCTTGGACTGTTAATTGAATGCTAAATTTTGGATTCTGTCTGAATCACTGGGATAACCATCCAACTAGTAAAGTTAAATCTGTTCTGCCTGCCCTGCTATCTGTTTGCTAGCCATCAGTTAGTTTTCCGAACTGGTTCCTACTCTATTGCCTCCCTCTTTTCCAGTGTGCCATCAGTCAATTCCAAAGCTGCTGCTTTCTGTCCCCAGTCCTCCTTTGTCTTCTTTCCCCAAGTCCTCAGTCTCATTCTTGCGTTGCCTGTATTCTCTTTCATTGAACTTAAGAATGAGACTGTGGACTTGCACAGCATCTTTTTCTTGTAAGATTGTACACAGTGTGCTGGATCTGCCGTGTTTGACATAAGAATGTAACATTGGGTGAGACAACATTGGGTGTGATTTTAGTGTGTGTGTGTGTTTTTTAAATAAAATGTATGTGTATATATAATTAATATACGTACAAGATCCAAAGTAGATAAACATTTTTTATTTATTTTTTAGTACATTACAATTTAAAGATTTTATTTTTATAGTTACATGCTATAGAACATTGAGGTAAGTTACTAGCCTGAAGGCACTCATCAAACCACATCTCTGCAACACATTCCCCTGGGCCTTTAGCATGGCTTGCCCCAAATTCTTTCAGCGCACAAAAAATACATGCATCAGGATACTTCTCTGCACCAAGGCGGTGGAATGATCATCTGGCTCTCTAAACAAACAGTCACTGACTGTCTTTAAACCAAGACCTGCCCCTTCATTCGTTTAAATAAGCACTAAAGAACATTGTTCTGTTTTTGTTGTACTAATTTCTCTAGAACAGCCTTTATCCTCGTAGTACTCTTACCCTTGACCATTTGTAGTTGGTTTATAGTGACTACAAATAATTTCTGAAAGTTGCTCCAGACCTGGATGTTTGCCAAGTGTTATTGAAGCAGCTGTAAACACTCGTTCATTCCATTTGCTCCCTTTCGTTCTTTGTTCCTCAATGTGGATAAGAAAAAAAATACAGCTTGACATCTTACTAATAAACTTCAAATTACAGTGTAGTGCTAATTACAGTACGTGTCTTACAAGTAGCTTGGAGTTTAGTCTTGCTGTAGGAACAGTAACATTAGAACGAACATTTACATTTAGTCATTTGGCAGATGCTCTTATCCAGAGCTACTTACAAAACTGCTTCATAGTTGCCATCTTACACTGGGTTACAAGGTTACTAACTACGTACCCTCAGTCATACACTGTTGGGAAGTGTTTTTGGGGGAGGATTAGCTGAAGTACTGAGGAAACAGATACGTCTTACAGTAAGTTGTATAAAGATTTAAGATTACCAAAGACTCAGCTGTATGGACGTCTAGAGGAAGTTCATCCACCTATAGGTGCCAGAAAATGGTCTCACTGCACGTCTTCCTCATTCTTGAGAGATGATGGGATGAGCCGAACAGTGCTGGAAGATTAGAGGGACCATGGTGCGGTGTGATTACAGGTGACAGATACAGTAAGTGTGGTCTTGGGCAGTTTTTAGCTTTGTAGGCAAGCACCAGTCTTTTGAATTTGTAAAGCCATAAAAAGAGAACGGGCAAAGCAAAATAGCTAGTGATAACATATATGTTATAATATATGAGTTGACTTCTGTAAAGCCAATTACCTCTGGCTTCCTTTGGTGTACTGCTGACATATTAGAGTACATCAATGACTTAAATTGTTTTCCCCCATCACGGAAAGTTTGACATTGATCACATATGATACTGTATAGTACTGATTCATTCACCACAGTATACATATTGAAGATGGCGATCAGCAACAGCAGATGATATCTTAAATAAAACTTTTAAACAAAGGTGTTTTTCTTTTTTAAATTACAATTATATCCTGAAAAACTAAACAAAACAGCGGAAGCTTGGCTTCTTGGAGAAATTGCCACTGTGTTTAATATAATAGCTTGGGTGTCGCAGTTTTTATCACTTGTTACCTACAGTACATAATTTTCCAATTATAGTAGTAATTCTTTCTGAAACTGTTACCCTACACTTATCATGAGCTGTCAGTCAGTCTGCAGCCAGCAACACTCTATCCAGCTGTAGTTTCTTTGGAAACTACTTATTTTTTTTTTTGTTGTTGTGTGTTTTGATGGACCAAAAATGATGTAAAAATTTTATTATGTTCTGTCTGGAATGTCTGACTGAAAAGTTTATAGACCTGTTTTTAAATGCAAGATGACACCTGTAGTCATGCTGCGGAACTGAATATCAGCCTAGCTGTTATCCAGCCATATACACAAGGCTGAAGATAATCATCATCAGTTGTACTAATGTTCAGTACTACAGTAATCTTATACTGCAGTATTTTGCACGGTGTTTTTAATGATAAATCATACTATGAGATGCTCTCATATTAATCATAAATCATTTCAATGTATTCCTATCTCTTTCAAATAATTATGTTTAAAGGTCATGTTTTACACACATGCAAATATTTGGCATAATAAACCCCTGCCCGAGAGTTGTAGCTCTTCCAAACTGTTCTCTGTTGGTTTTTCTTTCATTATCTCATAAATGTATCGCTGTCTATGCTGTGTTTAACACTGACATTTTTTTTATGATGTTAATTTATTTTGTTATTTCTTCCCTGATTGTTCATGCACAACAGATAAAGCAGCTTTTAAAGTAATCCAGGATTGTTATAATGATTTGTATTTGAATTTAATCTTTTGCACTCAGTATTTTTGCTGCATTAAAAAAATCTACTTGCAATCGGTTATATGCTGCCTAATTACTATAAATACATTAGAGGAGGTTGCTCATGAACTGTGTGTGTGTATATATAGATCGATATTAGGGATGTATCTCAACTTCACGGTACGGTAATACCTCGGTATGAATGGCACGGTACGGTATTTATTGAATCATTTACAGGAAAAACAAAACTAATGAAGAGACTCGAAAAAAGTGCCAGAAGTGTTTATTAAACAGATCCAGTAATGCAGAAGTCGCGGGTGCTGCTATTAGTGGCGAAGGAAAAGAGAGAGTAATTATTCATTACGGAGTAAGCGGGTTTTAAATCGGATGTGCGCATTACTGGATCTGTGGCGACAACAGACCGCAAAGGATGATGGCCATGCCTGGGCTGATGGGAATTGTAGTTCTCGCTACCTCCCGTTCGTTCCATTCGTCTGAGCAAACTTTTCTCAGAAGACCTATCATTTTACCGCCATGCGACTACGATATTATCGAAATAAAGTGTTATTGCGGTACGACGGTATTTACAATACCGTTACATCCCTTATTTTTATTTATATATATTACACGTGTGTGTGTATTATATACACAGAGCCAGCCAAAAAATTACACACATTTCTCCAGGAAAGGAGAAAGCTATACAAGTATTTTAGTATTAAATTTATTGCTATACATTTCATCTTGATATAACACTATATTACCAAAAGTTCATCTCCCTGCCTTCACATGCATATGAACTTGCATAACATCCAATTCTTAATCTATAGGGTTTCCCCAGTGAAAAAAGAAAACACTAGTGCATTACAAATATATTGAAATCCTCGACAGTACATTGCAAATATACTATCAAAAAGTTGTACCGTCAGTTAATATATAAAGTATTCTAACTAATTCCAAATTTTGGAATTAAACTTTAAACATACTTCAAAATATTTGTATTATAGTACACTTTCCAAAAATATATTAAAGGAAATATTCTGAAAGGTTGGTATAATTTCCAAAGTATACTTATTTAAACTTAGTTTTTTCAATGTATTTTTGGTATATTTTTAAATAATATGCTCGAAATAATAATTGTACAAATGTACAGAAGGTATACATTAGAATGCAATTTTTAATATATGGTAGTCTCAGTATATTGTCAGTTAAATTTAAATGTACTTATGCATACATACTGTACTTATTTATGTTTTATATTTAGTGCACTAGTCTCTCGTGCACGCTTTTAGTCTATTTTTTGCACGCTGAAAATTGTTTAAGATAATTTATGTTTGCACTCTCACACTCTTCTGTGCGCTCACTATCATAAAGCTGTACACTTGCACAAACTTCAGCAGCGTTATAACTGCAACTATTCCAGCCAACCACAGACTAGAATCGCAGCCACACCAGCCAATCAGAAACTGGAGGCAGGCAGATTTGGACTGTCTGTTTCCTGATTGGCTCCCCAGTTCTCCGCTTCTAGTTTGAATTAACGGCTGGAAGTTGCATCATTGCGTGCGTTAGTTCGTATCCTAATTATTTTTATTTTCATTAACATAAGGTAAATTTTATGGTTTTTGTTAGGTAAATTGTAATTAAGTACATTCTTTAAGCCATAGAATGTATTGTCTATTGTGTTGTTGCTAAAGCCTATGTACTTTGCTTGTGGTATAATGCTCTGTAGCTTTCAGCTTGTTTTCAGTCAGCTAGAATCAGCACACCAGGTTTAAACTAATACTGTACCTGTATACCCTAGTAAAAAAAAAAAAGTATGCTATGCATACAGGAGATGGCTGAGAAGCTGACGCGACATCTATGCAGCTTGGAGGGTGCAGCGCTGACGTGTCGTCCTCTGCGCTCAGGAGCTGTTCAGCTGGAGCGACGCTTGCAGACTGCTGTCCGCGGAGCTTGGCGGCTGAAGAGTTGGCGCACTGTCCTAGAAGGTGGAGGAAGAAGCCTGCCGTCCTCGAAGCACGGCGGCTGGAGTGTGGAAGCGACGGTCTCGGAGCTCGGCGGCTGCAGTACTGGAGAGGAGCTTGGAGACGGCGGAGCTGGTGCGAGGTCCTCAAAGCCATGAGGCGGGGGAAGAAGCGCGACAGTCTCGAATCCGGGCGGCGGAGGAAGAAGCATGCCGTCCTGGAGGCTCGGCGGCTGCAGTGCTGGAGCGACACTAGGCGACTGCGGAGTCGCCGCAATGTCCTCGAAGCCGGGAGGCGGGGGAAGGATCAGGCTCTCCAGGCTGAAGAGCGGAAGCGACATTCTCATCGCTTAAAGGCAGTGGCGAAGGAAGCACGTCGTTCTCGCTGCTCTGCGACGGCGCGTAGTCCTCCGTGAAGAGCACCGGCGGGAGAGGGAGCGCATCGTCCAGATAAGAGAGAGGGAAAACATCCGGGACTACAGCGTGGTTCTCCCGAACCTGGACGAGCAGCTTTTGGAGCTGCACCACCTGCTCCCGCAGGTCACGAATGCGCTCCTCGTTTTGCTCCGCCCAAAACGTGTAGGTATCTCCTGTTTCTCCCTCGCCACCGTCATGCCAGACCTCCTCGTCCCGTGCCTCTTCGTCGGTGCTTGGGATCTTGTATCCCCCAGATGGCGAGCCTGCAGCCTTCTCAGCTCTGCCGCACCTTAAAGTATATTTTCCAATAATATATTTTTGGAAAGTGTACTATAATTAAATTCTTTTTAAGTATATTTAAAGTTTAATTCCAAAATTTGGTAAAAGCATGATGTTGGTATACTTTTTATATATTAACTAATTTTTTGTTAGTATATTTGCAATGTACTATCGAGGATTTCTATATATTTGTAATACACTAAAGTGTATTTTTATTTTATTTTTTTTTCCCACTGTATTCTAATACTAATGTCTGTCTGTGTTCAGACAACAGTTTAAATGTTAGTTTGTGTGTTTGAGAACACGTTTTATTGAACACAAATAAACTATAGTAGTGCTTTTTTGTAACCTTGTGCAAATTAAATTTGTTGAACTCATGAATAAAATCTCCCTCATAATTACTGATGTAATACTTTTCAAAAACATGTCCCTAAGTATGCTAAGTATACTAAATCCTAGCATGCCAAAGCATAATTAAATGTACTTGCAGCCAGACTAATGACTAGTATACTTGAAGTTTGCTATTTTGGAACAACTAATTTTGTACTAAGTGTATTTAAGTTGTAATGAAATTGTACAAAAGCACAATTTTAAGTGTATTAAGTATACTTTTGTTTGCTAAAGTGGAACAACTTTAAGTATACTTAGTACACTTAAAGTATATGACTGTGTGTGTACTAACGTACATACCTGGCAGTAAATAATATAATACATTACATATATACTTAAATTGTAAGTACATTACAGCTATTTTTACTGTTACAAATACATGATTAATATACTATGAGTATATTCTTATTGCAGCAGTAGCATGCTGTTATACTTCTGGTCAATTACAAATACTAAAGTACACTTTGTGCTTAATACAAATATACTTTATTATATCATACAGTACATAAAACCTTCTACATTACAGTATTGCAAATGTATTACCAGTACACTAAAGGTGTTTTGGATAATGTACAAATGCTAAATGTATTTTCTACACTATAACATGTTTTTGAAACACATTACACCAGTAATTATGAGGCAGATTTTATTCATGAGTTCAACAGGTTTAATTTGCACAAGGTTACAAAAAAGCACTACTATAGTTTTTGTGTTCAACAAAACGTATTCACAAACACACAAACTAAAATGTAAACTGTTGTGTGAACACAGACACACATTAGTATTAGAATATGCAGGCACAATGTTAGTTTAAACCTGGTGTGTTGATTCTAGCTGTTACAGAGAGACTGAAAGCAGGCCGAGAGCTACGGAGCATTATGCCACAAACAAAATACATAAGGTTTACAGTAACAACAACACATTAGACAATATATTCTATAGTTTAAAATATGTACTTAATGACAAACTGCCTAACCAAAAATATAAAATTTACCTTATGTTGATAAATAAAATAATAACGATACGAACTAACGCACGCGATGATGCAGCTTCAGCCATTAATTCAAACTAGAAGCGGAGGCCTGGGGAGCCAATCAGACGGTCCGAATCTGGCAAAATTGAAATGGCAAAAGTGATTTTGAGGGCGCACGCGGGAGAGAGAGAGCTTCAGCGTGCAAAAACGAGTCTAAACGCGTCAAAAACGCATGCGCACGAGAGAGTAGTGCACTAAATATAAGTACATATGAATAAGTACATTTAAATTTAACTGATAATATACCGAGACTACCCTATATTAAAAATTGTATTCTAATGTATACTTTCTGTACATTTTCAACTCTTCTGGGAAGGCTTTCCACAAGGTTTAGGTGTGTGTTTATGGAAAAAAAAAATTCGTAGCACATTTGTGAGGTCAGACATTGATGTTGGATGAGAAGGCCTGACTCGTAGTCTCTGCTCTAATTCATCCCAAAGGTGTTCTATCAGGTTAAGGTCAGGACTCTGTGCAGGCCAGTCAAGTTCTTCATACAACTCGCGCATCCATGTCTTTATAGACGCTTGCTTTGTGCACTGGTACCACATCATAGCTGAGATGCTGCTGCTGTCATTTCCAATCGCTTCTGCTTTGTTATACCACAAATAGTTGACTGTGGAATATTTAATAGCAATGAATTTTTACAAATGGACTGGACTGAGCTCCTGAGAGCACCTCCATTTTTTCACAAATGTTTGTAGAAGTGCTCTGCATGCCTATGTGCGTGATTTTGTACACTTGTAACCATGAAAGTAATTGGACCACCTGAATTCAATGATTTGGATGGGTGGGTAAATACTTTTGGCAATATTGTGTGTGTGTGTGTGTGTGTGTGTGCATTATATTGAAAGTAGACCTTCTGTGCCTGAAGAAGGCAAGCAGAATTTTTAAACCATTGGTTAAATTTCTCCACAACAATCTCACACACCTGGCACTAATATCCTCCATACATCTAATCTACACACCTGGGAGTAACAGCTTTGAACGATTGAATGATCTTGACTAGTAAATCTGGTGCAATATCCTAAGGCTGAAATAAGACTCTGAACTCCAGAGACAGCACATTGTCAATGTGGAGCCACAGATTATGTAGCTATGAGCCTGCTGAAACATATGCTGGCTGTGAAATATAGAGATCAACCAGAAACAATCTGTGGAATAGTTTTTATCTCAGATGCACAATGTAATTTAATGGAGTCAAAAGATGCAGTTTCATGCTGGGTTTTTAATGGCTTCACAGTCACGTGTGCTTGTATCTTCCAATTTCCTTTTTTGAACATTGGACACAAACAGATCATCCATAATACTAACACCACTGCCAGGTGGTATTATTATTATTATTATTATTATTATTATTATATTGTACAATATATACCTATATAAATAAAAGGTTTTGTCTGTAGATTGGTCAGAACTTGTTCTTTCCATTATATCTTTACGTGTACGTGACACAGCATGGTTTACTCCAAAAAGAGGTAAGTACACTATAAAAATGTAATCTTCAAAGATAAATGGACAGATCAATGTATGTTTATTCTTTCTGCGAGAAGTTTAAAGACAGTTTGTCCCTTACTGTATGTTCCAAAACCTGGTGCTAATAACAAGCAGGCGTGTGGAATCCACTATGAGATAAGACATGGACCGGTAGAGCAAACATATCTACAGCAGTCTGAGGGGAGGGAAGTTAAATTGCCTGAATTGAGAGCAAATTGTTATGCGCTAAAATAAAAACTTTTTCGTATAAGTGACATTTTTATGAGTTATGTGATGGATTTAATAATCTACTTAAAACAGGCATTGTATTTGGCTGACTCTTTTTCTCTCTTTCTCTTTCTATAATTGCATTTTACTAAATTAGAATATCATTGAAAAGTTTCAGTAATTCAATTCAAATGTAAAACTCATACAGTATATAGAGTAATTAAACAAAGACTGATATATTTTAAGTGTTTATTTCTTTTATTTCAGGTAATCAGCTGATTAAAACACCTGCAAAGGTTTCCTGAGCCTTTAAATGATCTCTCGTTCTGGTTCAGTAGGCTACTAAATCATGGGGAAGCCTGATGATATGACAGTTGTCCAGAGGACAAAATTTGGTAGAAAAAGGTACACAAGCAACAGGAATAACTGCAAACTTGAGAGGATTGTGAAACAAAGCCCATTCAAAAATTTTGGGGAGATTGGACAAGGAGTGGACTGCAGCTGGAGTCAGTGCTTCAAGAGCCACCACGCTCAGACGTGTCCAGGAAATGGGCTACAACTGTCACATTACATGTGTCAAGCTACTCTTGAACTAAGGATAACATCAGCAGCGTCTTACCTGGTCTAAGGACAAAAAGGACTGGATTGTTGCAAAATATTACTATAAGAGCCATATCGTACTTGTTATGAATTTGTTGTTGTGTTTATTTTATTTTATTTGTTATTTCATTTATTCTACCTTGTTCTATTCATTAGTAAAGCATTAAGCATTAAGTTTGTTACATAAGCCATAAGCTTTAAATTTCTAAGTTATGCATCCATTTTGACAATCGTAGGTTGGTCTGTGATGTCATTCCACTATTACATGCATTTGTATGACTGTCGTATGATAGAGAGTTCAGTTTAGATGCGGAAGGCTACGGAAACACAAGCTTTTGACCGTAAGCTCGTGAGCTCCCGGTAAGCTTAGAATGTAAGATACAGCAACTAGGTTGTTGTAACCGTAAGCTCCCGTAAGTAGATATATACAGCAAGAGTGTTGTTATATACGTAAGCTAAGACTGTAATTTGTAAGATACAGCAAACAGGTTGTTGTTAAAGTCAGAGATTTGCAAGATGCAGCAACTGCTGTCTGTAATCACAGTGGATTTACTCAAGACGACTGTATGAAGTGTTGATTCTTTGATGCTGACAAATTAACCAACAAGAGACAAAGAGATCGGACTTCTGTTGTGTGAGTGAAAATTTAAACCAAAGCTACGCGTCAAAACTGGTGAAATAATATGACCGCATCTACAATTACAATGCTCTTCCTTCAAGCTAATGGTGTAGTTAATTATAGATCTTGTACCTGTAAGAAATTAATTTAAGTGTTGTTTTTTTAGCTAATAGAATTTTTACACATTGTATGAAGTAGACAAGTACTTATTACATGTAAAAAGCCATTTGCACCGCGGATTGTGAAGAATTTGTTCATGCCAGTTTGGTGCCCTGTTATTTAGTATATGAGTTTGTTTTCTAAATAACTGTTTTAGACAACTCTTACTGTAGCTGTATATAATGAATAAAGATCAGGAGTAAAATAACTCAAATCCTCTTTCTCTCAGTATGCTGATCAAGAAAGAAGTATAGCTTTTGCCTCACATGAAATAAAAAAAGCACATAAAGCTCACAATTTTCAGTCCAAAATATAACAAATATTAACAATGTTTTGCTTGTGGAGACTACGATGACTGGTTTACTAACACACACACACACACACACACACACACACACACGCAGTACAGAGCACATCCATCAGGCTACCATGCCTGACAACGAGGCACTCAATTAAGTCTCCTCTTATTTTAAAAAGAGGACAATGACAGAGAGCATTCCTCTTCTCCCTTTTTATTTTCTCTCAGCACCAATCTCTCTCCACAAATGTCCTCTTTCAGGCTTCATTCTTTTCTCCGGTCTGTATAATTAGATGCAAAAACAAATGTATGGGATTTTTATTCTTTTGATGAAACTGGACTGAATGATGAGAAATTACTGTTATAATCAAGGTTATTTATGCTTCCTCTCAGCCACTCTAATCTCTATCTCTCTCTTGCCCTATTTCTCACATACAAACATCACATCCTCAGGCTGTTCTCTTTTGTTGGTACTGTATAAGAAGTCAAATAAAGTTGAAACCCACAGAAATATGGAAAATTGTGTCTTCTTTACAATTCATCAGCACATCTGCTTTCCAACCCTACATCATTTGCTTCTTTTTTATCTTCTGTTAATACTCAATGTTTTAAACGTTGGTACTCCCTCAATACTTTTATTACAAGGTGTGTGTGCATGTGTGCACGTGGTTTCATGTGTATTTTTCAGTGATACCACATTACCTTGAGGAAAGACAACTTCAAACACAAGGATACCGTGCTCTCATCTGTACTTTCACTTGTAACCATGAGCACCTACTAAATGTCTGAAATACTAATTCTCTCTCTGCGTGTTGTTTATTTCATAGCATGTTTTCTAGTTTTTTTTTTTTTTTTTTAGATTGAGCAAAATCCTTGATAAGGATCTATTTGGGTCAAAACATTGTACTGTAACCCAAAAATAGCACTACTGTGTCTATGACCAACATATTTTTTTTTTATTAAAATCATACAGTACAAGACATTTCAGCTCTACTGTAAGATATACTGCTGCAAACTAAGCTCAAATGTTTTAACACTTAGTGGAACACTTATAAATATTTGGATGTGACTATAACATTGTTTAGTTTACTGTGAAAAAGTTGGTTTGGATTATCATTGTACTGTCCATGCCACTGCAACAGCATGTACTGTACACTACCAGTCCAAAGTTTGAATTCATGATGACTTTGTCAATGTAGGGCGATAGAGCTAAAAGCCTAATTGTTCGCAGTTTGCCACTAACCTGCCCATCTTTAACTCATAAGAAACAGAAGAACTGGGAAACTAAACTTTAAAATCACTTTAATCTTTAATCTAACTCTCTTCATTTTTACCGCTTTTTTACCGTCACGGGGGGCCTGGAGCCTATTCCTGAAGAGGCGGTGTGCACCCTGGACAGGGTCTCAATTCATCGCAGTACACACATACACACACTCCCATATACACAGTACAGGTAATTTGGGAAAACCAGTTAGCCTATTCTGCATGACTTTGGATTGTTGAAGGAAACTGGATACCATGCACGGGGAGAACATGCAAACTCCACGCACATTAAAGCGGGAATCCTACTTGGCTGGGAATCAAACCCGGACCCTGGAGGTGCCAAGCAACAGTGCTAACCACTGGGCTGCTGCAACTGCAAAACAGTCCAACAGTCCATTCTTGACACACTGAATTTATGGATATAGAGAAATATTAAAATATATTTGATAATATGGCAGCATGGAGGCTTAGTGGTTATGGCAATACGCAATGTAGCCTCGTACCTCCATGTTCTGTGTTCATTTCCCACCTCAAATCTGTGTGCATGGAGTTGCATGTTCTCCCCGGCCTTGGTGGGTTTCATCCGGGTACTCCAGTTCCCTTTCAAAGGCTACAGTCGATGCTGTGTGAAACGCTATGGGAACCTCTTTTCGTGTTGCCGGTTGTGAAGTGTGTGTGTATCAAACACGCCAAATTTTGGCTTATATAACCTTGGTCCGGTGACGTCATCTGATGAGACCAGAGGTATAAAGTAACGAATTACATTTACTCGCGTTACTGTAATTGAGTAGTTTTTTTGTGTATTTCTACTTTTTAAAGTAGTTTTTAAAATCTGTAATTTTACTTTTACTTAAGTATGTTTTGTTTGAAGTATTGTAATTCGCTACATTTTAAATCATATTCGCTACTGAGTAAAAAATAAATGAATGAAAATGCTAAAATAATAAAAATTTTATGCTTTTGCGCTCGCGTGTGTGTATCATGTCCTGGTCGCGCGCCGCTCCAGACTCCACTCCAGGTTTTCTGACATCGGCATCTACCTGACCTTCCACACGGTCGCTTCCGTCATCGACTAGTGACGTCATCGACTAGCGCGACCATATATAAACCGGAGAGAGACGCGGGAAAGAGGAAAGATTGTGATTTTGGTGTTTTGATATTTGGTTGTGTATTCCGGTTTTGACTTTTTGCCTCCCGTTGACTTTGATTATTGCTTTGTCCCTTTGGTTTGGTAGGTCTTTGTATATATTTGTAGATAATTTCACTGTTTTTGGTTTAGGGAGTCTGGGAAGGTACCTGTATTTTTGTTTGTGTGTGTTTTTTTTTTTTTTTTTGCAGGTACTCTAGCTACTAAATATAAATACCATATTGTTTGGCCTGGGTCCACCCTGAATCTGATCCTCCTCCTCCTGTTGTGTGTGTATGTGTTTGTATATACAAACCTCATTATTTCATCAGTTAATGATTGGACCTAGTTCTTTCTGCCATATACCACCATTTCCATACAGTTTAAAATAGAACCCTGAACCAATCTTTTGCTGTATGGCCCTAGACTGGGACGTAACACCATATTTAAGTGACCACTTTGATTTTCAAGCACAACAAAGACAACAGCTTTATTATGCAAAGGTGTTCCTTCAGTTAAAAACAACTAGTTTGAGATTTATATCTGCTCATCTTTTTTGAACTACGCTAGAATGCCTCATCCCACCCCCGCTGTTAAAAAAATAAAAAAGTAACTCGGTAACTTTTATTCTGAGTAAATTTTTTAATGAGCTACTTTTTACTTTTACTTGAGTAGATTTTTATAATGGTAACATTACTTGTACTTAAGTAAAATTTCACTGAAGAAACAGTACTTGTACTTGAGTACAAAATTTTATTACTCTTTCCACCTCTGGATGAGACGCACCTGCAGGTTATAAATAGGAGTGAACCGGAAACATTCCTCAGATCTTTGTCTTCACCGACATTGTATGCATGTGTGTGTCACAAGCATACTAAAATATAACAAATTAAGCAGATGAAGTGTATAAACTCACCAGCAATAATGACGGAGTTTAGAGTGTGATGTCCCCCTCCATGCGAAAATTTCCTTCCGGAGAGCGATCCACACACTTTCTGTTTTGAATGTTTGGGTGATCTTTTTCCCATGAAGGTGCTTTGATGACAGATTTCTGTCGGGTGGCCAGGAGATGGAGCCACAACGCCGCTCTCTCCCCTTTTTTGATGACCTCCACAACGATTTAACTCGTTCTTGGAGTAAACCTTTTTCATCCCGTATTTTTGTACCATTGACTTTGTTTTATGTGAACATCGTTGTTGCAAAAGTACGAGGTTATATGTTGATGCATCCTCATTAAAGAAGCCAACACTTCCCTCCAAGCCATGTAGAACTTCTTCTACCCTGGTTGGGAAGGCGTTCCAAGCAGCAGGTCAGGCCGGCGCTTCCTTGCACACCAGGGCGGTCTTGCAGGCGTACCAGGCTGATCTGCTGAAGGATTTGAGCACGAGCGGCACCGTGAATCAAGAAGCATTCACAGAATTACGCCGGGCTACTGATTTGTCCCTTCGTGTGACTAACGAACAGCCCGTGCTATCGGTCATTCTATGGCCTCCCTGGTGTCCGCTGAAAGACACCTATGGTTAAATTTGACAGGCATCAAGAATATGGATCGAACATTCCTCCTTGATGCCCCTGTCTCACCTTCCAGCCTATTCGTCGACGCTATTAATTCTGTCGCCACTATATTTCGAGAGGCTAGGCTGTATGAAAGGGCTTTTGGGAAATTTCTCCCACGTCGTGCTCAAGATTAGAGGCCGTCAGCCACCCAGTCTCGACCAGATCTGATTCTCGGCAGACGAGAGGCATAGAAGGAGAGCGTTAGCAGCCGGGCACCCCCGTAAGGACTGGGGTACGGCTCGCCGCCCCGCACAGGCCACCTCTAAGAGATCAGATCGCCACACTGTCTTCTTTTCTAAGAAGAAGATTCTTTCCTATAAGAGCATACCCCCCCGGGCTCCCCCAGGGGGTCGGTGTTCAGTGTCCGCCGCCTTTGGTGTTTTGGACAATACCGTTCTCCAACAGCATGTTAGTCCTTCAGTCATATCCTGCTCTATTCCAGGATGCCGAACCACAAACACCCACCCCTCCCCGTGCAGCCGAAGTACTAAAACTCGTAACCCTTTAGGAGAAGCTGGCAGTGTGGATGCTACTGCCAGGCATATCTCCCTGGGTGTTAAAGACTGTAGAAAAAGGCTACAGGATTCAGTTTGCACATCGCCCTCCGCATTTCAACGGCGTGGTCTCCACTTCCATGATACCGGAAAGGGCGCATCTGCTGAATTCCGAGCTCATAGAACAGGTTCCTCCTCCAGACATAGAGTCAGGCTACTACAGTCGTTATTTCTTGATCTCCAAGAAAAACGGGGGCGGGGGCTGCGTCCAATCCTTGATCTTCGCGGGCTGAACCGCTATCTCAAAAAGTACAGATTCAAGATGTTAACTGTCAAAATTCTTGTCTCACAAATCCAACCAGAGGATTGGTTTGTGACAATAGACTTGAAGGACGCATACAGTGGGTGCACAGGCAGTATGCGACTTCTACCGTCGCCGGTGTATGGCGTGTATGGTGTCAGCATTTGGGTTTGTGCGTTTGCTGGCTTGTACCACTGAGTGGCGCTATATAACTATAGACTGACGCCTCAGGCATCAGTTCGTTCTCTCCAGGCTAAATGAGGCGCAGGTCGTCCACAGCTGCACGTCGTTGCAGATAAAATAAAGTGAAACATTGTAAATAAACTAATTCATAATCACAGTAGTAACATTACAGTACAAATTTATAATTAAAATTAAATTCAGTTTTTTAGGATCGAATTTAAGCAACGTAAACGTTGTAAACTGTGTAATTACAGTAGAAAGGCTACACGTGTAGGGTCTTGTGTCATCTTATATTTTGTGTTCTTTAAATTTGTAGCTTTTATAAGACTCTACTTTTAATTAGGTGCACACACAATGACGAAAAAACTTTATGATTTTGTTAAATAAATAAAGTAAACGGGGTTCTGTATTGATTTTGGTGAACTTGAGCGCGTCAGAAAATGAACCCAAACTCCGTGTATACTCGCCGCACAGACGTGAAAAATATATACTTATAGAAAGAGAAATATCTGCTTTAATATAAACTAATGAAAAAAAAATATTAGATTATGTAATTCGTATGAGAAGTGAATTACTGTATAGGCGCGCTCACTGACGACGAGATGACATGATCAGCACAGCCATAACCAAAGGAATCACTAACTTACTGTATCAATGAATTATTAAAATGGTCAGAGTGAGTTTCCTGGCTGTTTTAACAAATATTTGAAGTAGATAACAGTAGCCCACATTCATAAAAGCATTTTTATTTATATAAAACTATAAATAAAAAAATAATAATAATCCGGCATTTATTATTAGGTGTGCCCGCTGCCAAAGTTCTTCAGTAACAAACGTATAAAACATGTACATCTGTATGAATTAATTGTTTAAATGTGATCAGTGATTTATGTAAATGACTCAGTTTAGATGTAAGTAAATGCTCCTGTAAATGTGTTTGCTGAAAGAGATATCTAATCTCTCATATCGGCGCGCGCGTTCATCTGCCTTTAGATCAAAACTCGGCAAAGTTAAACAGCGCACACATTTAACGTACATTGAATAAAAGGTTTATTCACAAGCATCAAAAATGCTCCCGATATGAGCCGACACAAGCAGATTTGTTTCAGTCAGACTATTTATCAATCATAAAGAGAGGCGACATACTTGCTGATTAAACACTGCATTTTTTTTTTAAGTGAAAGCGCGCGATGTGAGCAGCTTTCAGATTTTAAATTTACACAAATTTAAGAAGAGGCCTGAAGCAAGATCCAAGATCCTCCCCAGTTTGCTGAAACCATGAACAGTGGTGATTTTAGTTTCTCCAAGTGTATAGGTGAGAACAGCTACAGGTATTCACACTTGAGGTGTATTACAGTATTTGCATGTGTCTGACATGGCAAAGCACACACAGTAACATGGCAAGAACAACAACCCCGTACTGTAATTAGAAAAAATATATACTTATAGAAAGAGAAATATCTGCTTTAATATAAACTAATGAAAACAAATTATTAGATTATGTAATTCGTATGAGAAGTGAATTACTGTATAGGCGCGCTCACTGACGACGAGATGACATGATCAGCACAGCCGTAACCAAAGGAATCACTAACTTATCAATGAATTATTAAAATGGTCAGAGTGAGTTTCCTGGCTGTTTTAACAAATATTTGAAGTAGATAACAGTAGCCCACATTTATAAAAGCATTTTTATTTATATAAAACTATAAATAAAAAAATTATAATAATCCGGCATTTATTATTAGGTGTGCCCGCTGCCAAAGTTCTTCAGTAACAAACGTATAAAACATGTACATCTGTATGAATAAATTGTTTAAATGTGATCAGTGATTTATGTAAATGACTCAGTTTAGATGTAAGTAAATGCTCCTGTAAATGTGTTTGCTGAAAGAGATATCTAATCTCTCATATCGGCGCGCGCGTTCATCTGACTTTAGATCAAAACTCGGCAAAGTTAAACAGCGCACACATTTAACGTACATTGACTAAAAGGTTTATTCACAAGCATCAAAAATGCTCCCGATATGAGCCGACACGAGCAGATTTGTTTCAGTCAGAATATTTATCAATCATAAAGAGAGGCGACATACTTGCTGATTAAACACTGCATTTTTTTAAAGTGAAAGCGCGCGATGTGAGCAGCTTTAATTATTGATAATTAAATCATTATTAAATGGTGGACATAAACAGCAAAAATAATAATATTACTCTTTTGATTATTATTATCATGTTCTTTTGCAGTTTGAGCGTCTATGGATTCCAAAATTGATATTTTTACCGTTTTTTAATCACTGAAATGGAAGAGATACAGTACTGTACTGTAGAAAGGTTCCTTATCATAACGTGCCTTGTATTGTTTTTTAATCGCTCGATACACGACCCATCATTTTTAATGCTATTTTACAAAGGGTAAATACACATGGAATAATTTTATTTGGTTTGTTTATTTATAAATAAAATTAAAAGTAATTAAAAACAGTGTAGAGTGATTAATAACACTACATGTTATGGTAAGAAAAATCTCATTCCAGGGATTCTAGTTTCTCCGAGTGTATACTGTAGGTGAGAACAGCTATTCACAGGTTATTTGCATTTGTACAGTACTGTATGTGTCTGACTTCACAAAGCACACCTGTAAAACCTGTTTAAATGTAAATGCTCCTCGCTGCGTTGTTTGGGGGAGGGGCATGCTAATGACGATTTGGTCAGCTGTGTGAACGCTCGCCCGTAGCGCGCGCACTACACGGCAAAAATATGTTAGTATATCATGACTGAAATACAGATACAGAAAGCAAAATGTCTGCTTTTATATAAATGAATGGGGGGGAAATCAGGTTATGTAATTTGTATAAAACGTGGATTACTACAGCGCATCCACTCACAGCCGAAACCAAAGACATCAACGGCTCTGCCTATTCAGAGGCTCTGCCTATTCAGTAAAGAAAAACACTATTGTTATTATTTCAATTCATACTGTACAGCTGTGAGAATTGGGGCAGGGATATTATGCCAATATTAAATATTATATACGATATTAAATTTCAAGCCCTGGTCAACAGAATTCTGTGAAGGAAGGAAACAGACAGAGGCAGAGATTGGTACCCTTCGGAGTGAGTTGGGAGTTTGCAAGGCAGAGAAGGATGCTCTTCGGAGTGAGTTGCGAGTTTGATGAGACGGCATAAATATTTAATACAGCAAATTAAATATTTTGGTTTATATTTTGGTTTATATTATATGGTTAATGTATTTTGGTTTATATTGCAAACGAATAACGAATCAAGAGCCTGTGATTATATTGCATAAATATTATTTTGTACAGACAAATATCTGAATTTTTATTTATTTATTTTTTTTTAGATTTTTTTTAAACAAATCTCTCAAAAATAGTAAGATGTATTTTGGTTTTATACTGCAAACGAAAAACGAATCCAGGGTCTTGTGTCATCTTATATTTTGTGTTCTTTAAATTTGTAGTAGATTTATTAAATGAAATAAATTACACTAAACGGGGTTCTGTATTGTTTTCGGTGAACTTGAGCGCGTCAGAAAATGAACCCAAACTCCGTGTATACTCGCCTCACAGACGGGAAATATAAGTACTGAAGTACTGTAGATAACAGTAGTCCACATTTATAAAAGCATTTTTTATTTATATAAAACTATAAAAAAAATAATCCTGCGTTTATTTTTAGGTGTGCCCGCTGCCACAGTTCTTCAGTAACAAACCTATAAAACATGTACATCTGTATGAATAAATTGTTTAAATGTGATCAGTAAATGCTCCTTGCTAGTGACTGACATCGGCGTGCTGAAAGATCTAATATCGGCGCGCGCGTTCATCTGACTTAACGTTTCAGCCATTCACACATGCATTGTGCTGTTGTTTGTACACACTTTCAGTTTTCCCCTTCTACTCTCCTCTTTCATAAAAAATGAACAATCCGACAAGAGCAGATTTGTTTCAGTCAGAATATTGATCAATCATAAAGAGAGGCGACATATACTTGCTGATTAAACACTGCATTTTTAAAGTGAAAGCGCACGATGTGAGCAGCTTTAATTATTGATAATTAAATCATTATTAAATGGTGGACATAAAAAGCTTTTATAAAAGGTTTTATACTGCAAACGAAAAACGAATCCAGAGCCTGTAATTATATTGCATAACTATTATTTTGCACAAATACTGTAAATCTCTGAATAAAACAATGATATTTTATTCACAAATGTAAGACAATATATTTTGGTTCAGTGCCAGACGAAGTGCGAGCAAATAATGTAATGAGAGGCCCCGATTATACTGCATACATCTTTTTCATTGATTTATTTTTTTATTATCTATTCTGGAAGTTTGCTCTATTTGTTTTAGTTATTTCTATATTTAAATCTTGATGTCTTAAACTCTAACAACTGTAAGTATTGTCGAAATAATTTTTTTTTAAAAGCCCTAGTGCTGTTGTTTGTGCTGTTTTCTTTAATAATAACACTAAACAGATAAAAACAGAGAGTCTGTCTAAACAAAATAAAACCAATGTTTTCTAGCTCATATTTTTTAAATATAAACATACAGTAAAACATCATTCAGTACAACTGAATCGCAGAAAAAAATCAGCAAAAATATTATTTAGTACAACGCAATCTTTGGATCCTTGATGAGACGGCATAAATATTTAATACAGCAAATTAAATATTTTGGTTTATATTATATGGTTAATGTATTTTGGTTTATATTGCAAACGAATAACGAATCAAGAGCCTGTGATTATATTGCATAAATATTATTTTGTACAGACAAATATCTGAAAAAAACAGTTTTTTTTTTACGACAAATCTCTCAAAAATAGTAAGATATATTTTGGTTTTATACTGCAAACGAAAAACGAATCCAGAGCCTGTAATTATATTGCATAACTATTATTTTGCACAAATACTGTAAATCTCTGAATAAAACAATGATATTTTATTCACAAATGTAAGACAATATATTTTGGTTCAATGCCAGATAACAACTTGACAACAAATTGTCGAAATAATGTTTTTTAAAGCCCTAGTGCTGTTGTTTGTGCTGTTTTCTTTAATAATAGCACTAAACAGATAAAAACAGAGGGTCTGTCTAAACAAAATAAAACCAATGTTTTCTAACTCATATTTTTTATATTTATAGTTTTTCATGTTTGTTGGATGTGTAAATTATCATAATTGTAGTATTACTTCGCTACAACATATTGTTTTGACTTTATTATGACATAAGCTCTGAATATATTTAAAAACCGATACGACGGAAAATGTCAATTTGCGCCACCTGGCGGTCATTTCACAAATTATTTTGAAATGCTCCTGGTTTATTTTGGCCGCTGCTGCTTTCCACGGCGGTGAGTGCGACGGTAATGAGCAGTCTGGTTGTCACACCACTGTACTTTCACATAGAAATTTTGCCACAACACAGGAAGTTCCTGAGGTTCGCTTTTGGGGAAAAAGCTTACCAGTATCAGGTCCTTCCATTTGGTCTAGCTCTATCACCCCATACATACACAACATGTATGGATGCAGTCCTGGCTCTCCTACGACTCCAGGGCATCCATATTGTCACTTACAGTGGTCACCTAATCGGAGCGTCGGTTTTACCGTCGCAGCGCTCGGTGACAGCATTTGGGTTTGTGCGTTTGCTGGCTTTTACCACTGAGTGGCGCTTTATACAGTGGGAGCCACGTCAAACAGCCGCCTGGAGCATGATGGCTCCATGGCAGGATCATGAAGGGTTAATGCACGCTTCATGCACGGAATGTGAGCCCCCGCGATGACGCAGTTAACAATGCCCCGCCCCATAAACGCCCCCATGCGCTTTCTAAAAAGATGGTTGCAATGCTGTATAATTCCGCCAGATGGAGCATTGACTGGCACAGTTAACTGCAGTGTCCAGGAAGCCCAATACCATATATTTAATATACAGACAGTTCTTGTATTGTCAACATAGTTTCATAAATAGATGACGTGGTAAAAAACAACAACAACAAACCGATTAATAAAACAGATTTGTTAAATCACTCAATACACAATCCATGATGATTATGCTATTTATTATTTAATAATGAATTAATAAAACTAGTTAGTGAAATATTTTTTAAGACATCCTGAAATAATCCTTAAAGACACGGTAGCGTCTGTAATTTGTCTATACCGATCATTGTAGGTACGGAATAAAAACGCGGGCTATGTACAGTATTTTACATTAAGGTGTATTTTACCTAGTTCCATTTAATATACTGATAGATAATATTTTGCTGCAAGGTAAAGCTCAAAATGTAACGTCTGCTTGGGATTGATTTCGTTATATTTTTTATGATGTTTTCGCAGATTTTTTTTTTTTCACTGATAGTCAACAAGTGGCATAAGAAAGGCAATTAATGCCACATGCAACCTGGAACAAATATCTGCCCATATGGATCAGTGTTTCTTTAGTCATTTAATCATGCATAATGCTCCCCCGTCAAAAAATCTGATGGGGCATTAATCACTTATCACAACTGTGAATGGATGCGGCAGCAGAGACAGATTAAATAAGTAAAAGACCTCGGCGTGATTATAGATTCCAGCCTTTCATTTGAAGCTCATGTAGATAATATCACCAGGATAGCATTCTTTCACCTCAGAAATATCGCCAAAATAAGAAATATATTGTCGCTAAACGATGCAGAAAAACTAGTTCATGCTTTTATCACTTCTAGGTTGGACTATTGTAATGCCTTACTGTCTGGTTGTTCAGTTAGGTGCATAAACAAGCTTCAGCTAGTCCAGAATGCAGCAGCGAGAGTCCTCACTAGAACCAGAAGATATGAGCACATCACCCCTATCCTATCTTCACTGCATTGGCTCCCTGTGAAATTTCGCATTGATTTTAAAATACTACTCTTGACATATAAAGCATTAAATGGTCTAGCCCCGCAGTATCTGAGCGAACTGCTAGTGTCTTACGATCCGCCACGCCTACTTCGGTCAAAGGATGCAGGCTGCTTATCAGTACCGCGTATTATGAAAACTACAGCTGGGGGCAGAGCTTTATCTTACAAAGCCCCAAAATTATGGAATAGTCTTCCAAATAGTGTTCGGGACTCAGACACAGTCTCAGTGTTTAAGTCTAGGCTAAAAACCTATTTATTTAGCCAAGCATTTTTATAAATAGATTTGCCATAAGGTAAAGGAGCAGATCTGGGGGACTCATGGACGTAGAGTATTATGGTGAACTGGTATGTTTTAGATGCTGTCTTCCTCAGTCTCATTTGATCACTCAGGTTTGTTGACGGTGAGGTGATTGTTTGCTTTACATCTCAGGGAGCCCTCATGTTTGTGTTTCCTTCTGGCTCTCCCTTTAGTTATGCTGTCATAGTTAGTCCTGCCGGAGTCCCTGCTTGCACTCTACAGTAAATATACATTCACATTAGACATTGTGACTGTGACCATACCTAATTGCAATTTCTCCTCCTCTTCTCTTCCTCCCCCTCTTTCTCTTTCCTCTCTCCCCCTGTCTCCCCCTTTCACTCTTTCTCTCTCTCTCTCTGTCGAGCTACACATGTGGTTCCTGAGCTGCCAGTGATCCAGACTCCCTCTGCCCTCCGGACCTGTCTGGTCCATCCTGGTGCCCGGTTTCTGGTTGGAGGTCTCATCGCATGGATGCCCCGTGTGTCTCTTTAGGATGTGCCTGGTGTCTGGGGATGATTCTATCTACTTAGAAGATGGTTCTGGCCTCGACTGGTGTTGTCAGCTGTTTCTCTGAGGACTTGACAATTCGATAGTTCAGGACTGGAACTTTCTACAAGTCTATCTGAGTCTCGAATAATTACTGGACTCCATTTTACATCAACTATTATAACATCAATTAACATCAACTATTATAGCTGAACCTAACACTTAACACAGTATAAATGCAGATCATTTCCTGCTATCTGTTTCACCCAGATGAGGATGGGTTCCCTGTCGAGTCTGGTTCCTCTCAAGGTTTCTTCCTATTACCATCTCAGGGAGTTTTTCCTTGCCACTGTCGCCCTCAGGCTTGCTCACCAGGGACTATCTGAATATTTTGATTCATACACATTCACATTCCATACAAACTTAAATAATTCTTTTGATTGTGTAAAGCTGTTTTGAGACAATGTCAATTGTTAAAAGCGCTATACAAATAAAACTGAATTGAATTGAAACTGAATTAAATCCCCATAAACACTTGGAAACAATAGTAAAAAAAGTTCCAGAGGGTTAGCGCCTATTATACTAATGTATTTTTACTGATTTTTTACTGCTTATATTTCGTTTGGTTTTACGCAATTTCATGTTTGTGTGTGTGTGTGTGTGTGTGTGTGTGTGTGTGCACGAGAGAGAGGATACTCTGACAAGAGCAACTTCTGTGTGGCTCCAGTGGCGCAATCGGTTAGCGCGTGACACTTATAAAGCAGTCCAGGTGAAGCAATGCCAAGTTCGAGCCTCACCTAAAGAACCCAAAGCATTTTACTTCATATCGCACTGTGTATGTGACAAATCAAATTTTTATTTGAAAGTAAAGCTTAAAATGTAACTTCTGCTTGGGTTTGTTTTCGTTATATTTTTGATGTTTTCGCTGATAGTCAAATTGGCATAACAAATTGATTAATGGCGCATAATATCTGGAACAAATATCTGCCCATACGGATCAGTGTGTCTTTAGTCATTTAACCAGCATAACGTCCCACATCAAAGATCTGATGGGGCATCAATCACTTATCACAACTGTGTATAGATGCAGCAGCAGAGACAGATTTAATCCCCATAAACATTCAGACTTGAAAACAAAACTAACAGAACTAAACAGTCCTAGAGTGTTAGTGCCTGTTATCACAGGACAGGAATCACCTACAGGATACTACTGTATTTTACTGCTCATATTTTTTACCCTAGTTTCATTTGGTTTTACGCGATTTCATGTGTTATTTGTGTGTGTGTGTGTGTGTGTGTGTGTGTGTGTGTGTGTGTGTGTGTGTGTGTGTGTGTGAGAGATAGCGTGAGAGCACGTGCGCGAGAGAGGGCTTACATGATGATTTGTCCAAGGTTACTAAAACCTGGCTTACTACCTATAAAAATTATTTCAATTTAACTCATGGGTCTCAATCACAGATGACACGACAAATTATATAATATGAAAGGTTCATTTGAACATTTAAAAATATATACAAAAAACATAAATACTAATGTTATAATGGTGTAAATTATTAACATTAGGTTAGGTCCTGCCCTTAATTAATTCATATTATAATTACTTTTACATAGTATAGTTACTGGACTGACATGACCAAAACTAGCTATTTCATTTAGCCTTTCTAAAATCAACCCATCTATCATTTATAATCAGAAAACATAAAACATATTATGATCTGTTCAATAGCCCATCTGTTTTATTTTAGTTTGTATTTTTTATTATTCATAAGACAACCTTTCTGTCACGCTCTCAGTGCCTTCGCGCTGATCAAGGACCTTTTGATATTTCCTTTCCCACGCTGTCAGACCCTCATCACGTGGTCATGCTTTCCCATGCTGTCATCGCTCCTCCCGGACCGCCCCGCCGGCACACCGGTTTCTCATCTGGCGCTGATTTCACCCAGCTTATAAGGAAGCGCAGCGGGCTGCCTCGCGCTGGATTATTGTGTGTTTTTTGGCCATAGTTTTCTCGCGTTTCTGTTCATGACTTTTCACGTTGCCGATCTCGCTTGTCTCTCGTTTTTCCCCTCGCCTCCCGATTTGGATTATTGCCATGCTTGGATTTAACGGCTTTGAACTTTCGCTTTCGTTTCTCGACCACTGCTCAGCTTCACGTTTTGGCTCGACGCCCTCGCTGACTGATCACACAGCTTTGATCTCTTGCTCTCCCCTCCTCGACCACGGCTCAGCTTCACGTTTTGGCTCGACGCCCTTGCCGACTGATCACACGGCTTTGATCTCTCGCTCTCTACCTGCAACTGGGTCCACTTTCACAGCCCAGGTTCTGCATCCTCACGACAGAATAATCCAGCCAGCACTATGGACCCAGCAGGGTTAGACGGAATGAGACGGGCACTGGAGACCCAAAGTGTGCACCTCGGAAAGAACCAGGAGGAACTCATCGCCACGAGACAAACTCTAGCTGACGTCATCTCCCAAGTACAACTTCTCCAGGTACCTACAGCTCAGACCTCACACTCCAGAACACCACGAGAGCCACGCCTACCAGCCCCTCCCACCTATGGGGGAGAACCAGGAACTTGCAGGTCCTTCCTCTCACAATGCTCACTGATTTTTGAGCTACAAACCTCCTTCTCATCAGAACGTTCCCGGGTGGCCTACATCATCACGCTACTAACCGATAGAGCCAGGGAGTGGAGTACAGCCCTCTGGGAGGCTCGCGACCCATGCTGCGAGAACTTCGACAACTTCTCCAAGGAGATGAGGAGGGTCTTTGATCGCCCATTCGCCGGCAGGGAGGCTGGAACAAGGTTATTAAGACTTCGTCAGGGATCCCGCTCTGCTTACGACTATGCCATCGAGTTCCGCATCCTAGCCGTTTCTAGTGGATGGAATGACAGAGCCCTAGCGGATGTTTTTCTGGAAGGGCTATCAGAAGCTCTTAAGGATGAGCTCATCTCCCGTGAACCCCCCACGGACCTCCATGAACTCATGGATCTCGCCGGGCGGGTCGACTCACGTCTCCAGTTAAGACAGCACCCCAGAATAGGGCACGTGCCTCCTGCCCTGCAGCAAACCGATCAAGAGGAGCCCATGCAGCTAGGCAGGACCCGCATCTCTGACGAGGAGAGACGCCGACGCCGCCTACAAGGGGCTTGTTTTTACTGTGGAGCTTCAGGACACAGGCTTAAAGACTGCCCATTAAAAGGGAGGCCCCCCCCTAGTCAGACTGGGAACACTAGAGGGCTCCCCTCCTGATAGATTTCCACAATCACGTCCCCTACTTCCCGTAAACCTAATCATCGGTGGTCAGGCTCACCCAATTCAGGCACTAATTGACTCCGGCTCCGATTGAAATTTGATCAGCGCGACTACGGTGAGAGCATTAAAGATCCCTTGTGTACCACTAGACACTCCGCTCGCCGTTCAGGCCTTGGATGGGAGCCAGCTTCCACCCATCATACTTAGAACCCCACCGTTAACCTTAAGAACGTCAGGGAACCACTCTGAGGAGATCTCCTTCTTCATTATGGAGAGATCACACGCCGCCTTGGTCCTCGGACTTCCCTGGCTAGCCCTCCATGGACCCCAGATCAACTGGAACAAGCAAGTCATCACGGGTTGGAGCCCCTCATGCTCCACGACATGCCTGCACTCAGCACTCCCTCCAGCTCCTATCCTGGTCACGCCCCATGAAACCCCGGACATCTCCAGCGTACCCACCGAATACCATGATCTCGGGCAGGTCTTCAATAAGACCCGAGCCATGTCACTTCCGCCGCATCGACCATACGACTGTCCCATTGATCTTCTCCCGGGCACCTCTCCTCCGAAAGGCAGACTTTACTCTCTGGCACACCAAGAAAGAGAGGCCATGAATAAGTATATTACAGATTCCCTCGCCGCCGGAATGATTTGTCCATCCTCCTCGCCCGCTGGGGCAGGATTTTTCTTCGTCAAGAAAAATACAAGTCCCTTCGTCCATGCATTGATTACAGAGGGCTTAACGAGATAACCGTCAGGAACCGCTACCCATTACCTCTCATGGCCACCGCCTTCGAACTTCTCCAAGGGGCGGACATTTTCACCAAGCTCGACCTACGAAATGCTTATCACCTCGTCCGCATCCGGGAGGGCGACGAGTGGAAAACTGCCTTCAACACACCCACTGGGCATTACGAGTATCTGGTGGTTCCGTTCGGACTGACCAACGCCCCTGCCGTATTCCAGGCCCTCATTAATGACGTTCTCCGTGACTTCTTGAATTCTTTCGTGTTCGTGTACTTGGACGACATTTTGATTTTTTCTCGAGGTCTGGAGGAGCACCGGCACCACGTTCGCCAAGTTCTGCAGAGGCTCCTAGAGAACAATCTCTTTGTTAAAGCCGAGAAATGTGAGTTCCATACAACTTCCACAACGTTCCTAGGGTTTGTCATCTCTCCCTTCAGACTGGAGATGGAGCCCGCCAAGGTCCAGGCCATCTCCAACTGGCCCATGCCAGCCTCTCGACGTGACCTCCAACGGTTCCTGGGGTTCGCGAACTTCTATCGCCGCTTCATCCGGGGTTACAGTTCTGTCGCCGCCCCCCTCACCTCCCTGACTTCCTCCAAGACACAGTTCTACTGGAACAACGAGGCAGACAAGGCCTTCGCGGACCTCAAGAAGCGGTTCACCTCAGCACCCATACTCACCATACCCAATCCATCTCGCCAGTTTGTGGTAGAAGTGGACACCTCCAACACTGGCGTTGAGGGAATTCTCTCCCAAAGATCCCCGCGAGACAACAAGCTGCACCCCTGCTCATTCTACTCCCGCCGTCTATCTCCAGCTGAGAGAAATTATGATGTAGGCGACCGAGAGCTCCTGGCCATCAAGTTAGCACTAGAGGAGTGGAGACATTGGCTGGAGGGGACCGAGCTTCCCTTCATAGTGTGGACCGATCACAGGAACTTAGAGTACCTGCGCACCGCCAAAAGACTCAATGCCCGCCAAGCTCGGTGGTCGCTGTTCTTCTCAAGATTTCACCCTGTCCTACCGCCCAGGTTCTAAGAACACTAAGCCTGATGCCCTCTCACGTCAGTTCTCCCTCCCACAAGATCCCACACCATGCCAACCCATTCTACCATCTCGTTGTCTCGTTGCCGCCTTAGAGCTAGACATCGAGACCAAAGTCAAGCAGGCATTGACTCAGGAGCCCGGCCCAAGCAATGTCCCTCCAGATCGCCTCTTTGTTCCCCCCTGTCTGCGCCCGCAGGTCCTGGAGTGGGGTCATGGATCCAAGCTGTCCTGTCACCCAGGCTCTGCCCGAACGCTCTTTATCATACAACAGCGTTTCTGGTGGTCCACGATGGGGAAGGATGTCTCCAGCTTTGTGGCAGCCTGCGACATCTGCACCCGCTGCAAACCCAACAACTGTCCTCCGGCTGGCCTCCTCAGACCCTTACCCATACCTCACCATCCCTGGTCGCATATTTCGCTGGACTTTGTAACAGGGCTACCCTCATCTGACAGAAACACTTGCATCCTGACCATCGTTGACCGCTTCTCCAAGTCCGTACACCTAGTCCCGCTCCCCAAGCTCCCGTCCGCCAAAGAGACAGCAGAGCAATTGATCCTTCATGTTTTTCGTCTTCACGGCCTCCCCACCGACATAGTTTCAGACCGTGGCCCTCAATTCACCTCACGCTTCTGGGGGGCCTTTTGTAAACTCATCGGAGCCTCTCCTAGCCTATCTTCTGGTTTTCATCCCCAATCCAACGGCCAAACAGAACGAAAAAACCAAGCAATGGAAGTCGCCCTCCGGTGTATGACTCCTCGTGATGCCACCACCTGGAGTAAGTTTCTCCCGTGGGTCGAGTACGCTCACAACTCCCTACCATCTGCCTCAACGGGTCTCTCTTCGTTCCAGTGCTGCCTGGGCTACCAACCACCACTGTTCCCCACTCAAGAGGAGGAGGTAGAGGTCCCCTCGGCACAAGACTTTGTCCGCCGCTGCAGACGTACATGGTTACGAGCCAGACGATCCCTGCTGCAAGCATCCCGCTTATACAAGAGACAGGCGGACCGTCATCGCTCCAAGACTCCCAGGTATCACATAGGAGACAGAGTCATGCTCGCCACCAGAGACATTCCCCTAAAGACACTTTCACGCAAGCTCTCTCCCCGTTTCATCGGACCCTTCACAATAACCAGGATAATCAACCCGTGCGCTGTCCGTCTCCTACTCCCATCGTCCATGCGATGCATCCACCCCACCTTCCATGTGCCCCAGCTACGACGCATCGTAAACTGTACTCTGTACAGACCCTGCGCTTGTGTTTAGAACTGCTGAACAGCCGTGTTCATAGGTTTAATCAATGATGGATGAATGGAGAGGTGTGTGTGTGTGTGTGTGTGTGTGTGTGTGTATATGCGCGCGCCGCTCCTGAATTTCTCCGTTGGCTTTAACACGCACACCCATCCCCCCGCCAAAAACACAGTGTCTTATGATCCGCCACGCCTACTTCGATCAAAGGATGCAGGCTCCTTGTCAGTACCGCGTATTATGAAAACCACAGCTGGGGGCAGAGCTTTTTCTTACAAAGCCCCAAAATTATGGAATAGTCTTCCAATTAATGTTCGGGACTCAGACACAGTCTCAGTGTTTAAGTCTAGGTTAAAAACCTATTTATTTAGCCAAGCATTTTTATAAACAGATTTCCCTTAGGTAAAGGAGCAGATCTGGGGGACTCATGGACGTAGAGTATTACGGTGAACTGGTATGTTTAGATGCTGTCTTCCCCACTCTCATTGATCACTCAGGTGATTGTTTGCTTTACACTTCAGGGGCCCCTCATGTTTGTGTTTCCTTCTGGCTCTCCCTTTTAGTTATGCTGTCATAGTTAGTCCTGCCGGAGTCTCTGCTTGCACTCTACCGTAAATATACATTCACATTATACATTATGTGACTATGACCATACCTAGCTGCCATCTCTCCTCTTCTGCTCTTTCTCCCCCTATTTCTCTTCCCTCTCTCCTCCTGTCTCCCCCTTTCACTCTTTCTCTCTCTCTCTCTATTGAGCTACACATGTGGTTCCTGAGCTGCCAGTGATCCAGACTCCCTCTGCCCTCCAGACCTGTCTGACCCATCCTGGTGCCCTGCTTCTGGTTGGAGATCTCGTCACATGGATGCCCCGTGTGTTTCTTTGGGATGCGTCTGGCGTCTGGGGATGGTTTTCACTCCTATTTATAACCCTCCAGGTGCGTCTCATCAGATGCCATCACCTGACCGAGGTTATATAGGCCAAAATTTGGCGTGTTTATACACAAATGCTTCACAACCGGCAACATGACAAGATGTTTCCTATAGCGTTTTCACGATACCTTTGAAAGGGATACTGCACGCCTTGTCAGTCTCTCCATCCTGCCTAGACTTTGCCCCTGGGGTAGTCAAGGCCATTTTGCATCCTCACTCGAACTATCTTCTGAAAGTTCCATTCTCAACCATGCACCCTATTGTTATTGAAGCCTTCTGTCCTTCGCCTTTCACAGCTTCGGAGCAGGAGAAACTACAACTACTGTGTCCAGTACGTGCACTTCAGATCTACATCCACTGCACTAGCCAGTGGCGTAAATCAGAACAGCTTTTTATATGCTATGGAGGCCGCAACCGGGGGCGGCCGCCACTACACAGACCTTGTCACACTGGGTGAGAGATTCTATTGCTCTCTCCTATGAGGCACGTGGGCTCACTTTGCCTCTAGGAATCAGGGCTCATTCAACCAGGGGGATCGCCTCATCTATTGCACTAGCAAGAGGTATTCCCCTGCAGCAAGTGTGTGACGCGGCGTGTTGGTCCTCTCGCCACACATTTGTTAGATTTTATAGTCTGGATGTTCATGCCACTCTGGGCTTACGGGTCCTCGAGTCAAGTTCTGAGATCTTCTCGGCCTTGTGCGCACACGCTACACAACCTAGGGGTCCAGACACTGGCAGTGCCGCGGTGTTGGTACTTTCGTTCCCATAGTGTTTTCACGCAGCATTGAGTGTAGCCAATTCGAGCAATTTGGATGTGGAAATTAGCCTAATCTGCATTTCTTTGGACTGTGGGAGGAAACGTCTCGGGTTACTTTGCTGTAAACCTGTTTCCTGAAAAGGCGGGAACGAGATTCTGCGTCCCAATGCCGCACATCCGTTCAGACAAATCAATCTGAGGAATGTTTCCGGTTCACTCCTATTTATAACCTGCATGTGCGTCTCATCAGATGATGTCACCCAACCGAAGTTATATAAGCCAAAATTTGGCGTGTTTGGTACACACATGCTTCACAACCGGCAACACGAAAAGATGTTCCCATAGCGTTTTCACGCAGCATCTCATTCCCGCCTTTTCAGGGAACAAGGTTACAGCAAAGTAACCCGAGACGTTTCCTCCCACAGTCCAAAGGAATGCAGATTAGGCTTATTTCCACATCCAAATTTCTCGAAGTGTGTGAATGAGTATATGAATGCCCTGCGATGGATTTGCACCCTGCCTTGTGCCTTAAGTCGATATAGATGATGAGTGAAAAAGAGAGACTGTATATAATTTTAGCATTATGTCTTATATAATATTAGTATAAAATTTTATCTAATAGCAAACCAGTTGCTACTAAAAACGAATACAAAGGACAGGGACAGAGAATAAACATAACAAACAATAATGAGTTTTAGTATTTTTTTTTAAAAACCATGTCAGTTGTCTCTTGTTGAGGAAGCTATCCAAATTTGCATGTCTCTCTCTGTCTCTCTCTCTCACTCACACACACACACACACACACACGTGTTTTGGGTGAGATGGAAATACTGTAAACTTTCTGCTTCAACCCAGTGTTGCCAAATATTTTTAAAGGGAAGACACTAAAGCCTGCTGGAAATGTATCAAGTATATCATGCATTCATTTGCATACTATTTACAGGTCATTTCTGCACCTGAAGCCAGGATGCAGAGCCTGGCGCCATGTTGGTACACTCAGTAGAACAGTTGCCATTAGCTCTTCTTCAATCTTCAATCTCTTTTTCCATCTCCAAAGTGTACAGTCCAGCAGTTATGTTGTCATGCATATTTCATGTACAATATACAATACATGTAATAAAGGGGAAAGATTTACTTTCAATACCATTTTAATTAGACTTTTTATTTGATTAAATAACTATATATTTAATATAATTAATAATATCACTGCACTCTCAGAGAAAAAAGTCACTAAGTTTGTCATTAGTCACTATTTTGAACACTGCTTTATTGAAAAAAAATAACATGACGAATCCTGGGCAGAGCTGATCCCCAAGCTGGAGGAGGGTCTTAACACGTTTTTCCTTTTGCAGGACATTATGTGGACATCACAGAAAAGATTAATCTGAAGAATGGTATTAAAAAAAGGCAAAAGCAAGAAAATGATTTTGATGTACACACACAATTGTGATTATAAGCCTCTAATTCATTCAAGATTCAAGATTCAAGATTCAAAGAACTTTATTAATCCCAAAGGGAAATTGCTTATGCTCGGTTACAGGTGCTCACAGTTGTTAACTAATAAAGGTGTAATAAATAATAAAAAAAAAAAAATGGGTAAGTATTAGTGTCCTGTTGTATACCAGTCAGTGAAAAAATCCACATACGTGTGTATGAGTTACAGAGAAGAGTTGTAAAGTTTTATGGCCGTTGGGAGAAAGGATCTCCTGTGACGCTCAGTGGAACACTTGATAGTAATCAGTCTCTGGCTGAAACTGCTCCTCTGTTCAGCCAAAACACTGTATAGCGGGTGAGAAGGATTGTTCACAATGGATTGTACTTTGGACAGAATCCTCCTCTTTGCTACTACATCCACCGAGTCAAGCTCCATGCCTAGCACAGATCCGGCCTTTTTAATTGACTTGTCCAGTTTGTTCTTATCAGACACCTTAATGTTACCACCCCAACAGACCACAGCATAAAAAATGACACTCGCCACAACGGTCTCATAGAACATCCGTAGAATGGTATTACAGACATTAAAAGACCTGAGCCTTCGAAGAAAGTACAATCGACTCTGACCTTTCTTGTAGAGTGCCGTTGTGTTGAGTGACCAGTCAAGTTTGTTGTCCAGATAAACTCCCAGATATTTGTAATCAGAGACAATGTCCACTACCTCCCCCTTGACAGATATAGGAGTCACAGGGGTCTTGCTTCTCCTAAAGTCTACCACCATCTCCTTTGTTTTCCTGGTGTTGAGTTGTAGGTGATTACGCTCACACCAGGAAACGAAGTCATCCACAACAGACTGGTACTCCGAGGTGTCACCCTCCTCTATACACCCAACAACCACAGAGTCGTCAGAGAACTTCTGCAGGTGGCATGACTCTGAGTTATATCTAAAGTCGGATGTATAGAGGGTGAAAAGAAACGGAGATAGTACCGTCCCCTGGGGAGCTCCAGTGCTGCAGATCAAAGTCTCTGACACACAGTTCTTTAGTCGGACATACTGGGGGCGACAGGTCAGGTAGTCCATGATCCAGGAAACCAAGCTGGTGTCAATGTTTATGTTCCTTAATTTCTCCCCCAGTACTGCTGGTTGGATGGTGTTGAAGGCACTGGAGAAGTCAAAGAACATCATCCTTACGGAGGTCCTAGGCTTGTCAAGGTGAGAGTAGGTGCGATGTAGCAGGTGTATTATGGCGTCATCAACACCCATGAACGGCTGATAGGCAAACTGAAGAGGGTCCAGAGAGGACTTCACCAGGGGACGAAGTGTATCCAGGATCAGTCTCTCAAACACCTTCATAATGTGCGATGTTAAAGCAACCGGCCTGTAGTCGTTCTGGGCACAGGCACGTGGTGTTTTGGGTACCGGCACAATGCATGATGTTTTCCACAGTGCAGGGACTTTCTGAAGAGACAGACTCAGGCTAAAGAGGTACTGGAGGACACCACATAGTTGGGGAGCACAGGATTTCAGGACTCTCGGATTGATCTTATCTGGACCTACAGCTTTTGTAGGGCTGATCTTACTCAGGCCATGTTTAACCTGATCCACTGAGATGTTGATTGCTGGGAGTGCAGGAGTAGTGACTGTGACTGTTCTCTGTGTAGGGGAGGACATAGGAGCAGGAATGTGTGGATTTGGGTTGAAGTCGGGGGGAGTGTGAGACATAGGGGCATCAAATCTATTGAAGAAAGTGTTGAGGTCGTTTGCACGTTCCCTATTCCCCTCAATAGCCTGGCCGCTTGTCTTATAGCCAGTGATGCTCCTCATGCCCCTCCACACCTCTCTCGTGTTGTTTTGCTTCAGCCTTTGTTCTAGCTTTCTCCTGTATGCCTCTTTCCCCTCCTTGATTTTCCCGGTTAGCATTTTTTGAGCCTTCTTCACTGCTTCCTTATCACCAGACCTAAAGGCACTTTTTTTTTCATTTAAACACGCTTTAATGTCTTTGGTGACCCAGGGTTTGTTGTTGGGGAAACAGCGAATATCTCTCATCGGTACACAGGTGTCAACACAGAAGTTAATGTACTCCGTGATGCAGTCCGTCATTCCATCAATGTCCTCTCCATATGATGCACTGAGAACCTCCCAGTCTGTAGCCTCGAAACAATCCTGTAACGTAGCATGGCACCTTCTGACCATCTTCTTACACTCCTCACAATAGCAGGCTGTCTCTGAACTAGTGGTTTGTATGTAGGCATGAGGTCGACTAGGTTGTGATCCGACCTCCCCAGGGGGGGAAGTGCTGCAGCACTGTAAGCACCTTTAACATTAGCATACAGCAGGTCTAGTGTCTTCTCCCCCCTAGTGTGACAATCCACGTACTGAGTGAAAGTGGGAATAGTCCTGTTCAGTGATGTGTGGTTGAAATCACCGGAGATCAGGAGAAAGGCATCAGGGTGTCGAGTCTGGAGTTTGGCAGTTACAGAGTGAATGACGTCACACGCGGCAGCGGCATTCGCAGATGGAGGAATGTACACAGCAGTTATTATCACATGTGAGAATTCTCTTGGTAAATAATATGGGCGAAGTCCGACAGCCAACAGTTCAATATCTGGACTACAAACGCGCTCCTTAACAGTCACATGACCGGGGTTACACCACATGTTGTTGATGTAAACAGCCAGCCCCCCTCCTTTCCTCTTACCGCTCTCTCTCCTCGTCCTGTCGCTCCGTATCGCGCTGAAGCCGTCCAGTGTAATATTAGAGTCTGGCACATCGCTATGTAACCAAGTCTCTGTAAAACACATCAGACTGCACTCGCGGAAGATGTTTTCAGTCTTTAACAAAGCTGTCAACTCGTCCATCTTATTGTCCAGAGATCTCACGTTGCCCATGATAAGAGACGGGACATACTTGTACTTTCTCATCCTTTCCTTATGCGCCGCGCGTTTCTCTTCCTCTTTTGCTCCTCTGCGCCGCTTCCTTCCACCTCTGCATCCCCTTATCGTCCTCCTCCGTATCTCATCCGGAATGTTTAGAGTCCTATACAGAGTCGGATCTCTGATGCCGGCCGGCTTCAGTGCGATCAGCTGTTCCCTGGTGTAAACAAAGGAGCCGCCTCCTTGCTGTTGCGCGCTGATCACCCGGAGCGCCGAAAATGTAATTAAAATTGCGTAACTAAGAACAAGAACACTTTCAAAACGCATGGTTTGAAAGGGCGACCTTACTTGTTAAATAGAATAAAGTTATAAATAAATAATAGAAGGAAAGTATAATAAAAAGTAAAAAACACACAAGAATTCCGAGAGCAACTGCACCAAGCTGCTGCACGCTCGCGCATGCGCAAATTAATACAGGCCCATGTAACTGTCCAATGGTCCCCTTTAATGTTTCTCATGATCTTACAGTCTTTTGAAATAAAGAAGATTTTGTGTTGTCCTCATTTCCAATTTGCTGCGAGTGACTCACTACAAGAAAACACAAAGCAAGAGTTAGTATTTTTTTTATAAAAATTCAACCACTATACTATTAAAAGCTGCATATTTACAAGGTCACAAACATAAGTGCAGGCTGATTTATCCATTGTGACTGTGACAGGTGGAGTTATTAAACTTTATAGCAAAATTCACAATGATATAACCAAAACAATCTTGACATACTGTATCTTTTTAACACTCAACTGCCTCAAAAAAAAACATGCAGACAATAATAATCTATCAGTTTGTAATATTTATTGCTTTCAAAAAACAAAGAAACAAACAAAGAAAATATGAAAAAATAGAATTGAGTAATTTCATTTTTCTGTGAAACTGATTTTAGATTTTATTCTGATTCTTGTTTAGCATATGATAAAAATACAGCAACTTATACCATATACCAAAGTACTGCAATTAGGTCCTGTACGTGATTTAAAATAACACATAATCTGGTACGTTTGTACATTTGACTGATGCTTTTAAAATGAATTATTTAAAGTTTATGCATGTTTCAACTGAGCTGAAGTGGCAGTTTGGCAGCGCTACGATTTAAACATATGACTTTGTGTTATGCCCTTTACCACCATAATGCCCGTGCTATCACAACTACAGTAGCTGGTCTAGTAAATTAAATTAGTGTAACTTTTACAATGTATATTTTTTTTATTACACTGCATGAATTAAATAGTTTTTTGTGCACAAAGCATTTACATATTATTTAATGCCCCTAAACTCCTCAACACGGCCTTGTCAAAAATAATTACATTTCAGAAGGGTCAAGTTATTGGGACTTCAATATTGGGAATTACTGGAACTGGTTTAAGGATACTTGAACACATTATCAAAACCTGAAAGGATAGTGCTGAACTATGAACTTTATGGATGAAATGTAGTAAAAATTTGTCATTTAAGTACTTGGTAAATATGCATGCATGATGATAAGAATTCACAAGATTAGGAATAAAGAGTTATGTGTTCATAAGAAAACCACTTATTAGTGATGCTAATTAAAATAAAAGGTTTTTGGGCAATAGAAAAAGGTCAGGTGGTTTGATGAGTCCAGATTGACCCTATTCAAGATCGCTGGGTGCATCAGTCTAAGAAGAGAAGCGCATGAAGTGATGCATCCATCATGCACAGTGTCCACTATAGTGTTATGATCTGGGGTTGCTTCAGTTGGTCAGGTCTAGGCTCAGAATCGTTAAGTGGCAATAAAAAGAAGTCAGCTGATGACCTGAATATACAACACTAAATTACCAGGCAGTTTGTCCTTTATGATGGCAAAGGCAGGCCATCAAATTGTGTGCTGTGATCAAAGCCAAATGTGACCGAATGAAATCTCAGTGTGCAACTTTTTCTTTGACCAGGCAGTGGTGTGTGTGTGTGTGTGTGTGTGTGTGTGTGTCCATCCCCTTGGACTTATAAGGTTTTATCTCTTTAGGTATAAGATATTGTGCTTCAACGTTTTTGCACTCCATAGAACAAAAATGTACTTTTTGTTTTCCAAATAAATAGTCAAAAATGCATATCAGTTAAGTAACACATTACATTATGTTAATATATTGTCACAGGATAGGAAAATGTGAATAATATGCACAGTATATATAAAAAGAAAGGTTTTGTCCTTACATTGGTCAGAATGTAACATGCAACAAGAAGAAATGGGAGTGAGACAAAAAAAAATTTTGAGCGTTCAATAAATTGAAAATAACGATTAAACTGAAACAGGCTGTTTTACAGTTGATCAAAATTTTAGGACCACATGCCTTTAAAAGGCCAAATCTGTGCAAAGATGTAGATTCATTGTCATTTTCTGTCAGGTAATCACACGTTCTGAGTGCAAAGGCAAAAAAACTCTCCCTTTTTGAATGTGGTTGGGTTGTTGAACTGCATAAGCAGGGTCTCTCATAGGTGGGATGCAGTAAGACAGTCATTTGGAATTTCTTAAATGATCCTGAGGGTTATGGAACAAAAAAGTCAAGTGGAAGACCCCGAAAAAAATTTCACTAGCACTGAGCTGGAGGATCCAATTGGCTGTCCGTCAAGATACTGGCGATCCTCGACCCAAATTAAGGCCGTTACTGGTGTTGATTGTAGCCCCATAACCATCAGACGGCATCTGAGACTGAAGGGCTTCAAAAACAAAAAAAACGTAGAGCCTCCGAGTGGCGCAGTGGTAAAGCGCTCGCCCTATCATCTGGAGATCGCTGGTTCGAACCCTGGGTGATGCTGCTTTCCTCTCACAGCCGGAGGCATAGAGAGAGCTGATTGGCCGAGCTCTCTCAGGGGGAAGGGATGAGAGGTACTTGCGCTCCCACATTAATCACGGCTCTACAGCCAATCAGGGGCATCTGTGAGCTCATGCACGCGGAAGGAGTGGCTAGTGCTTTCCTCCGAGTGTGTTATTCCGCCCCTAATGGTGCGTGAGCAAGCAGTTCGAAAAGATGCGGTCGGCTGACGTGATAGTCTTCGCCCTCCCGAGTGAATGTGGGAGCCTTCCACGGGGAGGAATTGGCCACGACTAAATTGAGGAGAAAATTGGAAAAGCCCAAAAAAATATTTAAGAAAAAAAAAATGTCTTCAAAAATTTAACCTTTATGTGTAAGGAATCACTACTAGAGGCTACTGTTTTGTTTTGTGTAGTTTTGTTTTGCAGACTTAGTTTCCCAGAAGGCACCTTCTGGGAAGGTGATGAGATGTCAGGTGATGCGGGAGCACACCTGAACCGAGGCTGGTCATTAAATCTTCAATAAATAGTTGAGTAGTCTGGGAAACTGGGTCGAGCATTGAACGTTTGTACGTACTGTCAAGAGGGCATTTTGTTTTGTGTATTGTTTTTTCTTTGTTTATATGTTGGTTTATTTTATATTGGTACTTTGTAGTTCATGTTAACCCATAACTACTAAGCATGTCCCCAGGCTAAATGTGTTTGCATGTATGTCTTTTGCTGTTTAAGTGTGTGTGGAGCTGATACAGGGTTGAGTCATGTTGTGTGGTTTGTTAGAGAATAGGTAAGTAGTTAGCCTCAGTGTTTCCCTTAGCTTAGCCTCTGTGTGTCCCCTAGCCTAGCCTCTTTGTGTCCTTTAGCCTTGCCTCTGTGTGTCCCTTAGCTTAGCCTCTGTGTGTCCCCTAGCCTAGCCTCTTTGTGTCCCTTAGCCTCGCCTCTGTGTGTCCTTTAGCTTAGCATATGTGTGTCCCTTAGCCTAGCCTCTGTGTTTCGGTGTCCTGAGTCACTAGGGTTGTGGCAGCTATGTGGTAAGTGTAACGAGTTGGATGTTTAGCTATTAGGTAAGTGTAGCTATGTGCATGTCAAGCTAAAGACATGCTTAGCTAGATGTGTCTGTGGAGATTCATTCATCCAGGTAGAAGTTTCTTCTAAATAAAGTTTAATTTACAAAACCACTGGACTTACAAACTTACTTAAAAACACAAGACGTTTCAGTGTTCATCCAAACACCTTCATCAGTTGTTTGGTGCACAGGAAGTAACTCTGGCAAATGTAGACACAAAGGGGTCACATGATCTAAATCACATGACAGGTGTTAGTCCAATTGTGTGCCAGAGAAGATGGTGCTCCAGCAGCTTAAGCAGATTTCCCCTCCCCTGCCTATGAGGGGGAGTCAGTTGGCTTGTCTGCAAAGCGCCGGGGCAATGTTCTCAAAACAGCATTGTATGATGAGGACAAATGATGTCTCAGTCCCCCACCTATAGTATTGGCGGTTGAGACAGTCAGGAGTTGTTTGAGTCACGATCCCATGTTAAGGGAGAGAACACAGCTCAACCCGGACCAGGTGAGTACTTTGTTGGAGTTATGTTTGAATACCACCTACTTTAATAGCACAACCAAGTTTCTGTCTATAAAAGACATCTTTATATTTAAAGTAGGTGGTATTCAGTCCTAGTAGGACCATTATCTCAGAGGAGAGAAAATCCTCAGGACTGTAAGTGTGTCTCCCCTCGGGGAGGGGTGCAAAGAATTCCGTCTCCTTCCCGGCACCCTCAGGAGGCCGGTGTTCAATTCCCGCCACCATTGGTGTTTTGGGAGACAGCGGTCTCCGACAAAGTGTTAGGTGTTCGGTTCCCTCCTGCCACGTTTCAGGACGCCAACCACCTAACAGCCACCTCCCCCCCCCCCTTTACGACTCAAAGGCATCCGAAACTTGAATGGCATAGACTCATGACCTAGCGTTTCATCATTGAGATGTCGTCCTAGCTCACCTCGATTTTCTTTAGGATGAGGGTGCGGCCTTAGATGGCTGTCCAGCTCAAGGGATCTGGAAAGGTCATCTTCTCGCGTGGATTAATTGCCTCGAAATGTTGCGTCTATTTCTGGCCCATGTAGACCCAGTCCACTGCCGAATCGTTTCCACGGTCTAATGTCATAGTACACTCAGAACCTACGTAGCCACTATTTCGGCCTACGTCCTGACTGATGGGGTTTTTGTGAAAACACCCTTTAGTTACCTTCGACCAGGGGGCTTGCCTCATGAATTGCTCTGGCAAGAGGTGTTCACTTGCAGGAAGTGTGGCATGCGGCAGGTTGTCCTTTCTGCACACATTTGTCAGATTTTATAGTTGGATGTCCATGCAACTCCAGGCTCGCGGGTCCTCTAGTCAGCATCCCATAATGTCTAAGACTCCTTGGGGGACTGTGCGCACACTACACAATTTTGGGGGTCCAGACACTTGCAGTGCGGTGGAGGGTATTCTCATTCTCATAGCATTCCCACAAGTTTTTGGCATGTTTGACACACACGTGCTTCACAACCGGGGAACAAAGAGAGCATTTTCACGCAGCATCTCGTTCCCGCTTTTTCAGGGAACAGGGTTACAGCAAAGTAACGCGAGACGGTTTACATCCTTACTGGCATGACAAGCAGATCCCGCCTGAGATGTTTTCTACGCGCCACAGTGGAGAGGGTGCCATAATGGTCTGGGGTGCTTTTTCCTTCAGTGGAACAATGGAGCTTCAGGAAGTGCAGGGCGTCAAATGGCCGCTGGCTATGTCCAGATGTTGCAGAGAGCATTCCTCATGACTGAGGGCCCTCGTCTGTGTGTGTTTTTCAACAGGACAACGCTACAGTATATTGTACAATGCCCGCAGGACAAGGGACTTCTTCCAGTAGAATAACATCACTCTTTTGGCCCATCCTGAGTGTTCCCTTGATCTAAATCCAATTGAGAACCTTAGGGGATGGATTGCAAGGGAAGTTTACAAAAATGAACAACAGTTCCAGACAGTAGATGCCCTTCTTGCATCTGTCTTCACCACTTGGAGAAATGTTCCCACTCACCTCATGGAAACGCTTGCATCAATTTTTGAAGTGATCAACAAAAACGGTGGAGCTACTCAGTACTGAGTTTATGTTTGGAAGTTTGATTTCTGTTTTGGGGGGGGGGGGGGGGGTTACAGTTTTTTTTGGAGGTGTGGTCCTAAACTTTTGTTCAGCTGTAAAACAGCTTGTTTCAGTTTAATCGTTGTTTTCATTAAATTGCATGTGTAACCCTTGGCACTTTTACATGTTTTAGAATAGCACTGCTTAATTCTGTATTTTCCCTTTAAGGTGGTGGGGTTAGCGAGTGCATGAAGAGAGTGCACGAGAAAAGTATCAGAGTAAGTGACGATGATGAGAGACTACACATCGCATGTGAGAGTCTTATTTTCCTCTGTAAAATGCTGTATTTCTGTCTCGAAGAATATCCCTTGAATATGTGTTTCACTGGTATATGCATTATCCCAGCAAGTGTTGCCGAAGTTGAAGCAAATGCTTTACTCATTCCATGGTTCTTTGTTTTTTCCACGACATTCTGGTGAGTATACATATACACACAGATGTCGCCATTAAAAACGCACGTTTCAAGAAAAGGAATCCCGCGACTTGCCGCCGCTGCATGCGGCAAGCTGTGAAAATGGCCTTCATTACCTGTAGGGGGCAATCGTGTTTCAGTCTGAAGTATTGTGTGTCTACTGAAGCCGAAAATGTGTTCTCTCTCTAAGGCACCCATTGACAGCAAGCGACAGAGCTCATAAATGTGTCGAGCTCAAACTGTAAATACTCCTTCAATGATGGTACTTCTTTGACTGCGCTTTCTCCATTCACTATTATAATTATTATTATTAGTAGTGCTCCGAATTTATTATTGTTATTATTCTTATTATTATTGTAACACACCCGCGCGTGTGCAAAAAGACTACAAAGATGTATGATATGTTAGCCAAAAACATTATTGTTTTATTGTGTTTATGCGCTTTAAATATACTGTACACTAAACAATAAACAACGCGACAGCACGCAGAATCCCCGGGCTTTGACTGCACTTTCTCCATTTGTTAGTACTGTGGTAGTACACAAAAAAATGCTGGGTTTCTGTAAACACATCGTTGGGTTGTTTATGCTGGGTCAAAATTCTGTGTTATTTCGGGTACTTTAATCACACTGTTGGGTTGCTTTTGCTATGAATACTAAAAGTCAGCACTTTGATTAAACTCAATGCCAAAAAAAAAGAAAAAAGAAACTTCTTCATTTTGTCCCTAGACCTTTTGTTCTGGTGTTTATGCAGTAAACCCATGGGTGAACACGATGATTTAAGAATTTAATTAAACACGAATATATATAAGGGGCATTTTAATGCAAATCCAACATTTTAATGGTTAGTGATTGGTGCAAGGGCATCAACTCGCATGTTCTGCAACATTCCATTGTCATTCATACTGCCCTAGTTTTAGAGCCCTAAAAAAGCATTCGCTAGTTAGTAAGTACAGATGTCGCCCTTAAAACCCTGCGTGTTTTCCCGCGGTATGCCGCAATTTAGCGCGCGGCTTGCCGCGACTTGCCGGAGGCAACATTCGGGAATTTAAAATAAATGTGTTTTATGTGGAATTTAAAATAAATGTGAATATCCGCCAGATGGCGCATAGAAGGACTTTATCTAAAAGCCGGTCGTCCGGGAAAGTCAGTTTCCCTATGTTTCCCCGGTGGTGCGCAGATTCAAATCATGACGTCACTCGCTACCTAACGCTGAGAAGGCGAACGAGGATTTTAACAGTTTTTCTCTCGTTTTAAAGTGTTTTTATGAACTTTTTGAATTAAACAAATAACCTATGCATAATAATCGAGTGTCTTTTCGCTTTTTTTTTGTATATTTGAAGATAATTCATACGTTTTAAGCCGCTGCAAAAGGCTGGTTTGCTGGGCGAGTACTGACATCACGACTACTTTTATTACACCTACATTTGTTTATTTGTATATGTATGTTATTAATATTAATTTTTTAGAGATTGTGTGTGCGTGCACGGAGAGTTTGTGTTGATAAGTGTATGTGGATAAGTTGATAAGTGTATCAGAAAGCATTAAAATGTTCATTTGAATTAAAATGACACACACACATCTGTATATACAGTACTGTATATCAATTACATACAGTGGTGTGAAAAACTATTTGCCCCCTTCCTGATTTCTTATTCTTTTGCATGTTTGTCACACTTAAATGTTTCTGCTCATCAAAAACTGTTAACTATTAGTCAAAGATAACATAATTGAACACAAAATGCAGTTTTTAAATGAAGGTTTATGTTATTAAGGGAGAAAAAAAACTCCAAATCTACATGGCCCTGTGTGAAAAAGTGATTGCCCCCCTTGTTAAAAAATAACTTAACTGTGGTTTATCACACCTGAGTTCAATTTCTGTAGTCACCCCCAGGCCTGATTACTGCCACACCTGTTTCAATCAAGAAATCACTTAAATAGGAGCTACCTGACACAGAGAAGTAGACCAAAAGCACCTCAAAAGCTAGACATCATGCCAAGATCCAAAGAAATTCAGGAACAAATGAGAACAAAAGTAATTGAGATCTATCAGTCTGGTAAAGGTTATAAAGCCATTTCTAAAGCTTTGGGACTCCAGCGAACCACAGTGAGAGCCATTATCCACAAATGGCAAAAACATGGAACAGTGGTGAACCTTCCCAGGAGTGGCCGGCCGACCAAAATTACCCCAAGAGCGCAGAGACAACTCATCCGAGAGGCCACAAAAGACCCCAGGACAACATCTAAAGAACTGCAGGCCTCACTTGCCTCAATTAAGGTCAGTGTTCACGACTCCACCATAAGAAAGAGACTGGGCAAAAATGGCCTGCATGGCAGATTTCCAAGGCGCAAACCACTTTTAAGCAAAAAGAACATTAAGGCTCGTCTCAATTTTGCTAAAAAACATCTCAATGATTGCCAAGACTTTTGGGAAAATACCTTGTGGACCGACGAGACAAAAGTTGAACTTTTTGGAAGGTGCGTGTCCCGTTACATCTGGCGTAAAAGTAACACAGCATTTCAGAAAAAGAACATCATACCAACAGTAAAATATGGTGGTGGTAGTGTGATGGTCTGGGGTTGTTTTGCTGCTTCAGGACCTGGAAGGCTTGCTGTGATAGATGGAACCATGAATTCTACTGTCTACCAAAAAATCCTGAAGGAGAATGCCCGGCCATCTGTTCGTCAACTCAAGCTGAAGCGATCTTGGGTGCTGCAGCAGGACAATGACCCAAAACACACCAGCAAATCCACCTCTGAATGGCTGAAGAAAAACAAAATGAAGACTTTGGAGTGGCCTAGTCAAAGTCCTGACCTGAATCCTATTGAGATGTTGTGGCATGACCTTAAAAAGGCGGTTCATGCTAGAAAACCCTAAAATAAAGCTGAATTACAACAATTCTGCAAAGATGAGTGGGCCAAAATTCCTCCAGAGCGCTGTAAAAGACTCGTTGCAAGTTATCGCAAACGCTTGATTGCAGTTATTGCTGCTAAGGGTGGCCCAACCAGTTATTAGGTTCAGGGGGCAATTACTTTTTCACACAGGGCCATGTAGGTTTGGATTTTTTTTCTCCCTAAATAATAAAACCCCTGATTTAAAAACTGCATTTTGTGTTTACTTGTGTTATCTTTGACTAATAGTTAAATGTGTTTGATGATCAGAAACATTTTGTGTGACAAACATGCAAAAGAATAAGAAATCAGGAGGGGGGCAAATAGTTTTTCACACCACTGTATATATCAATTTCATTAGTTCGTTCATTCTATTTGAAGCTTCGGATGTTTTTTTTTTTTTTTTGGTTTGGTTAGATTAGTTCTGAACTCGCTTCCGTGAAACTATCGCTAAAACAATGTACTGAGCCCTCCTGAGGATATAAAGCTTTATTATTGTGTTTGAATAAATATTCAGATCTACCACAGCAGGTAATAAACTATGGTGTGTCATAACCGAAGCAAACACCACGATTATGCCTCGTTTCGTTCGATGGGAACGTGGTTCACTTGGCCGCGGTGTATTATAAACCTGTGGAATGTTTCACTGTTTATGTTCACATAAGAGTAATAAAAGCGAGTGAAATGTGGAAATGATGTGTGGCAACTCAATGAGGACTAAAGCAATGATTTCGGTAACTCCACTGAGTGTAACATCTGCATAGTGACACTGAACATCTTCACTTTTCCGTTTACCTCTGAAAAAAAAGCTGTATTTTGTTTATTTATATTTAGAATTTTTATAACAGTAGAACAAGTACCCGCGCGCACGTACACACATAGACACACACACACACAGACACACACACTCCCCCTGAGCCCTCGGGAAACATCCAATCACCATTGGTATACAAATGAGTCAAGACGCAGCCTAACGTGGTGTCGTGTCGGATTTCAGTGGTCACGGAGTGGGAAGACTTTGAAGAAGCTGCAGTGACAGTAAACAGCTGAACAACTTCACTTTTCCGTTTACCTCTGAGGAAAAAAAGCTGTATTTTGTTTGTTTATATTTAGAATTTTTATAGTAGTATAAGAGAAAGTTATAGTTTGGTCTGTACTGTTGTTCGCACCCTTGTAGAGAATAAATAAATGAATAACACCTTCATATCCCCTCTCAAGAGTGTCATAGTCCATTGTTAGTTTTAATGATCTGGCTGAAACTAATTATCACTACATAAGTACCCTAACACCATTGATCATGAGTCTCAGCTGAACCTAATTCTATACTTGTAACAAAAAATGTAGATGCAGATTCCAAATGTGTATTTATATAATAGATAGATAGATAGATAGATGTGTGTGTGTGTGTGTGTGTGTGTGTGTGGGCTCTACGCAGGGGCAAGAGAGGGCAGCGCACCCTTAAATGTCTGCACATGTTAATATATTCCTAAAATGTATATATTACAAGTTGATAAACTGATCTGCGGTAGCAGAAAAATCCGCTGAAAATAGGACAGGCTACAGCGCCCGCGCACACACACACATACACACGCGCGCACACACACACACATACAGACACACCTCCCTTGAGCCCTGCGTCTGTCGGATTTCAGCGGTCACGGGGTGGAAAGACTTTGAAGCAGTTTATATATGAATCTAAGCTTGAACTTATCAGCATTGTAAATATATAATACTTTTCAAATAAAATCGCTATTACTTTGACCCTGAAGTTTAGTTTAGCACACACAAAAAACAGAAAAGTCATTTCTGGTAAATCAACGGAATGTGTAGTTTATTTACAGTAATTCATTAAAAAATGAATATACATTGTACAGTACACGGTAAACACGGGAAAGATTACAAAATGAAAAAACAAACAGTGTCTACTTTATAAACAGCTTAGTATGTGCGTCGAGATGCTGAAATCCCTTGCATGTTTTTGCTTCCAAGTGGAGAGATATTTGACCGATAGCCTAGAACAAAAGATCTACAGTATAGGTGTGATCACAACCCCCTCCGACCGACCGTGCCATCAATCACTGACCACCTCAGAAGTTCCCTCCAATGTATGGCTGCAATACTTGTTTTGCAAGTATTTTTACACCATTCAAAGGCTTCAAAGGGGCAGTTATCGGCTATGACACGTTGAAGGAGAACTTAATAGTTCTCAAAAATAGAGTAAATGTCTGCAATAATCACTAACCATTAAAATGTTTTTTTTTTTGTAATTAAACACGAAAATATTAATTATATTTCCATATATACACACACATACACACACACACACACACACACACACAAGGGCGTAGGTTTGCTACCTATGACTCCAACTAATACCCCATCCCCCAATCCCCTTTTCCACCCACCAACCCCCAACCCCCTGCCCCATCCACCTACCAACCTCCCACCCCAACTATGTCCACTGAATACATGTTTTTCTTAATATGGTGCGAAATCACTTTACATTAATACTAGCAATGCTTCGATTTATATTAATCCACTCGAAATGCAATTCATTAAGTTAAATTAAGGAATAGTGTAAAGTTAAAGGAATGTTTCATAACTGACAAAAAGATAGTCTTTAATAAAATAAAAACTATTCTTTATTGAGCCCTAGTGCAAATGAAACATCTCAATCATCTGTATATATATAAAAGTAGATTACATCTAAACATGAACTACTAGGTAGAGTACCACACAACAGCTCAATGCCTATTGCTCCTATATGAAGGAGACAAAAACATGCCTTCGCCTCTCGTTAACAAAAATAAACTGCTGGCATATTTGTTTGACATCAATATTGTCCAGGCTGTTCTTTTTTTCTTCTGATAAACACTAAAGATATTTTGTAGAATGCTGAAAACCTGTAATCATTGATTTACATAGTATTTGTTTTTCCTGCTACGGAAGTCAATGTTTTCAGCTTTTTTCCCCAATATCTTATTTTGTATTCAACAAAATAAAGAAAATCATAAAAGTTTGGAACCACTTAAGGAGTAAATAGTGAGTAAAGTTTTTTGGGGGGTGAACAATGGCTTTGACCCTAACTCTTCCCCTCTGACTGCACTAGGACCGGACAGCATTGCCACCTGATGAAATAGCGTGACAAAAAAGTGAAATGTCAGTTCAAAACTTTTGCCAAAAACACTAATGAATCACTTACATCCTCAGCCTATCACTCCTCATAATGCTAAATATTAGTATAATCAACATGTATAATACACGCACACATATTATATGTTATATACTGTATAATCAACATTCAGATTGACCTCCTGTGAACTCGCCTCTTCACCTGAACTACAACATGGCTGATCTGCTTCTGTCCCCTAATTGAAAAACATTGAGGGATTCCTTATGAGCATGGACAGAGAATGCCTCAGCCTATTATTGGTAACAATGTTAAATCTCAGGACAACTACAGTGGCTTGCAAAAGTATTCGCCCCCCGTGAACTTTTCCACATTTTGTCACATTACAGCCACAAACATGAATCAATTTTATTGGAATTCCACGTGAAAGACCAATACAAAGTGGTGTACACGCGAGAAGTGGAACGAAAATCATACATGATTTCAAAAAATTTTTTTTTTACAAATAAATAACTGAAAAGTGGGGTGTGTGTAATTATTCAGCCCCCTTTGGTCTGAGTGCAGTCAGTTGGCCATAGACATTGCCTGATGAGTGCTAATGACTAGAGAGCACCTGTGTGTAATCTACACTCTCTCCATCGCTGTCTGATATACAGCACAGGTGTTTAGGTTCTGTTACCTGACAAAACAGGATAAACACATGCCATTTAAACAGCAATCATTTTATTTCACTTTTTCTGAGTCTTAGTGTGCAAACCTCGAATCAAATCATTAATGTTCGCCAAGTAAGTGAATGCATTTTAAAAACTATTTTTCTGAAGTGGATTGTCTATTGGTGTCAACAAAATTCTAGCCATATGGCAATATTAGTATATTAGTTTATCAATTTCTTTCACAATACTGATTTCTGACAAACAGTCACTAGATTAGGAGACTGACAGGGATCATATTTATACTTTTACATTTAGCTGTTTAATCTGCTGTTAGTTTTACGTCCGTATTCACAGACTATATCCTGGCCTGCTGTACTGAATGTGAGTCCACTGCATTTGGCGCTGCTTGTGTCTGAACGCAGCCAATCGTCTATCACATGATGGCAGGGAAAGGCACAGCCAATCAAAATGTTCATATGTGTTTTGGGGGCGGGAGGACTCAAGGAGAGAACGTGATTTATCCCTTTCTGCGTGTCTAGGTTAATGTTGACAGAACGATTTAAAAAAAAGTGGATTAAATTATTGGTGGGGACATTTCAATGGTCGGAGGATATTGGTGGGGACACATCCCCTCCGTCCACCCTAAATCTACGCCCCTGTATATATATAATTTAAAACTATTTATTCATTTGTCTTTTATTTACTTACTTACTAGCGAATGCTTTTTTAGGGCTCTAAAAACTACGGCAGTATGAGTGACAATGGAATAGGACGTGTGAGTTGCACCGGTCACACACACACACACACACACACAATAAATATATATATATATATATATATATATATATATATATATATATATATATATATATATATAATTAAATTCTTAAAACATCGTGTTCACCCATGCACTGAAAAAAAGAACTTGTAAGATTTACTTGATAAAATCCTCATAACAATTTGGACACAGATTTTAAGTAAATTGTATTGCTCCAATATTAAGGCTGAATCCCAACCCTTCCCCCTACCCTTCCATTTGACGCGTTCACGTGCAGGGGTAGTGGTGTCTCATTTCTCTTTTGGTTGGAGGTGTAGGGGGAGGGGGGAAGGGCCAGATAGCCCTCCAAACGAAGATTTTTCAGGACCTCACTTCAAACGAAGGGCTAAGCGAAGTTTTCAACATGGCTGCTCACTCGAGCAAACAGACCCATAAATGTTAAGTCATTTTTGCCATTAATAAAGATTTTTATGACAAGTTTTCATTATATGTATATTACCTTTAGTCTTGTGTTTGTGTTTATGGTGATGTTCTGTAAAGAAACGTTTGCAAAAAAAATCGCTAAAGTTTGCTAGCGGATAGCACATATTGCACAATATTACAAATATATATTTTTATGTCACATACACTTTACTGCATGCTACAAACAAATATGAAAGTTCAGTAGCACGGCATTTTGCTGAGCATTTGATAACGCATTGTTTGTTTTGCTTACGGCCATACACTATTGTTTTGCTTACACTATTCTTACTTATTGCAACGTGACCACAGTTTTGTAATTTATATTCTGTATATGGACGGCTGAGGAAACCCGAAGACTCATCCGTGTTCGTGGTGAAAATGAGCAACTTTTTTAAAAATCGAAATACGGCGCAAAAAACCTTTGGGAGTGAGTAATCTCTCTTATTGGAATGTGTGATAAACATCGGCGCATGTCCTCTGATGTAACATTAGGAACCAGCGACAACGTATGATGACGTATAACAGTGTTGTCCCATTTCTTAGGGGAAATATTTATACCCTTCCCCTTTCCACTTCGTTTCAAGGGACAAGGGGAAGAAAATAGAATTGTGATTCAGCCTAAGTAAAACTCACCCGTAATTGTCAGGTAAAATTGACTTAATTAAATTAACAATAAAAGAAATCAAGTAAAAGTTACATAATTATATTTAATGCACAAATTAGATTTATTTAAAATAATCAAGTAAAGTTGCAGGAACCTTAATTTTATGAAATTACTATCATTTTGTTTTGTGAGATTTTCCCTTAACTTGGTTTTATCAATTTATATTACTCCCTATAATAATGTAAACATTGCTAATTTATGTTCTCTTTCAAGCATACGTTTCGGTGTCTCACTATGGGATACGCCCCTTCCGCGTATTCTTCAGAAGCCCTATTACATTACGCCAGCCCCAATTGGCTGGCAGATGTGACGTCGTGTCCTGGCGTGGCCTTCCCCCCCCCCCCGTATAAAGGGGGCAGCACGACGTCACTTCGCTATTCAAAAACCTCTTCTCGCTTCACACCAGAAGCCTATCTATACTATGGCTGCAGCAATGCAGACGGCTACGGCTAGGGAAGGAGGAGACGCGCGACTCTGCGTTTGCGGGAACAAAATCTCGGGCAAGGACTCACACCAGGTCTGCTCAGCTTGTCTCGGGCTGAAACACGCCCAACTGGCGGTCGACAACCCCGGTGCCTGCGAGCACTGCGCGCGCTTCACCAAGAAGAGTCTTCGTCGCAGGCTGGCACGCCAAGCTAGCCTGTCAGGCCTCGACCCGCTTCTTTCGCCTAGCCCTACTCCAGCTACCACCCCACAGGTATCCATCCCTGTAGAGCTGCCCACCACGGCAGCTTTATCGTGGGGCGAACAGCTCGACGCCTGCGCTCCTCTGCCCGGTGTGCTCAGCACTGACGAGGAGGAAGGCGAGCTCGAGTTTGAGGAAGACGGCCAGTCCGACTTTTCCTATCGGAGGAGGAGGAGGAGTTCGAGGACTCCCCTTTCCTCCCACCCGCGCACTCGGAGCAACTTCTTGCCACGACGGGAGCCGCTGGAGCTATGGACGGGGCACCATCCCCGGTCCTTAGCGTCGACCTACAAGACGTGTGCAAACGCGCCGCGGAGAAGCTCGACATCCAGTGGCCAAACGTGGTAGCGGAGACTGCAAAGTCTCGCTACGAGGGCAAGAGGCTGCCGAGAGCGAAACGGGCGGCACGGCAGCTCCTTCCAGTCTTCCCAGAGCTCTTGGAGGAGCTCGCGGTGACGTGGAAGGATAAACCCTTCACTAGCAAGGTGCCAGTGCAGGGAGGGTCTGCATTGGACGTGGACGGGATGGAAAAGGCAGGACTTTTCAGGATGCCCCCCATGGAACAGCTAGTGGCTGCGCACCTGCTCCCGAGACACGCGGCGGCTGCAAATCCGTCGCTGCCATCGAAGGCAGAGCGCTTTCAGTCAAGCATGACTGAACGCGCATACAAGGCAGTCGCGCTCTGTGCCAGAGCCCTAAATGCAACCTCGCTGCTGACCGCTTACCAGGCGGAGCTGCAGGACGAAGCCTCGACCACACCAGGTCAGACACATTGGGAGGAGATCTGTGTCGTTACGGATCTCTCCCTGAGGCTTCAGAGGTGTGCGGTGCAAGCCGCGGGGAAGGCTATGGCCACTATGGTCATCCAGGAACGAGGAAGGTGGCTCAACCTGACAAATCTCTCTGACAGAGAGAAAGAGTCAATCCTGGATGCACCGGTGGTGGCAGAAGGCATCTTCGGCTCGGCTTTAAGCCGCATGCAGAAGAGATGCGAGGAGAAGAAGCGGGATGACGAAGCGCTACAGCTCTGCATGCCCAGGAAGACGCAAGCAGCACCCCCCCCGCCGTTTCGTCAGTCCTTTGCGCAGGTCACAGCCCGCCCTCCCCCCAGCTATCGCATTCCAAAACGGCAGAGACCGACGACGAGTGCAGCTGGCCAAACCGGGGTCGTGGAGCAGAGAGCTCCCTGGCAGAGAAAGAGCTATCAGCCAGCGGCAGCTCAAACGACCCAGCCTGCGCCTCAGCCTCACCCTCAACCCCAACTTCAGGGAGTGAGGAGGAAGAAGAAGGCCGTTTGACGGGGTCTTTCGTCAGGGAGGGAACCAACAGCACCACAGTTCGCTAGTTCCCGACCCTCACAAAGTTCTAAGGACGAGTTCCAGAGTCCGCAATTGTTCTGTGTGGCGGGGAGAGCCCGGCAGGGCAAAGGGAAGAGTGGCAGTGAAGAGGAAATGGGACAGTGCAGCGGTGTGCACGCAGCAATGTGTCACAAGCACAGGCTACACTCAAAACCTAATAAAGTTTTCACTGTACCCCCCAAACAATATGTTCCAAAAAATATCTCCCCAAAAAATGTTGAAAAACATATCAATAAAGCACAATATAACATCGCCTCGGGGAGCTCTCGCTCTCACAGAGGCGATGGGGTGCACAGACACTGTCACAGCGCTAAGTGCTCGCGCATGCGCAGTACAGGCCACGGAACAGTTCAAGATTCAGCCGCACGATGGCGCCAAAACACTGCAGATAAGCAGTTGGCGCAAATGCACACAGTCCCGCTGGGTATTGAAAACAATACAATTCGGGTACAGACTGCAATTCGCGTTTTCCCCCCCAGCCTTCAGAGGGATAATTCATTCCCAGGTGCGAGGGGAACTGAAACAGGTCCTTCAAGAGGAAATTTCCTCTCTGTTGAACAAAAGGGCAATAAGAGTGGTTCCACCAGAAGAGAGCCACAGCGGGTTCTACTCGAGATACTTTCTCGTTCCAAAGAAAGGGACTCAAACCCTCCGCCCGATACTAGATCTGCGCGCGCTGAATGTATACCTAAAGAAATACAAGTTCAGAATGCTCACTCACTCTACACTCCTGAAAATAGTGCGCCAGGGAGATTGGTTTACATCGATCGACCTGAAGGACGCATATTTTCACATAAACATATACCCACCCCACAGGAAGTTTCTGAGATTTGCCTTCCGTGGTGTGGTATACGAATATCTGGTGCTACCATTCGGCTTGTCCCTCAGTCCCAGAGTATTTGTGAAATGCACAGAAGCGGCACTGACTCCGCTCAGAGAAAAAGGCATTCGTCTCGCTACTTACATAGACGACTGGCTCGTGACAGCCAGCTCGGAACAGGAAGCGAGAGAACACACAGCTATGCTTATGGAACACATACAGGAGCTGGGGCTAAGATTAAACACAGAAAAGAGTGTTTTAATTCCCACACAATCCATAACGTATCTGGGACTGGCGCTGGACTCAGTGAAGTTCAGAGCGCGACTCTCCACAGACAGGGTGAAAAGATTCACCTCCTGCATGACACAATTTCAGAGAGAACACAAAGTTTGCTTTCGCACATGCCTCAGACTACTAGGACTGATGGCATCAGCCCTGATGGTTATTCCCCTAGGCAGACTGCATATGAGGGAATTTCAACGCTGGGTGGCGTCTCAGGGGCTGGACCCAGCACGTCACTCACGGAGAAGGGTAAGAGTGACGTCAGAGGCGGTTCTAGCACTACGCCAGTGGAGACACCCGAATTTCCTGATCGAAGGGGTTGCCATGGGCGTGGTCCGACACAGAAAGATGATAACAACGGATGCGTCGTTATCCGGTTGGGGGGGCATTCACGAGGGCAGAATAGTGAATGGGAGATGGGGTCAGCACATGACCAATCTTCACATAAACTATCTGGAAATGCTAGCTGTCTTTCTGACACTAAAACATTTTCTTCCTTTTCTGAGAGGAAATCATGTTCTTGTGAGAACGGACAACACTACAGTTGTAGCGTACATAAATCGTCAGGGGGGCCTCAGATCGCTTCTGCTGCACACGCTAGCACGCAGACTGATCTTATGGGGCAGTGTCAACCTTTTATCCCTGAGAGCGACACACGTACAGGGTGTGATGAATCGGGGCGCAGATCTGCTGTCCAGGGGAAATCCCTCCTATGGGGAGTGGAAACTGAACAGCGAAGTGATCGAACAGATCTGGAGCATATATGGCAGAGCGACAGTGGATCTGTTCGCGTCCAAAGACAACGCCCAATGTCACCTGTTTTTTTCCCTGAAGGACCGGAGCGCGCCTCTGGGGACAGATGCGCTAGCACACGAGTGGCCTCGCACTCTCCTATACGCGTTCCCGCCAATAGCGCTGATAGCACCAACTCTCTGCAGAGTAAGAGAGGAAGGTCTGAAAATAATACTAATAGCTCCGAGATGGCCAGGGAAACACTGGCTTGCGGAGATCATGCATATGCTAGACGGCGAACCGTGGTCTCTCCCGCAGCGCAGAGACCTCCTGTCACAGGAGGGGGGGGAGATCTTCCACCCTCACCCGGAACGACTGGCACTATGGGCCTGGCCTGTGAGTGGTCCAATTTAAGTAAGACTGGCCTGCCTGACAGTGTCATCAAGACTATACAGAACGCCAGAGCAGCATCGACTAGGTCTCTCTATGACTGCAAATGGAATGTGTTTGAGCGCTGGTGCACAGCTAGACACGAGATTCCCTTTCAGTGTTCAGTGGCAGTGATTCTCTCATTTCTGCAGGAAATGATAGAGAAAGGCAGAGCGTTCTCAACCATAAAAGTGTTTCTGGCTGCTATATCTGCGTGCCACATCGGTTGGGATAATAAAACGGTGGGCCAACATCCTTTGATATGCAGATTCATGAAGGGCGCGCGCCGCGCCCTGCCGGTGTCAAAACCACTTACCCCATCATGGGACCTGGGAGTGGTGCTTGATGCATTATCCACGCCCCCATTTGAACCGATAGACAAGATTGATTTCAAGGCACTGTCCTTCAAGACTGCGCTATTGATTGCCTTGGTCTCAGCGAAGCGCGTGAGTGAGATTCATGCGTTCTCTGTGCATCCAGCATGTTTACAGTTCATGTCTGGAGATGCAGGAGTAGTTATGAAACCTAATCCCGCATTCATGCCTAAGGTCATTAATGCGATAAGCCCTCTTGAGCTGAGGGCCTTCCATCCTCCCCCTTTTGCATCATCAGAGCAGCAAAAGTTGAATACACTGTGCCCAGTGCGCGCTTTACGCATCTATACAGAGCGAACCAGAGGTTTAAGGGAGAGCGATCAGCTGTTCGGTTCTTGGGTGAAACCTCGCACGGGGAAGCCGATCACTAAGCAACGTTTATCGCATTGGATAGTGGAGGCTATTTCGCTGGCATACTCCAGTAAGGGTCTCGAACCCCCAACTGGTTTGCGCGCGCACTCAACAAGGGGAATGTCAAGTTCATGGGCTCTATTTAAAGGAGTCACATTACAGGATATCTGTGAAGCGGCGAACTGGTCATCGCCGCACACATTCGCCAGATTTTATAAATTAGATGTTACAGCTCAGACTCTAGCTCACGCAGTACTGAGTGTAAGCACAGAATCTACAAACTAAATTCGTTCAGCCCTGAATGTGTTGGTTATGGTTGGCAGACTTCAAGACAGGCTATCTGACAATACGGGAGTTAGGATATCCCATAGTGAGACACCGAAACGTATGCTTGAAAGAGAACAATAGGTTACTTGCGTAACCCCGGTTCTCTGATAGCATTAAGTGAGGTGTCTCACCAGATCACCCTCCTTGCTGTGTGAAGCGAGGAAGAGGTTGCTTGTTTTGAATAGCGAAGTGACGTCGTGCTGCCCCCTTTATACGGGGGGGGGGAAGGCCACGCCAGGACACGACGTCACATCTGCCAGCCAATTGGGGCTGGCGTAATGTAATAGGGCTTCTGAAGAATACGCGGAAGGGGCGTATCCCATAGTGAGACACCTCACTTAATGCTATCAGAGAACCGGGGTTACGCAAGTAACCTATTGTTTTGGAAAGAAACTTAAGTAATTATTTCATCTATATCTTTCATAAATCACACAACTAAAATATAATTAAACAGTTTATTCACCAACATTACCAAATATTTGTGACATTCACAGTCTAGATCCAAGTTGTCTTTTTAATAAAAGTGCATTCAGCTAAATTTTGCATCCATAGAAAAAAACTGTACAGCACCAGGGCCTGAAATACTTGTTTTAAACAAAATTGTGTAAAATAATAAATAAATAAAATACAGCATTCATTTAGAAATAAAATACAGCAGAAAATACATTAAACAAACTGTAGAATAAACGTTAAAACGTAATAGCCCTCGGAAGCAGTGAAGTTGCAACATTCAAATCAGCACTCTGGACTAGTGCACTTAAAAGTATGCCATTGAAACCATAACGCATTAAAACATTAAGCTGAACATGGAAACACAACATGTAAAGACTTGTAGTCAAGCCAAATCAAATGTTTTAAGATAACTTCATCTTTAAAGCTTGCACTTTTGGTGATAGCTTAATCCCATCAAGTTCTAGAAGAACTTTCTGAAAATAGCTCAAATGTGTAGCGCAGTGCTCGGAGCTATTGCCACATTCTTGCAAAATTTCCTCTCCTTCAAGGATTATGGATACACCAACTGGTCCTTCCCCTTCAACAGCACAGACGACAAGGATTTTAAGAAGGTGCATACTGGCATCACTTCGTCTGTCCCCCTGCATAAAATGTACAAGAAAATAAATAATTTATTTTGAGAAACAAAAAAAAAATCTGAATTGCTTCAACCTGTGCTGACTTCATTTCACAGAGAAAAAAAAATTATACAAATAATTGATAATAAAAAATGACCATCACTTCATATACTTCAGATTGTTAAACTTGGGTTAAATTGCTTTAGCAATAATCTTGCATCACTAAAACATTGTAAAACATGGCATGAGATGGCTACACTCCATAGATTACTCTGCACCTTTACAGTGTCAGGAAATCCTATGATGAATGCTGAGTTTGTATTTAAAGGGTTAGTCCAAACATGAAAATTCGTTCAATAATTACTCATATTTATATATTCATTTGCATTTATATGCTTCTGTCCAATACAACAAACACTATATTCAAGGTATTAATAAATTGTATAATTAATAAGAAAACAATGCTTTACCAGGCAATCATCAAAGAGATCCTCTTCAGATTCACGTCTCATCTTTACGCTTTGTTTCTGTGAAAATATTTACATTGTATCATTACATAATCTTTTATTCGTACAACTACATTTAGGCATTTCTTCACTCGACTTATTTTTATTGTCTGCAATGCGATTTAGACAAATTAGAACTGCGGTCAAGCCAGCCGCGATTGATTTTAGTGTGCGCACATATTACAGTGATTACGGTAGTTTCAGGACCGACACAGAGACAACGCGCTTTCAGAGCGCTTTTCATTTAGACGCCCAGGACTGAGAGATAATACAACATGCTCGTCAATTTTTACTTGCTTATTTATTTGCATTTCTGCTTTAATATCCGTGTTATTTATTGGTGACTTTGACGGTTGTCTGTTACAATATTTTTCTTAAATATTCACCATTCAAATAATTGTTTTATGTAGATAAGTTACAGCAGAATTCGTAGAAAACAGACAAAATAATGTATTTAGTCTTTCTAAATACCAGAATTGATTTTTATTTTGTTTTACTGTTCAAAAGTAGCAGTTATTCTTCAATGAATGTTTTCTATAATGAGGATTAACGTCTGCTTTGGAAGAGGGGTCAAATAAACAAATGTTCACAATGGGGGAAAAAAGTCAAATAAAATGCCTTTATTTCACTTCAGAGACCTATGAAAAAATAAATTCTAGTAAGTATAAAACGCCATGGTCAGTTTTTATCCCATATAATGTACACACATTATATGATAAAAAAAAAAGTAGAATAAAACAATGATCAGTTCTTATTCAGGACGTCCCATACTATATACACACCAAATATGAAACAATTTTACTGCAGCATTTTTGAGATATTGGACATTATTACACTTTAAAGGGGTATAAAGACCCCATTTCTAATAAGTAGAAAAAAACAATGATCAGTTCTTATTCAGGACGTCCCATACTATATACACACCACATATGAAACTATTTTACTGCAGCATTTTTGAGATATTGGACATTATTACACTTTAAAGGGGTATAAAGACCCCATTTCTAATAAGTAGAAAAAAACAATGATCAGTTCTTATTCAGGACGTCCCATACTATATACACACCACATATGAAACTATTTTACTGCAGCATTTTTCAGATATGGGGCATTCTCTCTGTGTTGTTCATGAAACTACCGTAATCACTGTAATATGCGCGCGCACTAAAATCAATCGCGGCTGGCTTGACCGTGTTTTTCTGAACCGCGGCTGGCTTTACCGCAGTAAATTAGAGCTGCTGTCAATACTGTATGAACATATGTACAGGTTCTTTACTCGTAACTCATTAATAAAGTTCGGCTTCAGAAAAAAAAACGTTTATTGCTAGTGCTCTTTTACCATTTAATGCTTTAACACACACGACTCAGTTTGTTCAGAAATGGCATCTAACTGGCGAGCCTTTGTCTGAACACGCCGTTTTCACTCGGGGTGGGGGTAAGAAACACACATCTCGGTGTATTAATCCGCGCGCTCGGTTCGTTATTATTTTATTTATTTATTTATTTACCACAGGACCCATGGGGGCTCCGTAGGTTCAGGTTTTTACACGAAAACGGTGTTTTGTGAATCTCCACACTATTAAAAACTGAAATTGCTAATTGTAAGTCCTGAGATTAAGATGAACATTAATTGGGAGTCATGAAAGCGAGAATCACATCCAAAAAAGAAAGCTAAACTTACCTCGAACACGACAAACTCCAGCTCCAACACCGCCGTGTTGTAACCTCCGTGATGATTCCCAACCGACTGATACACAGCGCGGGCACAGCGACTCCAAACACGCATGCGCAGTTTAATTTGCACACATTTTCGGCTTCAGTAGACACACAATACTTCAGACTGAAACACGACTGCCCCCTACAGGTAATGAAGGGCATGTTCACAGCTTCCCGCACGCAGCCGCGCAAAGCCGCGGCAAGTCATGGGATCCCTTTTCTCGAAACGCAGGTTTTTAATGGCGACATCTGTACTAGTCATTACCGACCACTTTACTAAATTTGCTGTGGCGATACCGACGAAAGACCAGAAAGCTAAAACCATCGCAAAAGCTTTCTGGGAAATTTTCATTGTTCATTATGGGTTCCCGAGCCACTTTCTCAGTGATCAGGGGAGAGATTTTTAATCCCACACAATTCGTGAGTTATGTGCTCTCATTGGAGTTGATAAAGTGAGAACAAAACCTTATCACCCACACAGCAACCCGGTTGAGAAATTTAATAGAACACTTCTCTGTATGCTTGGAACCCTTGAAGAAAAAATAAACATCACTGGAGAGACTTTGTGAAACCCCTTGTACATGCGTACAATTGTACCCGGAATGACACCATGGGCTATTCGCCTTACGAGCTGATGTTTGGGCGCCAGGCTAAATAAACAATTGACCTTGTTTTTGATATCCATCGTCCAGGTGAAAGACCCAAAACTCACTCAGAGTATGTGAAGAAACTTCGAGAATGTCTTCAGGAGAGCTATGAACTGGCCTCTGAAAATTCTCGCAAAATGAGTGAAAAGAACAAGATGAGGTTTGATTTAAAAGTCAGAGTGGCTGAACTGATCCCCGGTAACAGGATCTTAGTGAGGAATTTGAGCGTGAGGGGTAAGCACAAACTTGGCGTCCGATGGGAGAAGATGGTCCACATAGTGGTCAAGAGAATTTCAGGTGGTCCTGTTTACGTGGTGAAGCCGGAGAAGGGCAGTGGTCCCCATCGTAACCTTCACAGAGATCTCTTTCTGCCCTGTGGATTCTTGTCTACGTGCCCAGAAGAACAGATCCTGAACCAACTTTAAATGAACAGGTTACTTTCAATTCCCCGTTCCTGAAATGGTCACAAGAAGTTTCATTAAACAGGTGGGCGATAGGTCACCTAACTCTAATAATGTTCCTGTAAAATCATCAGACCAGTTGAACCCTCATGCAATTGAGTTTGCTCCACGTACTGTACCTGTACCCAGATCAGAGTCTGATCAGCCTGAAATTGAACTCAGAAGGGAATCGTCTGAGATTGTTACTGGGGGTGCACCAGTCCTTCCTGTCTCAGAATCACTTGAAATTTAAAATGACCCTGATTATGTAACCATTGCAATCCCAGAAGAGATGGTACCAGATTCTGTAGCAGGATCCCAAGAATTGTCCCATAGTTCAGTTGTCACTTGTTGACGTTCAGGTCGAGAGAGACGGCCACCTAAGACATTAGAATATGAGAAATTTGGGGAGCCTGTATTACTTGCTCTTACATAATTTTTTAATTCCCTGGGGAAAATTCTCGCTGATAATCTGATTAACACTCACTCCCAATGTCTCACTCCCATTTCTTCTTGTTGCATGTTGAAGCTCTACTTGGAACCTTGTTAAGATCCAACCATGCAAACATATGAATATGTCCTCTTGCAGTGTTAGAAGTGTTCATTTTTTTGTTTGTTAGTTTTTTTGAAAAAAAATTATTAAACATTTTTATTAAAAATGGATAATGCTAATAATTAGACGAAAAACATTTCTTTTGTTAGCTAGCCAGGTTATGTACAGTACGTAAATTTTAATGTAGTTAATTCTATACACCAGTCATATTAATGAATGTTATACAGTAACTGTCATGATGTGGGGTTTTCTCATACTACCCAATCTCTCATTCCAGCCCCTAATTGACAGGCATTAAGACTGACAATTACATTTTTGTGTTTTTTTGTAACGACATACAATTAAACTTTCTTAACCTTTTGAACCTTTTAAATCTTTTAAATGTATAATTATCTCAGGTGTTTATATTTGCGTATCAAATTTCATAGCAGATTATCACACATTTAACAGTCCATTTCACATATGAGGCACAGCTTGTCAATGGGTCTTTCCAGAGTGTTGGTCTTAGTTTTAACTAGCACACGTCTCACAAGTCCCCTTTTATCGGGAAACACTTTCGTGATTCTTCCCATGACCCATGAATTTCTTGGAGAAGACTCATCTATTATTAAAACTATGTCTCCAATCGAAAGGTTTTTTCTCTCTTGAAACCATTTTGATGTTCCTGGAGCAAGGGCAAGTATTCATGCAACCATCGCTTCCAAAACAGGTCTGATAGGTACTGAATCTGCTTCCACCTGCAACTTTTTGAAAAGTCTTTTTGATGTCTATCTTTTTGAAAAGTCCAGGGGGCAGGTTTGGCTGTTTTTTCATCAGCAGCATGTGGTTAGGCATCAGGGGTTCCAGATCTGTGGGATCTTCCAAGGCAGTAGTAAGAGGTCGGTTATTCATTATTGCTTCTACCTCACACATGAATGTATGCAGGCTCTCGTCAGTTAGTTTGTTCTTTCAGTACTAATCTCAAGATTTTTCTAACTGATCTGATCTGCCTTTCCCATATTCCACCAAAGTGAGATCCAGAAGGTGGATTGAATGTCCACTGTATGTTCCTTTGAGTGAGGAAGCTTTCAATTTCGTGACTGATTCCATTGCTGAATAGCCTCGCGCAGTTCAGTCTCATCGCCTATGAAGTTTGTTCCATTGTCACTTCTCATGACTGACTCCTGCTTATAAAGCGTCAGTACGCCATATCTTTTAACGTTGCTTCTGCCACGTTTGACCTCGAAGGGTCCGAAGTAGTCTACTCCCACATTAGTAAAGGGTGGGTGATCTGGTATTATTCTATCACTTGGCAGTTCTGACATTTTTTGCTCACATGTTTTAGCTCTAGACTTTCTGCATACTGTATCACACACCTGGAGAGAAACTGTCTTACAAGTGAGTTAGCAGTCGGAATCCAGTATTTCTGCCACAATTCTGAAACATGTGATTTCTGCCACTGTGTCCAATCTTTTCATGAACGTCTCTTAATATCAACGTTACAATATGTGAGTCTTTAGGTATAATGACTGGGTGTTTAACGTGCTCTGGCATTGCGGACCTGCCGAGACGTCCTCCGACTTTCAGCAATCCATCCTGTAGTCCTGGGTCCAGTTTGGACAAGCAACTGTTTCTTTTTACAGATGCCTTGCGTTTTTGTTGTGTGGGAATTTCCCTTTTGAATTCTGCTGCTGCTTTACCCTTTTGCAACGTGAGAATTTCTTCCTTAAAATTTTGTCTTTGAGTGAACTTAATGATTTCGTTTTCTGCTCTTGTTATGTCTTGAGCTGTTAGCAACTTGTGATTTTCTGTCTTTGGGTTATCTACGTGTGTTTTGACCCTTTCTGTTTTTTGTTTGAGCAAGTCTCTGATGCGAAGGATCCAGGCAACGGATCTTTTTAACTTGTGCCAATCAGAGTGATAATTAACGCAATTTACTCACTGCGTCCGTGCCTTGTGTAGTGCTCATAATGTTCACTAAAACTGAGAGCTTAATTTCGTTGTCATTTTCTTTCATGGATGTGTCTTAAATGTTCTCTGGCCATTTGCACTTTGATTCTGTGAGAAAGGATGGACCATGGATCCAGGTGACGTTTTTCATAAACTTTTCGCAGGATGCCCCCCTGGATGCAGAATCGGCTGGGATTTTTGAGGTATTAACGTACCTCCATTGCTGTGGCTTGGTTATCCCTCTAATAGTGGCAATTCTGTTGGCCACAAAGGTTTTAAAATGAAGTATTTCATTGTCAATGTATCTCAAAACAGTTGTGCTGTCAGTCCAAAACATAGAGTCCAGCAATTTCAATTCTAGCTGTTTTTTCAACATTTTGTCATTTTTTACAGCGACCACTGCCGCAGTCAGTTCCATTCTTGGAATTGTGGTTTGTTTCAGGGGCGCTACACGAGAGTTCCCCATCATGAATGCACAATGTGTGAGTCCATCAGCATTTACTAACCTGAGGTATGAGACAACTCCGTATCCCATTTCACTCGCATCCGAGAAGTGCTGGAGTTGCGCTGTAACTGTAGCTCCGAAGTCAGCTCGTTTTATGCATCTTGCTACGCTGAACTCGGACAGTTGGTGCAGCTCTTGCAGCCAGGTTTTCCATGCCTTCGCAAACTGCTCGGGAATGTCATCATCCCAGGCCAGTTTTTCTCTACATAACTGCTGCATTAGAATTTTAGCTGGCAGTATGACAGGTGCGAGAAAACCTAAGGGGTCGTAGATTGAGCTAGTGATTGACAGGATTCCTCGTCTTGTCACAGGTCGTTCTTTTAAACTAATCTTAAACTTGAACGTGTCTGAATCAATGCACCACAGCACCCCCAGAGCTCTCTCAATGGGCAGTGCATCTTTACTCAAGTCTAAGTCTCTCATGTCTTTGATCATTTCGCTTTTGGGTATGGAAGTCAGTAGGGCATGGCTGTTGCTTGCCCACTTAGTGAGGTTTAATGCGCGCTGCATAGCTGCACTTCGGTTATGTGGCATTTGAATGACTGCCTTTTTTAGTGGAAGGCCGATGTGGTAGTGATTATTTATGAACTGCAGAGAGTTATTCACGTAATCTAAAAACTTATAGTCTTCCTGTGACCACTCGGCCTTATCATCACAATTTCGTTCAGGAAAATCGTGGTTGAACTGCTGTATCAGCATTTGTCCTACACTTTCATTGGAGGTTCTGTTAACTGTAACGCTCGATGGTTCGTCGGGTTCTCGGAGAGACCCGTTTACAGTCCATCCGAGAGCAGTCTGTACTGCGTATGGCCCTTCATGCCTGCTATTAATTACTCGCCGTGGTTCTAGGAGTTTGTGCTCTTTATTTCCTATGAGAATTTCGATTCCATCGTTAATCTGGGGCAACTTTACATCGCTACGGTAGGGCCACTTGTGAATGTCGTGCTGTTGTTCCACTGTAGCTGGGATATTCTTTTGCGTAAACACCTTGGGAAGTTCAATAAAGGTGTTTTCTTCCAGGCTACTAATCTCCAATTCATTGAGCACGTGGCTTTCTACTCGTTTCGTGGAATTCATGGTGTTTAGCATTATCTTGACTTTTCTGCCTTGTACATTTAATTGCTTTGCTCATGACTCTGTACAGAACGTGGCAGAGCTACCTTGGTCCATAAATGCATACACTTCTACTATTTTGTCGCTTTTCTTAGACTTTATTCTGACAGGCACTATGGGGAGAATACAATTATCTCCAGCCCCAGTGAGAGCATTTGTTTCGTGCCTCACTGAAGCAGGTGGTGTATTCTTTGTTTCACTTTCATTTTCGTTGGCGCTTGCGCTGGTGTCTTGAACATGCAAGGGTGCGGCTTTGAGCACGACGGGCTCTTGACCTTTTTCGTGCAATCCTTACTTAAATGTCCCTTAACTAAACATCGAAAACAGAATCCATTCCTTTTTAAGAATTCTAACTTTTCTTTGTGTGTCTTATCATCGAATTGAGCACACTCATCTAAGGTGTGTTTCGCTGTACAAAATGCGCATGGTTTAGTGAAAGCGCTGATGTTTAATGCACCGGCTTTCTTCGTAGTGATCGAGTCTTTATAATTTTTACTAACCTGTCTGACCTCGGTTGCAAAGCTGACTCTGGGTTTTCCTTCCCTTTTTGTTTTGTGTCCTTGAAGGGATTTGTTGAGGTGCCTTTTGTCGTCCAGGTCCCCAAATAGTGGGTTTCACATTTCTTTGGCTTGTCGTTCGACGAATTTCACCAGCTCCGCGAACTTGGGTCTTTCCTGGCTGCTCTCCTCTTGCTCGCATGCGTGGGCCCTCCAGGCCTTGCGCAAGTTGAAGGGCAGTTTGGAAATGATAGTCCTCATGTTCGCAGTATTGTCTAGCTCGTCCATGTAGTCAATGCTTGCCATGGTGTTGTGACAGGTCACCAGGAACACGGAGAAGGCGCTTAACACCTTTCCATCCTCTGACTTTATTTCCGGCCATTTTATTGCCTTTTGCATTAGCGTGGCTGCGATTTTTTGTTTATTTCCGAATCTGTCCTGTAATAGTTTCATTGCCTTTGCATAACCGAGATGGTCTTGCATAAGCTGACAGCTTTTGACAAGGTCTCTAGGCTCTCCTTGTGTGTACTGCTCAAGGTAGAAGAGTCTGTCCGAATCATTGTCAGTCTTACTTTCAACGGCTTGTTTAAAGGCTTTCATGAAGGATGTGAACTCAAGGGGATCTCCCTGAAACAAGGGGATCTTGCACTGAGGTAAAAGGTGCTGCCTTTGACTCTGGGCAAGCATTTCTGTGAATTCTGCCTGACATTGCGCTTGATGATGCACTGTGTCTGGGTCTGGGCTCCGACATGGGTATTCATTGTCCTGGATGAAACTTTCTCTCATGGCAGATGGGTTTCTCCAGGTGCGTGGGGTGCTTGTCATTTGTGGGTTTGCGCTCACGGGCATGCCTGTGTTGGCTGCCCAGTAAGGCGTTGGCATTTGATAATGTGCTGCATCGAAGCTCTGACGTGAATGTTCATTGTCTAGGATAGTGCATTAATTTTGAGTACTTACCATTGTAGGTCTTGCCATTGATGGGCTCGCTTGAACGGGCTGCCTCGAAACGTGGCTCTCGAACGGGCTGCCACGAAGCATGTTCGTGTTGTTCTGTGGGCACACTTTGCTCGTGAAGGTCGTTGTGTACCAGGTTTGTAAAGTACGTGCTGCTCAGGTGCTCGCTGCTCGATTTGGTGACTGCGCTGTCCTTTGCAGGCTGCCATTGGCTGTTGCATTTTGGGTTGGAAAGGTGAAAGTGCGCACTTCTCAGGCGCGCGCTGCTCGATTCAGTGACTGCGCTCTCTTTTGCAGGCTGTCATATTCCTTGTAGGCATTTATTTCGGCGTCGGCCTTTGCAAGCTCCGTATCAAGTCTCAGCCTTTCCTTCTTTGCCCATAGTCGTGCCTTTAGTTGTGCTTCCTCCACTTCCAACTCCTGCCGTTAAGGCTACTGCTTCAGCTACTGTAGCAGGACTGCTCTGGTGGCTTCTGCCCTTTTTTGCCAGGATGATGATGCTGTGGACGATGAGGACCTTTTGGATGCTGCCGTCACTTGTGACACGCTGTCATCTGGTGAGACTCCATCGTCGCATGCTCGAGACGTCATAGAGTGGCCCTTGGTTTCCGCTATCCAGCGATCCACCTTTGCCATGAATTCTGTGCAGTCTTGAATCTCAGGTGCGAAGCAGGCGACCTGATCGCGTTTGAGTTCGTCTTTATGAGTGTACACTAGCACATCAACGTTGCTTCTCATAAAGTCTTCTCGCAACTTCCCGTATTCGGGTCTGTACTTAGTTTCAACGATGTCTAGATTACGTGCATCATTCATAAGCGTCTCTAATTCAATAGACGTTGCGTTCTGTTGATTCAACTTACCTTTTCTTGCTTCCAGCGCCTTGTGTCGAGGTTCTTTCTGTTCGCCTCGTTTCTGTTCGCTTCGATGAGCGCCCTTTGCCTCTCCAGCGAGGTGCTGGGAGCGTTATTCTCATTGTTTAACATAGCAAGTCTCTTTCGGTTTCTTATCTTCGCTTAAACAGCGGGAAAGCTTTTGACTTTTGTAGATGCGGTCATATTATTTCACTAGTTTTGACGCGTATCTTTGGTTTGCCTTTTTTACCCACACGAAAGACTCAAAGATTCAACAATTCATACAGGCGTCTTGAGTAAATCCACTGTGGTTACAGCCACCAGTTGCTGTATCAAACGGTTCAAGATTTTCTTATGCATATGGCAACACATTTGCTGTATATTTGATTACAGTCAGCTTACTGTCAAAAGCTTGTCTTTCCGTAGCCTTCCGCATCCAAACTGAACTTTCTATCATACGATAGTCATACAATACATGTCATAGTGGAATGACATCACAGACCAACTTACGATTGTCAAAATGGATGCTTGACTAACAAATTCAAAGCTTATGTCTTATTTAATAAGCTTAATGCTTAACTAATGAACAGAATAAGATATAATAAAATGAAATACAGTAAAACAAATAAACACAACAACAAATTCATAACAAATACGATATGGCTCTTACATAAGGTATCACAATTTGCTTTTGAGTTGGAACGACTCACTTTGAGCAGGAACTCTAACACTTTATTTACATTGTCATGATTACAGTTGTAATCGCACCATCAGGATGAGATTGGTTATGAATGTTAGAATGACTTTGATTAAATGAAATCAAAACAACAGTACATCAACCTTTAATTAGAACATTTATGCCACTTATGATCTTTTCGCACAGCTTCTGACCACAAATTGATCAGATTTTTTTTATTGATTTTTCAGGAGTACATAAACCCTGAGTAGAGATCAAGACAAAAACAACAACCTCCCCCACATACCACATGTACCTTGTGTCTCTTGTACACAAAGTGTAAATGCACCTCTTGAATGTTGTTTTCTAATTGTAAATTGAGCGAAAAGGATATTAAACAACATTAATAAAACCAGTGAAAAATATTGCTCAAGAAGTGTACACTACACTACAATAAAGCTACACTGCATAGCATATTCTATATACTTTTGCTAATTATCTCAAATACTGTTTTGTAATATGGTGTTTGCACAATGTCCAAACTGTCAAATGACAACCAAAATTCTGGTTTTACAAAATGGATAGGATGTTTTAGTATGTTTTGTGTTTTTTTTTTTTTTGTAGGAGTTATTTTGTGCTGCTTGCAGTGGTGTCAAAAGTATTCACATTCATTACTTGAGTAGAAGTATAGATACTAGGGTTTAAAAAGACTTCTTTAGAATTTGAAGTATCAACTCAAGCTTTTTACTCAAGTAAAAGTGTAAAAGTACTGTACTGGTTTCAAAACTACTTAAAGTATAAAAGTAAAAGTAACGTGAGGGGAGGGGGGGAGCATTAAGGATAAACGCTTAGGCTGTGCCACGGGTCTATATACTGAGTATAAACGAGTCACTAAAATGATTCAATCTCACACACACACACAAGTCTCACACACACACACACTTTTTTACTTCCTGTTTGGTGTGTGTGCATCATTTCCTTAAAGGGCTATTGCTTCTCAACAGGATGAGAATGTTTGCCCCTTTCGCATAGGTTATTTACTGATTATATATAAAAAAGTAATCACTATTAAAATCTATTTACATTTCATGTTGAATGATAGAAAATTCATCAAATGATTGAATTACCTCACACTATAAAGAGTCAACACTACAAGATAGACCAGAGTCCATTGTCTTACCTCAGAATTCTGATATAATAATACATAATGATGTCATGATCTAGACGACGGACACAAAATGCTGGTGCAGAACACAGTCTTTATTTTTTTTGCTATGAACTGAGGGATGTGACTAAAACATGCAGATAAAATGTCAACTAAATCAACTAAAATGATAAGCACACGTGAACGTTTCACACGAAACAAATACTTCTCTCAGGTCGGGTCTGCAGGGAAGGGAAATAACAAACTTAGAAACTCGGAGAGCACTTAGATAGCCTGAGCCATACGCTGCCGGCCTCTCCACTGGAAACTCGAACTGGTTATGATCCTGCGCATGCAGGCCCGGTCCCTGCAGACACCGCCTAATCCTGAGGAGCACAGAACACATGAGTCACAAGCATGACATTGAAAACGCAAAACAAACAGTGCACGGACAGGGACCTACGGGTTCGACTGGTTTAAATACTGACACACAGGGGAGAGACAGGTGAGACTAATCAGACATTCCAGGGGGACATTTTGACATTGACACACTAGGGGGAGACAAGGGTGCGGCTCAGTAATCCGGAGAGCCACATCTTATTCCCCGGGATCGTGGTGGCACAGGTGTGACAAATGAATAATAATACCTGTTAACACACATAATAACACACTAAAATTATAAAATGTTCTGAGTTTTCAATTCATGTTGTAAGAGGCTTGAATTTAAGTTCAATAAACAGAATATACTGTTCATGTTTGCATGTTTTTATATTGGGAGCTATCAGTGTATGCTGTCATTTATAAGTAAATCTAGATATAACAAATATTAACGTATCATGGTGATGGAAAAACTGCGATTTTCTGGTAACAAAATTGTGGCTAGTAAAAAGGCTGAATGGCTAGTGACTCCGGAAATCCACTAGCCACATTGGCCAGTGAGCAAAAAAAGTTAATGTCATGCCCTGATATATATATACAGAGGCTATTTTTAGTCGGATGAAAAATAATTACTCCAGTAAAGTATATGTAACACCCCTTTGACCGATAATTAGGCTCTATAAAGTGGGCGTCCTGGGTTCTCTTACCCAAATTTCCAACGCAACAAGTTATACTAAAGTTGTGTTCTTAGGTAACTATTAACTGTTAGCTATCTACCTATTGTCATGTATCATAAACCTTTAATGTAATAATCCAAATATATTAAATACACACAAGACAATCATTAGCCACACAGTAGTGATCTTTCAATAATTGTATTCTTAATGAAAAATAAACAGTCAAATAAATGTTTATAAAACATAAATTAATTCAATGAAAACAAATAAAATGTATATAAAAGCAGTCCCATTTGTTATAAAATAAAATATCAATTTGGCTTGTCCAGTTACTCAATTCAATAAACAAATAAAACATCCAATATTTTCCCAATGAAACTTATTAGAATAACTATGGGCCCCTTTTTTAAGCTTAAACTAAGCCGGCAAACCATTTCAGTCAAACTCTTAACGAAAGTTTTCGTTGCAGGCCTGAATCGTTGCTCGTGCCCGGTGAGGCCTTCAAAATTAAAATGGCCGCTTCACGCCAATGGCGCAACACAAGTGAAAATGGTGACTCACCACATGTTGTAGAACTCAAACGAAATGGTCAATTCTCTGTCCCTATTCCATGCACTCACTCCGTATGCTCCTCTGGGCAATTCTCCTCGCTGGCTTACAACAGTCCATACGAAACAGTCGGCGCACAACGCGTTGTCCTCGCGCCGTCGGTCGGTCGAGAAAGTCACGAACTGTAGTAGGTGAGTCTTGCTAGCACAATCTGTCCGGATTTGCGTGGCGCGAACCGCAATGCCGTCAAACACGCCGCGAACTAGTTTAGTTCCCGCGGGGGGCAGGCTCACGACTCCGTTTCCGGATATCCGCGCTTTTACGCAGTAACCTTTTGGTTATCGTTCTGACGACCAGTTACTGTCAATCTCACAGAAAACGCGAGTTACGCTTTCTTCTCAGCAAAGTCCTGTCTCCTCCTTTAGCACAGGAGGAAAATCTCTCCTTCGCGAGAAGTCAACAGCTTCCGGTTCGTGCACTCTCTTCCTCCGTCTTTTTTTCGTCGCTCCCCTCTGATTGGCCAATCCCAGGTGCTTGCCCAACACTCTCTTACTTTCCTTTCTAAATGTGACCATACATTTGAAACATAAAATAACCTATATAACAGAATAACATTTACAAACTTTACAAAACTCCTATGTCAGACAGTATACAGTGGTGTGAAAAACTATTTGCCCCCTTCCTGATTTCTTATTCTTTTGCATGTTTGCCACACTTAAATGTTTCTGCTCATCAAAAACCGTTAACTATTAGTCAAAGATAATATAATTGAACACAAAATGCAGTTTTTAAATGAAGGTTTACGTTATTAAGGGAGAAAAAAACTCCAAATCTACATGGCCCTGTGTGAAAAAGTGATTGCCCCCCTTGTTAAAAAATAACTTAACTGTGGTTTATCACACCTGAGTTCAATTTCTGTAGTCACCCCCAGGCCTGATTACTGCCACACCTGTTTCAATCAAGAAATCACTTAAATAGGAGCTACCTGACACAGAGAAGTAGACCGAAAGCACCTCAAAAGCTAGACATCATGCCAAGATCTAAATAAATTCAGGAACAAATGAGAACAAAAGTAATTGAGATCTAATCAGTCTGGTAAAGGTTATAAAGCCATTTCTTAAGCTTTGGGACTCCAGCGAACCACAGTGAGAGCCATTATCCACAAATGGCAAAAACATGGAACAGTGGTGAACCTTCCCAGGAGTGGCCGGCCGACCGAAATTACCCCAAGAGCGCAGAGACAACTCATCCGAGAGGCCACAAAAGACCCCAGGACAACATCTAAAGAACTGCAAGCCTCACTTGCCTCAATTAAGGTCAGTGTTCACGACTCCACCATAAGAAAGAGACTGGGCAAAAATGGCCTGCATGGCAGATTTCCAAGGCGCAAACCACTTTTAAGCAAAAAGAACATTAAGGCTCGTCTCAATTTTGCTAAAAAAACATCTCAATGATTGCCAAGACTTTTGGGAAAATACCTTGTGGACCGATGAGACAAAAGTTGAACTTTTTGGAAGGTGCGTGTCCCGTTACATCTGGCGTAAAAGTAACACAGCATTTCCGAAAAAGAACATCATACCAACAGTAAAATATGGTGGTGGTAGTGTGATGGTCTGGGGTTGTTTTGCTGCTTCAGGACCTGGAAGGCTTGCTGTGATAGATGGAACCATGAATTCTACTATCTACCAAAAAATCCTGAAGGAGAATGTCCGGCCATCTGTTCGTCAACTCAAGCTGAAGCGATCTTGGGTGCTGCAGCAGGACAATGACCCAAAACTCACCAGCAAATCCACCTCTGAATGGCTGAAGAAAAACAAAATGAAGACTTTGGAGTGGCCTAGTCAAAGTCCTGACCTGAATCCTATTGAGATGTTGTGGCATGACCTTAAAAAGGCGGTTCATGCTAGAAAACCCTCAAATAAAGCTGAATTACAACAATTCTGCAAAGATGAGTGGGCCAAAATTCCTTCAGAGCGCTGTAAAAGACTCGTTGCAAGTTATCGCAAACGCTTGATTGCAGTTATTGCTGCTAAGGGTGGCCCAACCAGTTATTAGGTTCAGGGGGCAATTACTTTTTCACACAGGGTCATGTAGGTTTGGATTTTTTTTCTCCCTAAATAATAAAACCCCTCATTTAAAAACTGCATTTTGTGTTTACGTGTGTTATCTTTGACTAATAGTTAAATGTGTTTGATGATCAGAAACATTTTGTCTGACACACATGCAAAAGAATAAGAAATCAGGAGGGGGGCAAATAGTTTTTCACACCACTGTATATAAATACATGCCATTTACATTGACTATTATACTTATAAAGAATTTTAACCCCTTCATCCCTCAGCGGGTTACATCCTCCCCCTTCTAAACGGCTGATGCCCTCATCAGGTTTCTCATCAGTACCTGTTTGGTTTTAAAGAATCAAACTCGTAAAGGTCTTGTTCAGGAATCTTAATTACACCCAATCTTAATTACTATCCCTCTGTGAACTATGGTTATGGGTTGGTCTATTGCTCTACCTGGCTTGTCATAGGTAAGTCTAATGACAGGCTTAACCCTCCTTTTCTCAATCACATCAACCCTCTCTGGCAAATGTATCTCTGTAGTCTCTCCATCAACGCCACGGATCTCTGAAACGGGATTAGAATCAGGATCCTCGACAACATCCATCTCTGCCACTTCGCTGTCTTCTCCAGCAGTCCCCTCCAAGAGTTCAGTCCCCGGGTCAGTCCCTGGTTCTGGTTCCGACAACGACTCTAAGCTGGGTACTCTTTCTGAGTCTCGTCGCACTAATTCTGTCAACCTTGGGATGCAGGGTGGACAATACTCTCGGTCTTCAAACTCTGAGGAAGACTCTCTTAAATCGCTCTCTGTTCTATGCCCTGTGGCCCGTTCCGTCTCTGCGCTCTTTCTGAGCTTTCTCTTGACTACCTGTGGTATATCATCGGTATCCAACCCGGACATTCTTACAAACTGCCCAATGGGCAGAAGATGCTCCCTATGCAGGGTCCTCACTCGCCTTCCCCCATTCTCTGGTTGGACACGATATACTGGCAGGTTCGGCATTTTGTCAATTACAATATGTGGAATAGGGCTCCACCTGCTTTGCAGCTTGTGCTTCCCCTTTAGGCCCAAGTTTTTTACTAAAACCCGGTCTCCCGCCTTTAGCACTTGGAAATTCAGCTTTTTGTCATGGTTTCTCTGGTTTCTCTGATGTGTCTTATTTGCTGTCGCTGTAGCCAAACGATATGCACTTTTAAGCTCTTCCACCAGTTTGGCTACATACTGAGAATGAGGGATCTTATCCTCATCAGGTGACAACCCAAAACACAGATCAATTGGTAACCTTGCTTCCTGTCCGAACATGAGATAGTAGGGAGAATAGCCGGTGGCGTCGCATTTGGTGCTGTTATATGCGTGGACCAAATATCCAACATGCTGACTCCACTGACGCCTTTTCCCTGTACTCAACGTTCCAAGCATTGATAGGAGTGTTCTATTGAACCTCTCAGGTTGAGGGTCACCTTGTGGATGATACGGAGTTGTTCTAGATTTTCGTATACCAAAAATCTTCAAGGTTTCTTTTATCAACTGACACTCAAAATCACGTCCTTGATCTGAGTGGATCCTAGCTGGTAGTCCATAGTGGACAAAGAATCTCTCGACAAGTATCTTAGCAACGGTTAGAGCTTTTTGATTCTTGGTTGGGAATGCTTGAGCATATCTAGTGAAATGATCCGTCACTACGAGTATACTATTCATTCCTCTACTGTCAGGCTCCAGAGACAGAAAGTCAACACAGACCAAATCCATAGGCCCACTACTTGTTATCAGGTGCAAAGGTGCTCTCTGCACTGGACTTTTACGTGCTACACATGCTCCACAATTTTGTACATACTCCTCAATCTCACTGGACATTTTGGGCCAGAAAAATCGGGTTCTTATCAATTCAGTCGTCCGCTCTTGTCCCAAGTGCCCCATGTCATCATGCAAGGACTTTAGAACAACAGGTACATACCTGGATGGCAAAACTAACTGTTTTATCTCTACTCCTGAGGGCTTTTTGCTTATACGATGCAACAGTCCATCTTGGAACACTAATCTGTTCTGTTCTCTTTTTAACAACATCACTTCAGGTGGCAGGCTCTTGTCCTCGGGCCACTTACCGTGCTTGACAGCTTTAAACACTGGTCCAATGCACAAATCATCACTCTGTGCCTGTCTAATGTCCTGTTTGGTCAGTGCCTCCAGCCCTTCCCTATTCAAGTGCACCGGATAAGCATAAGCATCAGGTATGCATTCTGGTGATGCACCTAACTCGATGGCATACTGAGGTGACATGTCTGCTGTCTCAACTTCCACCCGCTGGCAGATGGCTTTCACCCCAGGTGATGGGATGTCTTCCCAATCACCAGAACCATCACCCTCTGGTGGATTTCGTGATAGTAAGTCAGCATCTACATTGCTTCTGCCCGTGCGGTACTGGATGTTGAAATCATATGTCGCTAAACCTGCAAGCCACCTATGCCCAGTAGCATTTAGCTTAGCAGTGGTCAGCACGTAAGTAAGAGGGTTGTTCTCAGTGCGAACCGTAAACTTAGCCCCATACAGATAGTCATGAAACTTGTCCACGACTGCCCATTTCAAAGCCAAAAACTCCAACTGATGAATTGGGTAGTTCTTCTCCGAAGGTGAAATTTTTCTACTGGCAAAAGCTACCGGTTTCAAACCCTCTAGGTGTTCCTGGTACAGAACTGCCCCAAGCCCCTTAAAACTCGCATCAACATGAAGTACATACGGTTTATCAGGGTCCGCAAACGCCAAGACTGGAGCATGGGAAAGGCAGTGAATGATCTTGTGGAAAGCCTCTGAACAAGATGCGTCCCATCGCTCTCCAAAGGGTTCTGACTCCCTAAAGTAGATTTGGTCGCTTTTAGGGAGCTTGCTTTTACATTGGGTAGGTGCATACCCTTTCGTCAGTTCTGTCAAAGGTCTCACTATAGTCGAATAGTTCGCAATGAACCGTCGGTAATATCCGCAAAAGCCAAGAAAGGATCTTAAACCCTTCAAGTCTACTGGTTTTGGCCAGGTCTTAATAGCCTCAACTTTTTTAGGGTCGGTCGCCACTCCTTCTGCCGAAATTATGTGTCCAAGGTAGGACACTTTGGTTTGACAGAATTGGCACTTGTCTAGCGAAACTTTTAATCCTGCTTCAGCCAACCGATCAATAACATGGAGAAGTCGTTCTTCGTGCTCCTCCAATGTCTTTCCGAAGATGATCAAATCATCCAAGTAGACCAATACCTGAAGCAAATTCATATCCCCCACTACTTTTTCCATCAAACGTTGGAAAGTGGCGGGGGCCCCGGTGATACCCTGTGGCATCCTCTCAAATTGATAGAAGCCTAACGGGCATATGAACGCGGTCTTTTCTTTGTCTTCTTCGGCCATTGCGATTTGATAATAGCCGCTTCTCAGATCCAGCACGGAGAACCACTTACTTCCCGACAGACAGTCCAAAGCATCGTCAATGCGCGGAGTGGTATACTGATCGGGCACAGTTCGTCTATTTAGCGTACGGTAATCAATACACATCCGTATATTACCGGTTTTCTTACGAGCTATCACGATTGGTGATGCATACGGGCTTCTCGACTCTCTGATAATTCCAGCTGTTAACAGCTCTTTAAGATGTCTCCTAACATCTTCAACATCCGCAGCTGCTATGCGGCGAGAACGCTCACGAAAAGGCCGGGAATCTGTTAACCTAATGTGGTGATCAACACCCTGGGCTAATCCCACATCCCATTCATGTGTGGAGAAAGCATTAACTCTTTCCGCCAGCTTTTGACACAATCTGTTTTTCCACACCTCTGGAAGAAGGGAATCACCAAAGCTTAATAGACGCCTGTCTAGACTCTTAGGGGATTTCCAGTCCTCTGAGACTGAAATAACAGGGTCCACAGGATGTAAACGGCCCATTACTTTCCACACTGGAATCATAACTTCTCTCTGTGACTCATTTTGAACCTTGACAAGGAGACTTTCTTTCTGTACCGTTGATTTGGATAGTACTACTGGTTGTAAAAGAATACCAGCTGGCAACGGGTCAGTGTCAGAGGCTTCGATCATGAACAAATCACTGGAGGGTGAAGATTCCCACTTCACACGACACTCTACACATCTACTTCTACCTGGGGATATTGTCAAAGGATTGGGACCTACCCACTGTACCCAGCCAGCATCATCAGATGTAACTGATTTTGCTGTGGTTTCTTTCTGACAACAGAGCTTAACGCCTAGACTCTGAGAAAGGTTAACCCCTGGGGTTTCTCTACATAGAGTGGCCAATCGTGTAAACAAACTTGCATTAGTCCCCAAGATGACTGGTGTCTGATCTGGGCTCTTAGGGCCAGGACATATTAACGCTAGTACTGAAATCGTTTCCGGATTGCCTGTCACTTCAGCCGGAAATTCCATTGTCACAATCACATACCCCTTATAGGGGTAGCTTGAGTCACTTAAGCCCCATATTGCTAACCCAGACACTTGCTGAATCGGAACATCATTCAGATATTGGTTGTACCATCCTTCAAAGATAATGGTTACTTGTGAACCACTATCCAGCAGAGCCTTGCAAATTTGTCCATTAATTTTCACAGACACCAGAGAGGTAGGGCCTACTAATCCCTTAGGCAACCCACTAACTCTGGAAGCCTTCACTACCCCGTGCTTGGAAGAACACACCTCTTGGCGGTTCTTATCACTTCTAGGTAGTGTGGTCTGATCTTTCCTATGAAGGGAACGGACAAGTCTTTGGATCACTTTGGATTGGTTCTCTTTATTTCTACATGCCGCCGAAAAGTGACCATCCTCTCCACATCGATAACAGATTTTTGTTTTTGATGCCTCATGACCCCTCCAGGGCACATCTCTAGAGGTGTCTACTGGCAAGACACTAGTCGAGCAGTTTGAAAGGCTTTTCTCCTGCCCAGACAACTTCTGCTCAAGTCTGTTCAATTGTTTTTTCAACGAGGCTATCTCAGTATCACTCTCAGGTTCTGGTGTTGTTACTTTCTGGCTAGTTACTTCCCTACCAGCACTAGACTGAGAGGATGAATTTATCATGCCTACTACCATGGACTTCAGCTCTTTTATTTCTTTCTTTAGTGCCTGAATGTCCTTTGTCTGCCCCTCACTGCTTAGATCAGTACTGACATTTCGCACCGATGTATTTAATCTAGAACGTGAGGTCTCATACTCCTCTTCTTCACGAATCTCAGACAGCAATTCTAAAAAATCAGGGGGATTTTTCTTTCTCTCCCTCAAGCGTAGTTGAATAACCATAAGGTCAGATGACACAGTACCCCGAATCAGTTGTTCTAACCGTACTCGATTGGCTTCAGCTGCTGGAATGCCACCTTTCCGAATGACCTTAGCCAATGTCTGCTCTAACCTTCGTAAGAAATCAGACAAAGCTTCTCTCTGTCTCTGTTGCATGAGGCGGAATGAAAAGTATAGATCCTCACCAGATTCTACCGTTCCGAAAGCACTTTCCAGGGCTTTTAGACATTCGTCTGGACCAACATTGGCATTGATCAAGCGTGCTGCTTGCACAATTTCCAATGCAGGGCCCTTCAGACTCTCCATAATCCTGCGTCTCTTCTCTTTGGCAGAGGAGTCGCTCTCTTCCACCATGAGCCTAGCTTGCTCTAGCCAATGCTCGAACTGTTCTTCTCCTGCCGGTGTGGGAGAAACACCAGAGAACACACGCAAACGCCGGTACCCACTGCTCTCAGACGGGGACTTCACCGTTTTTTCGAATACTTCCCCCATAGCACGAATGATGGACTCGGGTGAGGACCCTGCATGACCCATTTGAGCTTGTAGGTCACCCAAAGTTCTCTGCTCTGCCCGTAAGAAATCCTGCAAACGTGTGCTAAACTCACTGGGCTCCGAGGCCTTAGTAAACAGTGTAATGAGCAACCAAGGCTCTCGCTGTGCAGGGGACTGAATCTCAGAAGGAACAGCTGGAGAATCCACTGATTCCTTACATTCACAGAACACCATCCACTTGTTTCTGGACGCCAGATATTTCATACCCCTAACACGCACACGACCCAGACATTTTACTGTGTGTGCCACCTCCTCAATTTCGGCCACTTCTAAATCTTTATCAATAATTAACATGAAAGCATGAGAGACATCTAACTCTTCACTGCTACACCATTTGCGAAGTTCTTCTACAAAAATGTGGCGGCTAGCCATTTTAACAAAAATTTGACAAACTTTGCTTATAATAATTACCACAACCAAAATTTTTTTTTTTTCCACTAAGCTTACTTTTACTCTATTCTTTTTATCCCAGCGGTGCCTCCATTTTATGTAACCCCCCTTTGACCGATAATTAGGCTCTATAAAGTGGGCGTCCTGGGTTCTCTTACCCAAATTTCCAACGCAACAAGTTATACTAAAGTTGTGTTCTTAGGTAACTATTAACTGTTAGCTATCTACCTATTGTCATGTATCATAAACCTTTAATGTAATAATCCAAATATATTAAATACACACAAGACAATCATTAGCCACACAGTAGTGATCTTTCAATAATTGTATTCTTAATGAAAAATAAACAGTCAAATAAATGTTTATAAAACATAAATTAATTCAATGAAAACAAATAAAATGTATATAAAAGCAGTCCCATTTGTTATAAAATAAAATATCAATTTGGCTTGTCCAGTTACTCAATTCAATAAACAAATAAAACATCCAATATTTTCCCAATGAAACTTATTAGAATAACTATGGGCCCCTTTTTTAAGCTTAAACTAAGCCGGCAAACCATTTCAGTCAAACTCTTAACGAAAGTTTTCGTTGCAGGCCTGAATCGTTGCTCGTGCCCGGTGAGGCCTTCAAAATTAAAATGGCCGCTTCACGCCAGTGGCGCAACACAAGTGAAAATGGTGACTCACCACATGTTGTAGAACTCAAACGAAATGGTCAATTCTCTGTCCCTATTCCATGCACTCACTCCGTATGCTCCTCTGGGCAATTCTCCTCGCTGGCTTACAACAGTCCATACGAAACAGTCGGCGCACAACGCGTTGTCCTCGCGCCGTCGGTCGGTCGAGAAAGTCACGAACTGTAGCAGGTGAGTCTTGCTAGCACAATCTGTCCGGATTCGCGTGGCGCGAACCGCAATGCCGTCAAACACGCCGCGAACTAGTTTAGTTCCCGCGGGGGGCAGGCTCACGACTCCGTTTCCGGATATCCGCGCTTTTACGCAGTAACCTTTTGGTTATCGTTCTGACGACCAGTTACTGTCAATCTCACAGAAAACGCGAGTTACGCTTTCTTCTCAGCAAAGTCCTGTCTCCTCCTTTAGCACAGGAGGAAAATCTCTCCTTCGCGAGAAGTCAACAGCTTCCGGTTCGTGCACTCTCTTCCTCCGTCTTTTTTTTCGTCGCTCCCCTCTGATTGGCCAATCCCAGGTGCTTGCACAACACTCTCTTACTTTCCTTTCTAAATGTGACTGGCTGCTTGTGCTGCTAATATTTGACAAACAAATACTACATATGTGCATTTATAAGGACCAAGAAAAGCTTCCCTACCACCTGGTGGGCCAGTGGTAAGCATCAATGATCTTACCACCGAGACTTGATTTTGAACTGCAGAAAGAAAGAACAAACCTACTTATAAGCAGGGTGAGCTTTTCATGGCTGTATTTCAGTTGAGAGATAATACAATAAATGCTAATTATTAAATATTCATGAAGTCATATTTGCATTATTTTAATAATATACATTATTTTATATTATTATATAAAGGTGTTCATAATGTTGAATAAGGTTGGTTACAAGGGCCAGATAACAACCATGAGCAAGTTGTTTACACACAGTTGCCTCTGTTATTAAGCAGTATACTTTAAACAGCTATGATTCATGAGACATTAGGCAGCGGAGAATGCTACTTTAACATGTCATTATTTAACATAATAATAATTTATTTTAATAATGAAATAAAGTCATTTAGTCACAATATTCTCCAGTATTTCTTAACATAATTCATTTACAATAAAAAAAAAATCTAAACTGTATTGCGTTCATTTGTGTTTGTGTACGCCACACAAACGAGTGTCTATGTAGGCACGTGAATTTTTGAAAAGCCTGTGATTTGAGGCTGAGCTCTAATTGGATTTTTTCAAATCATCCTTAGGCTCATGTGATTGGACAATTCTCAACGAGTCTTATTAACGTTCAACAGATTGTTATTTAATGTATTGAATAATGATTGACATGGAAGCCAGCTAAATATGATAGGAAATTCTGTAATTATTTTGCTAAAATACCCCTTCGCAAGGGGATCGGACAAAGAAAAAAATAATTAAAGAGCATCAGCGCTCTATGGGCCCTCGTGGTTCAGGAAGGACTTTTAATGTTGGTGGTATTTGTTCACCTTTATCCCAACATCACGTAAGCAATGATGTATTTCATCAAACTAAATCTAACTTTCAAAAACAACTAGGGCTGCAACAACTAATCGATAAAATCGATAATTATCGATAATGAAATTCGTTGTCAACGAATGCCGTTATCGATTAGTTGGGCTGCTCACGTTACTGAGGAGCGCGACCACAAGATGCACAAATACACACAAATACACACAGATACACATTAGCTCGAGCAATGGAGGTTACAGAAGCGTTTGCAGGAAAAAGCGCGCGCGCCCCAAGTCCTCCCAGGTATGGGAGCAATTTACATTAAACACCTCTAGTCGGGCGTTAAAATCCAGCGTTTTTTAATCGGTCGTTCGTAGTATCCGGTGAGCGCAGATGACGCGCCGAGGGTTTTCTACACATAGGAGTCAGTGAGAGAGTTCACACGGGCTTTGGTGACGTGCGTTTGTCCGGCTGCGCGGTAATACAGTGTCAAAAAAAACGTTGCATGCAGCTTTTTCTTGGCGCTCAAATCCCAACGAATGCAAGGAAAAAACTAGTGCGTTTTCTTCACGTTCATTTTAAACTTCGGAGGACCGGATATATCCCATGATCCTACGGTACATGCTATACATAGGGAAATGCGGAAAAAGGAATAAACAGAGTGAACCCAGTAGCGATTTTTTTTCTCTCCCTACGTCGCCGTATTACGAGAATGTCTAGTATAGCAAAATGGTCTATATATAATTTTTTTATTGGGACAACAAAAAAAGGATAAAATACATGAGAGGATTGAAATAATGTATAAACTGTGAAAAGGATGTAGAGCAAGAGACACTTCAATTAAAAATAATATCATAATAATCTATCTAATAATCTAATAATCTAGAAGTCTGTTATTCTTCTTATTAAGTTGAATTAATTTAAGAGAATTTAAAAGTGAGGTCATTCTTAACAACTGAATATGTCAGTGTATTTTTTAATATATATATATATATATATATATATATATATATATATATATATATACTGTATATATACACTGTGTATATATATAAATAAATATAAATAAATATATATATATATATATATATATATATATATATATATATATATATATATATATATATGCTCTGTCAACTTGCCATCTGCAATTATTGTTAAAAACAAAAATGTTGATTTACATAAAATAAGGTTTAAATGTCAAAATTAATGGTCATTAAACTCTATGTGGCTATTGCATTTTTTAAAGTTTACTTTTATACATAAATATTACCCTGATTTATGGTTTCATAAAGTTAAGCAAAACATCAAATTAAAGCACTTAGTTTTATCCGATTAATCGAAAAAATAATCGATTATCAAAATAATCGTTAGTTGCAGTCCTAAAAATAACCTAATACCACTGGTGTCCCAGTGTCTATAACATGCCCAAATTAACATTGTGGTACATTCCCACAACCCAAAAGTCCTGCTGGGCACATTTGTGAATGGACACAGTTCTAGATTGTTCTAATCCTAAATCACTTACAGTACATACATTGCCACTGATAATGAACCAATCAGGATGTATTTTACCCCTGGTACTTTAGCAGAAAAAGCATTCTGTAACTTAAATCAATAGCAGCTTAAATTTAAAGCAGACAGACACTATTTCCCCATCAGGTCCCTGGGTGAATCTACACAATTTGATTTTTTATAAAGAATGACTCTCTAGATTCAATATATAGCACATTTAACACTTTTAGATAAACAACTTCTGTTGGCTTAAAAGGTGTTCTTATCTTTACTGCATAAGTGTAGACAAACTTTTAAACTTGTAAAAATCTGCAATATAATTGAGATTGCAATTTCAATTGTACTTGGTGAAATGACACCAAATTCCTTTACAAATAAGTAAAAAAAAAAGTATAATAATCAGATTTGCCATTAATAAATAAGATTTGCCATAAATAAGAATTGCCATTTATTTATGTTTATGTTTCTACTATTTCATTGAATAAAAGGGACAGATGGATCATTTTCTATGTGAACAGTTTAAAGACAAGTTGTAAGGTCCCAGGACTTGGGATAACTCCACGCTTATCATTTAATATCCTCTAACATTTTCTAATGCTTACAGTAGGTGGACAACCAGACTGCTCATTACCGTCGCGCTCACCGCCGTGGAAACGCGGCAGCGGCCAAAATAAACCAGTAGCATTTCAAAATAATTCGTGAAATGACCGCCAGGTGGTGCAAATTGACATTTTCCGTCGTCTCGGTTTTTAAATATATTTAGAGCTTAAGTCATAATAAAGTCATAACAATATGTTGTAGCGAAGAAATACTACAATTATGATAATTTACACATCCAAGTACTGTGTCCAACAAACATGAAAAACTATAAATATAAAAAAATATGAGTTAGAAAACATTGGTTTTATTTTGTTTAGACAGACTCTCTGTTTTTATCTGTTTAGTGTTATTATTAAAGAAAACAGCACAAACAACAGCACTACGGCTTTTAAAATTTTTTTATTTCGACAATACTTACAGTTGTTAGAGTTTAAGACATCAAGATTTAAATATAGAAATAACTAAAACAAATAGAGCAAACTTCCAGAATAGATAATAAAAAAATAAATCAATAAAAAAAGATGTATGCAGTATAATCGGGGCCTCTCATTACATTATTCGCTCGCACTTCGTCTGGCACTGAACCAAAATATATTGTCTTACATTTGTGAATAAAATATCATTGTTTTTTTCAGAGATTTGTTTGTGCAAAATAATATTTATGCAATATAATTACAGGCTCTGGATTCGTTTTTCATTTGCAGTATAAACCAAAATACATCTTACGATTTTTGAGAGATTTGTGGTAAAAAAAAAACAACAGTTTTTTTCAGACATTTGTCTGCACAAAATAATATTTATGCAATATAATCACAGGCTCTTGATTCGTTATTCGTTTGCAATATACTGTAAACCAAAATACATTAACCATATAATATAAACCAGAATATAAACCAAAATATTTAATTTGTTGTATTAAATATTTATGCCGTCTCAAAGGATCCAGAGATTTCGTTGTACTAAATAATATTTTTGCTGTATAACCATCTTAATTCGTTAACAGGAGATTTTTTCTGTGATTCAGTTGTACTGAATGATGTTTATGCAGTATAATCAAGCTCTCTTATTTCGTTATTTGTTCGCATCTGGCTTGCACTTGCTGCATTGCACACTACTGAGCATCCAAGCGTGGCAACACATGCTTGGTTTAAGTTGGACATTGACGCACATATTGTAAATGAATGTGAATCGTAGGGCATTATATTCCTGCCACAATTCTCACAGCTGCACAGTATGTATTGAAATAATAACAATAGTGTTTTTCTTTACTGAATAGAAATATAATTGCGCAACTGTTAAGCATTAGCCCGTACTTGATAATCTATTGTTCGTTCTATCAGGGTTTAATTGCCCTAATATCAACACCAATCGAGCACGCGCTGAAGGAGTTCGTCAGACGTGAGACTAAGCCACGGAACAAAGATGAGCTTCTTCAGGCCATTGTGACTTTCTGGAAGGATCACTTGATCAAAACTGCGTGCAGTAAATATATTGATCATCTGCAGAAGGCCATTTTAATAATTCATTGATACATTGATGTCTTTGGTTTCGGCTGTGAGTGGATGCGCTGTAGTAATCCACATTTTTACAAATTACATAAGCTGATTTTCCCGCATTAGTTTATATAAAAGCAGACATTTCGCTTTCTGTATCTGTATTTCAGTCATGATATACTAACATATTTTTGCTGTGTAGTGCGCGCGTGCACAACCTCTCACGGGCGAGCCTCCACACAGCAGACCAAATCGTCATTAGCGCGTCCCTCCCCCAAACAGCGCAGCAAGGAGCATTTACTTACATCTAAACTGAGTCGTTTACATAAATCACTGATCACATTTAAACAATTTATTCATACAGATGTACCTGTTTTACAGGTTTGTTACTGAAGAACTGTGGCAGCGGGCACACCTAAAAATAAATGCAGGATTATTTTTTTATAGTTTTATATAAATAAAAATGCTTTTATAAATGTGGGCTACTGTTATCTACTTCAAATATTTGTTAAAACAGCCAGGAAACTCACTCTGACCATTTTAATAATTCATTGATAAATTAGTGATTCCTTTGGTTTCGGCTGTGCTGATGGTGATCATGTCATCTCGTCGTCTCCGCAGCAGGGAGCGCGCCTATAATTCACTTTTCATACGAATTACATAATCTAATAATTTTTTTTCATTAGTTTATATAAAAGCAGATATTTCGTTTTCTATAAGTATATATTTTTCACGTCTGTGAGGCGAGTATACACGGAGTATCGGTTCATTTTCTGACGCGCTCAAGTTCACCGAAAACAATACAGAGCCCCGTTTAGTGTAATTTATTTCATTTAATAAATCGACTACAAATTTAAAGAACACAAAATACAAACCGGATTCCAAAAAAGTTGGGACACTAAACAAATTGTGAATAAAAACTGAATGCAATGATGTGGAGATGGCAAATGTCAATATTTTATTCAGAATAGAACATACAGTGGGAGCCACGTCAAACAGCCGCCTGGAGCATGACTGCTCCGTGGCAGTTCCATGAAGGCTTCGTGCATGGAATGTGATCCCCCGCGATGACGCAGTTAACGATGCCCCGCCCCATAAACGCCCCCATGCGCTTTCTAAAAAGATGGTTGCAATGCCGTATAATTCCGCCAGATGGAGCATTGACTGGCACAGTTAACTGCAGTGTCCAGGAAACCCAATACCGTATCTTTAATATACAGACAGTTCTTGTATTGTCAACATAGTTTCATAAATAGATGAAAAAACAACAACAACAAACCGATTAATAAAACAGATTTGTTAAATCACTCAATACATAACCCATGATGATTATGCTATTTATTATTTAATAATGAATTAATAAAATTAGTTAGTGAAATATTTTTAAGACATCCTGAAATGATCCTTAAAGACACGGTAACGGCTGTAATTTGTCTATACCGATCATTGTAGGTACGGAATAAAAACGCAGGCTACGTACAGTATTTTATATTACTGTGTATTTTACCTAGTTCCATTTAATATACTGATAGATAATATTTTGCTGCAAAGTAAAGCTCAAACGTCTGTTTGGGTTTGTTTTCGTTATATTTTTGATGATGTTTTCGCTGATTTTTTCACTGATAGTCTACAAGTGGCATAAGAGGCAATTAATGGCGCATGCAACCTGGAACAAATATCTGCCCATATGGATCAGTATTTCTTTAGTCATTTAATCATGCATAATGCTCCCCCGTCAAAAGATCTGATGGGGCATTAATCACTTATCACAACTGTGAATGGATGCGGCAGCAGACACATTAAATCCCCATAAACACTTGGAGACAATAGTAAAAAAAAGTTCCAGAGGGTTAGCGCCTGTTATACTATTGTATTTTTACTGATTTTTTTTTTTACTGCTTATATTTCGTTGGGTTTTACGCAATTTCATGTGTGTGTGTGTGTGTGTGTGTGTGTGTGTGTGCGTGCGCGCACGAGAGAGAGGATACTCTGACAAGACCAACTTCCGTGTGGCTCCCGTGGCGCAATCGGTTAGCGCGTGACACTTATAAAGCGGTCCAGGTGAAGCAATGCCGAGTTCGAGTCTCACCTAAAGCACCCAAAGCTTTTTACTGCATATCGCGCTGTGTATGTGACAAATCAAATTTGAATTTGAAAGTAAAGCTTAAAATGTAACTTCTGCTTTGGTTTGTTTTCGTTATATTTTTGATGTTTTCGCTGAAAGTCAAATTGGCATAACAAATTGATTAATGGCGCATAATATCTGGAACAAATATCTGTCCATACGGATCAGTGTGTCTTTAGTCATTTAACCAGCATAATGTCCCACATTAAAGATCTGATGGGGCATCAATCACTTATCACAACGGTGTATAGATGCAGCAGCAGAGACAGATTTAATCCCCATAAACATTCACACTTGAAAACAAAACTAACAGAAGTAAACAGTTCTAGAGTGTTAGTGTCTGTTATCACAGGACAGGAATCACCTACAGGATACTACTGTATTTTACTGCTCATATTTTTACCCTAGTTTCATTTGGTTTTATGCGATTTCATGTATTATTTGTGTGTGTCTGTGTGTGCACAGTGTGTGTGTGTGTGTGTGTGTGAGTGCGAGAGATAGCGTGAGAGCGCGTGCGCGAGAGAGGGCTTACATGCTGATTTATCCAAGGTTACTAAAACCTGGCTTACTACCTATAAAAAATATTTCAATTTAACTCATGGGTCTCAATCACAGATGACACGACAAATTATATACTCTGAAACGTTCATTTGAACATTTAAAAATATATACAAAAACACGAATACTAATGTTATCATGGTGTAAATTATTAACATTAGGTTAGGTCCTGCCCTTAATTAATTCATATTATAATTACTTTTACATAGTATAGTTACTGGACTGACATGACCAAAAACTAGCTATTTCATTTAGCCTTTCTAAAATCAACCCATATATCATTTATAATCATAAAACATAAAACATATTATGATCTGTTCAATAGCCCATCTGTTTTAATTTAGTTTGTATTTTTTATTATTCATAAGACAACCTTTCAGTTTTGTAAATATTTTAGTTATAGTGTGTTAAGTCTTACTTTAGGTTAAACGTTTTTGAGAATTTTACCATCCAGCTTAGATAAATGTTATGTCATTGATTGATAAAATCTGGATTAAGGATATTTTATTATATAATTATATATATATATATATATATATATATATATATATTTTTTTTTTTTTAGTTTCCCCCTGAGGGATTGCCACCTTATTGTGGTCAGGGGGTTTGCGTGCCTCAACACAATTCAGCAAATACAATACTGTTACTATACAGTAAGGCCAGGTAAAAACAGTGCTTGAACATGATGCGCCCCTCCCCCACCCCGTGTTGTCTGGTCTAGAACGGCGCTGCCTCTGACCGTCTTTTGTCTTGTAAATGAGTATTCTCACTCACCTTCCAATCCCCCCAGCGCACACACTCTGTTTGTACTGTAAACTGTACTGTAACTGTGTTTGCTAGGGCACTTGGTTATACACAGTACTTTAATGTATGGAACACTTACTTAACTTACTGGTTTGGTTTAAATATCGCTTATTACCTTATTCAGCAAAATAAATTCATTATTAACGTATTGAAGTATTTTAGTTAAGGACAAAAACTGTGCTTGTGTTTAGAACTGCTGAACAGCCGAAAACACACACACACCCATCCCCCCGCCAAAAACACACACACACACAGAGCAATTAACACCATGTCATACTCAGGAGTGGAAGGTGAGAAACCTCAATGGAGAATACCAAGTTTGTCGTTGCTCTTTTGGAGTTCTTAAAACCCAAAACATTTATTTATACTGAGAAAAAATTATTATGGGTCACAATCACAAACACATATAATCAAGTGTTTAACTGGTTTCATTTGTTTCTATGATCAATAATTATTATTATTATTTTCAGCCCAACTCTTTGACTATTTAAAACAAAGTTGTGTCCCATTTTTTGCCCATTGAAGTTGTTGGTTCAACTAAACAATTTTTAAATACCCAAACAATCCCCCAAAATTAAAACACGCAAAACATGACTTTAACAATTCAATTTATTCTTCCAAAACTAGTCAAAGTTAAAACAGTAATTTATATAAAACAGATGAATACATGTTGTCTTTTTGCTTAAAGTTCATTAAACTACCCGGATACACCAGCTGCTTATAAGTCTCTATCTATAGTCCTTTTACATTAAAATATTAATTTTTCAAATATCAAAACTATTAAACATGGAACAGTTGAAGTCTTTGTTTCCCCCAAAGTACTGTATCAGACATTTTGCAGTTCTATGTTCAGAATATACAGTAGACCTGATCAAACATCATTCTAAAGCTGTCGGACTGTGACGTCATCCCTCCTACAGCTCCCTCAACAGCTTGTTCAGGCTCCTCCAGTCCTGTAGCTCCAAAAGTCCAGCCGTCAGCCGTCTGACCCCCCAATCCTCCACAGCGGAGCTCTGCTTAAAGACAACAGGAGAATTTAGTCAAGACAGATAAACTTCACAGAACATCTAGTTCTAATAAAAATAATATATATTAATAAACCTATTTACCACAGAGTGTGTAAAACACTGCTTTGGGGATTCTGTAATGTAAATAATCTGCCTGTGCTAATGTTAACCAGTGAACAGTGTTAGTGTTAACCAGTGAACAGTGTTAGTGTTAACCAGTGAACAGTGTTAGTGTTAACCAGTGACTGTCTGTATTATCGTCTGCATTAAATTAACCGGGAATTTACTTAATGCGCTTCTCATACAAATAAGTTAAGCGATATAACACTCGTATATGAGCATTAGTTCATCTCTGAAGCCAAACTATAACTTACTGAAGCCCCTCACACACACACACACACACACCTCCCCCCTCCTCCTCCTCCACTGATAAACACTTCAGTGTTGTTATTCAGCTCGTTAACTAAGCGCTCGCGCTACCGCGGAAAGTGTATAAAATATAAACCGGGTTATGAGCGTTACTAGCTCCTGTACAGCTCCCCTCAGTCTGTGTCCCTCATCAACTGCATCACATTATATTACAGTCACAGAAATAACCTGCAGATTAACTCTTAACCAGAGAATAAATAAGCGCTGAATTTATCCAGACAACACGCGGTGAGATTCTCTCAGTATTTACAGAGAACACAAACACTCTTCATCGGGTAGTGCAGCTCTTGTAATAGGGACATTAATAGTATTGTCGAAGCTTGAGCATGTTTTTGAGTTAAAGTGGAGTGACATTGTGAGTGTGTGACACTGACAGTAAACTGTAATATTAACTCCAGACTTGGTAAACAGATCATTAAGTTCTCTAAAGTCACATCTGACCGCTGCTGCTGCTGCCAGTGATATTTCAAACGGCCAATAAAAAAACTAAACTGGGAAATAAACTGTAAACTACCCCAAACACATTTTATAAAATAAAACATCACTTACCACGAATAGTCCGTTAAGCCGCCATCTTCATCTCTGTAGTTTGGCAGCGTCAGTTCGGCGGGGGTGGAGGCGGGTTGTTAAAATCACGTGATTGCAACTCAGCGCAGCTGGCTTGTTTTAATGTGTTCTTGAGAACGAAGCGCCATCTAGTGGTGGCACCAGGTAAATGAATAAATAGGGCTTGAATGGGCGTGTTTACTGTGAAATCTTGACACGCCTTTCGGCCAGAAAGGGGAGGGGGGATTACGGCGTGCAAAGGCCATTCACACGCCATTCACACTTCAGCCACACTGTCGCGGCTATTTGGTGTGGCTCCCACTGTAGATGACAGATCAAAAGTTTAATCCGAGAAAATGTATCATTTTAAAGGAAAAATATGTTGATTCCAAATTTCACGGTGTCAACAAATCCCAAAAAAGTTGGGACAAGTAGCAATAAGAGGCTGGAAAAAGTAAATTTGAGCATAACGAAGAGCTGGAAGACCAATTAACAATAATTAGGTTAATTGGCAACATGATTGGGTATCAAAAGAGCTTCTCAGAGTGGTAGTGTCTCTCAGAAGCCAAGATGGGTAGAGGATCACCAATTCCCACAATGTTGCGCAGAAAGATAGTGGAGCAATATAAGAAAGGTGTTACCCAGCGAAAAATTTTGCAGTTATCATCATCAACTGTGCATAATATCATCCGAAGAGTCAGAGAATCTGGAACAATCTCTGTGCGTAAGGGTCAAGGGCATAAAACCATACTGGATGCCCGTGATCTCCGGGCCCTTAAACGACACTGCACCACAAACAGGAATGCTACTGTAAAGGAAATCACAGAATGGGCTCAGGAATACTTCCAGAAACCATTGTCAGTGAACACAATCCACCGTGCCATCCGCCGTTGCCAGCTGAAACTCTACAGTGCAAAGAAGAAGCCATTTTTAAGCAAGATCCACAAGCACAGGCATTTTCATTGGGCCAGGGATCATTTAAAATGGAGTGTGGCAAAATGGAAGACTGTTCTGTGGTCAGACGAGTCACGATTCAAAGTTCTTGTTGGAAATGTGGGACACCATGTCATCCGGACCAAAGAGGACAAGGACAACCCAAGTTGTTATCAACGCTCAGTTCAGAAGCCTGCATCTCTGATGGTATAGGGTTGCATGAGTGCGTGTGGCATGGGTAGCTTGCATGTCTGGAAAGGCACCATCAATGCAGAAAAATATATTCAGGTTCTAGAACAACATCTAGTCATCTCTTTCAGGGAAGACCCTGCATTTTTCAACAAGATAATGCCAGACCACATTCTGCATCAATCACAACATCATGGCTGCGTAGGAGAAGGATCCAGGTACTGAAATGGCCAGTCTGCAGTCCAGATCTTTCCCCTATAGAGAACATTTGGCGCATCATAAAGAGGAAGGTGCATAGAAGGTCCAAGACGATTGAACAGTTAGAGGCCTGTATTAGACAAGAATGGGAGAGCATTCCTATTTCTAAACTTGAGAAACTGGTCTCCTCGGTCCCCAGACGTCTGTTGAGTGTTGTAAGAAGAAGGGGAGATGCCACACAGTGGTGAAAATGGCCTTGTCCCAACTTTTTTGGGATTTGTTGACACCGTGAAATTTGGAATCAACATATTTTTCCTTTAAGATGATAAATTTTCTCGGATTAAACTTTTGATCTGTCATCTATGTTCTATTCTGAATAAAATATTGACATTTGCCATCTCCACATCATTGCATTCAGTTTTTATTCACAATTTGTTTAGCGTCCCAACTTTTTTGGAATCCGGTTTGTATAAGATGACACAAGACCCTACACGTGTAGCTTTTCTAAATACGGGGTGGTTGTTCTTGCAGTTTTACTGTGTGTGCTTTGCAATGTCAGACACATATAAATGCAAATAATACACCTCCCCAAGTGTGAATAGCTGTTCTCACCTACAGTATACACTCGGAGAAACTAAAATCACCACTGTTCATGGTTTCAGCAAACTGGGGAGGAAGAACTCCGTCCGGAAGATGCTCTTTCTTCCATAGTTGCTCTGCTACTCGGCAGCCTACTTGGATCTTCTGGAGGTCCTCGATAGTGCGCTCCAACTCGTAATTCTCCATCCCACTTCTGACACCAATGTAGCGTTTTTACCGCTAAAAGGATCTTGGAGAGATGAGTGAGCTTTATTGCTGCCCAATGCAATGGCTGGGAGTACTTTATTAATTCTCAGCACTGTATAGCATGAACAGCACATTCACACGAGAACCTCATCCAATTCAGCCTTAGCATGAACCAGCGCACATTCAACAGGTCACACACACATAACACACCCAACTTGGCCGAAGCCACTAACCCAAACACCCTTCCCCAACAGGGTGGACACAAAGAGACACTGCTTTTATACCCCCGCAAGGCATGATGGTCGTCAGCCGCCGCCCCGCCCACGCCACAACATTATAACATATTAACATCAACATCTACTCTAGATCCTGTTATAAAAATAACTTTTTGCCTATATCTTAACTAAAGTTCTGAATCTGTTATTTATTTATTTATTTATTTAAAATGTTTTTTTTTAAAAAAACACTACCAATATTTTTTTCCATTTCTTCTCCAAAGTCTTGTTTATAGACTGCCTATGATTCTCAAAGTGTTTCTCTTAAGATTAAAGAACTCACTCACCTTCAATACCGCTTTATCCTGTATTCAGGGTCACGGGTACCTGGAGCCTATCCCAGGAGACTTAGGGCACGAGGCAGGGTACACCCTGGACAGGGCACACACACATGCACACACTCACACACCCATTCACAAACTACAGGCAATTTGGGACCACCAATTAGCCTAACCTGCATATCTTTGGACTGTGGGAGGAAATCCACCAAGCACGGGGAGAACATGCAAGGGAGTTGGTAGCATGAAATTGTCCAAAATGTCTTGATATGCTGAAGCATTAAGAGTTCATTTCACAGGAATTAAGAGGTCGAGTCCAGCTCCTGAAAAACATCCCTACACGACTGTGCACCAGTACACAAAGCAAGATCCATAAAGACATGGATGAGCGAGTTTAGTGTGGAAGAACTTAACTGGCCTGCAGTCCTGAGCTCAACTCAATAGAACACCTTTGGGATGAATTAGAGTGGAGACTGATTGTGTGGCCTTCTTGTCTAACATCAATGTCTGGCCTCACAAATGTGCTACTGGAAGAATGGTCAAAAAGTCCCATAAACACATTCCTAAACCTTGTGGAAAGACTTGCTAGTGGAGTTATACTAATGCTGTTTATAGGCTAAACATTGATTAGGGAAAATAATTAGGCAAAGAATATGCAGAAGAAGAGTGTAGCTATGCATTACAGAGACTAATATACAAGTACAGTATCTATATAGTTATCTCTTTGACTGAATGGGAATGATAAATTAAAAAGATCCTACACCATGAATTGTACACTTTACTAAAAACGAAACTTTCCTTCACCTTTCTTTATCATAAGTCTAACAAACCTGCCTGAAAAATTCCACATGGCAGACACACATGTTTTTGTTCTTGCACTGGTGTACCATATTCAATATACTTTCTAAAATGGTCCCAAGCTGTGTGTTACTGAAATTTCCACACAGACGAGTTGATATTATTGCTTTCACATCTCTGCAAGAACAAAAACAGATTCTGCTAAATTGGTAATCAGTTAGTCCACCTATCGCACAGTGATGACTTAAAGATCTTATGCTTTTACATTTGGAAAATATATAATCTGTACTTAAAAGATTGAAAATGGATTATGGATTTATATATTCACCTGGATGCCATATTATTACTATATACGGACCAACAGTATATTTTATAGTAATTTACTGTTGCCAGTAAAAAAAAATGAAATATTTTGTGTAATCAACTGAAAAAGATATTTACAAATACTGTAACTTTAATAATAAAATCAAAGAAAGACTCCGGACTCCGTGCAGATCTAGATGAAGTAAGGATAAAGTTTTATTGCAACAATAAAACAAAGTGAGCCAGTCTTGAAAATGCCTAAGATGTGAATCAGAGCATCGCCAAGAACAGACTGATCTACTGTGACATACTGTAGGTGCCTTCTTTTATACAGTTTTCAAGGGGCGGGATGCTCATCTGGCCCCCTCCTTTGCACAAATATTTTTTTTGGTTTCTTATCAAAATTTTCAACCATTAAAATTACATATATGTTCTATAATTTTTCTATGTATACCTTGTCATCTGACTCCACCTCTTATCAATTTTTCCTTCCAATATAACTTATTTTTCTTACAAATTAGTTTCCATTATCTTTTCACTTTTTTTTGTTCAACTTAAAAAATATTGGGGTGGCGCTTACATCGGCTATAAATTTTTGGTGCTTCCGCTTTACTCTACAGTTTTCAAGAGACAGGCCATGGGTAAGCATCTTCTACATATTATTTTAACTATTTGCCTTAGTTTGTGAATTTTATTGTATTTACGTATTTAACTTTTATTCTTCTATTTTTATTCTTATAGCTAATCGCATTTGCACAAATGATCACCACATCGCTTTGGACGACTCAGACAGCCAGAACAGTCCGGCTCACAGTCCTACTGACTACACTCCTACTGAACCTGTCATGGACCGGGCCTCGGTGAGTTTTACTGAGGATGAGCCCGAACCATCTGTATCGCTACTGCAGTTTCTAGAGGAGACAGGGCTCACTTTTTCCAAGAATGTTGACTCCAAACCTGGTCCTTCTAAGAGACCGCGTGCGGATAGCCCTTATCCCTTTTCTTTTAGGCCCGTACGACCAGAGTCTACAACCCCAGCTCCGCCAGTCCTAAAACCTGTTTGTCACATAAGTGTTGGCACCCAGACCGATGTTAAAGTGTCTGTTGGTATGCAAACAGATTTTCCTTCCGCACCTGTGCCAAATCCAAATCGCGGCACTTCTGTTTCTATTTCCTTTCACTGATTTTTAAATTGGTGTTGTCCTTCCTCACAGGAAGTTTTGCTAATTGACTTCTTATGCATTTTATTTTGCTACTGATGCTTACCCAGGCCCCATGTGTTTTTTATACTTTTATGTTGGGCCTAATACTTTGTATTGTATAATATTCACTATGTAGATGCACATACTATTTTGTGTCTATTTCTTTATTAAACTTATTATTCATTACACTGTGTGTGTGTGGGTGTCCTTTGGTTATTTAATTTGACATGTTGCTTGTGTATCCAATACCTGTTACATCAAAGTTAAGATCACCCCACGTCTGAGATTACATCATATCTGGGGCTACGTCATATCTGCTGATCTTGTGTCGTGTCTAGGGTTACTATGACATCATGTGCATCTCATCTCTAAGATGGCTGCTAGTCTAAGGTTCGTTGGGTGCATACTGTATACTGAACATCACTTGATGTCTTTGCTACTATGGCATCACATTGTCCTTGGCTCAACTCTGTTCACTTTACTTCATTTCTATAAGATAAAATGTATAGTTTTCTGTAATATTACTGCATGCACAAATATATTTAATTAAAATATGCTTACACTTAATTAACTGAGTAAATGAAAGCCTTACCATCTGAGTCACCACAAGAAGCTCAACTACAGTAGCATGAATGATTCAATGAAATCCTTAGGCAGAGTGAGATGAGCACTAATTAGTTAAATTATTGTGCATGGCTCAATGGTCAAGGCTTTGTGTTACAGCATAGAAGGTTGTGGGTTCAAATCCCAGCACTACCAGACTTTTCAGCTCATTTGTATCCTGAACTGAGAAAATATACTAGAATATGTGATTTTATACTGTACAATGTATGATAAAATATTTAAGAGTGAATATGTTTAACAGTTATGTACTATATATTATAGAGGATATTACTGGAAACGCAGCTTGGCTACAAATTACTGTGAAATATACAGTACAGCAGTAGTTTGCAGGGTATATTTCTGAACATTTGTGCTTGTACTGTATCCTTATTGTCCTTATGTATAGCAGGATATTAAAAGTTGTTGATTGAGTTGAAAAGGCACATCAACATTTATATTGGCAAGGGTCTGCATATTTAGTCACACTACCCACACTTTTGAAATGATTGCCTACTCACTATTGAAAAATCAAAAGCATAGTGCAGAAAATACAGAAATGAGAAAAGAAAGTTCATAATCTATATCATTATAGATGATACATCTACCATCATTAACTAACTTGTTATCCACACAATTATTTGACCTACCAAAGGAAAATCAACCAATGGACTATATACTGAGCACATGCAATGATATAAATAACTTAAAAAATTGTGTTTATATATTAAGAAGTCTGAGGGGTTTGTAGCCATTATAGCTCACTGGTTTAACCCAGACAATACAACGCGTTATCTGCAGACCCAATATGTTGAATATCAGCATTAAGACACAAGCATATGTTGCATGCAGTAGCATTGCAACAAACATTTATGCAAAATTGCTATACGTTATGTTACAGTATGTTACAGTATGTAAACATAATCTAACCAAATTATTATACAAATACAGATAGATGGGTTTCTTTCAGTTAAATTGGTGGAAAGCAGAAATTTTGTTACAGAGCATTCATAAGTTGTCTGCACTAGAATGCTCATAGATGGTGTTGAAGATAAAATGGATGCAAACTTTTTTGTAAGCCTTAGCAGAGTGCTTTCAGTAGTGTTTATAAACACTTGACTGAGAAAGAAAACTCGACTTTATTGCTAAATGGCCTTATTTTCTACATGACAGTTTCACACTTTCGCTGTATTTTTTTTTAAGCTAAAAATGTGTAAAGGTTTCTTTATCATCTACATTTCCTTTGTCGGAGATTAAACAGCCAATCAGTGCCAGAGAATGTGAAGCATGCATAGAGATCATTTTTTAAAGATATGCTTGCTGCCTCATTATTTACATAAGCTAACAAGGTTATCAGGAACTTTAGCTGCCTGAATGTCACCATGGTTTTAAAGTATATGAGAATTTAATAAAAGTCTCTGTCAAAGAACCTTACAGGGGAGGAATGTGGGGTATGAATATTTATGAGGGCCTCTTCAGAGGGATTTACTCTAGAGCTACCTGCTTCAGCTTCCTGTCAAATTTACCTGCTGCCTCTGGTTGTGATAAAGCATCACCAGCCATTCTGCTACTGTCACACAATACATGATCAATTGAGTGCACAATGATAATGAAAATATTTTTCCTTCATTGTGTTGCTATAGACAAAATATACATTTCCTTTATGCATTATTTCAAATATAAATTGCTGTTTTTCAGAACATGTAATTTACAATACTGTAGGTCTACAAAAGGTGTTAAAATTTTACAACTCTATTGTAAAATTGTTTAATCTGGACAAGGCTAAAACAAACTCTTTCACTGATTAATAGTGTCATGCCAAATGCATAAAACAAAAAGTTATGTTGTATTGCTAGTACATTTATCCAAATTGATCTTTCTAAACTAACTAAATAACTAAAAAATTATTCAAATTAACCATATTATTGTTACCATTAAGTCCACTGGCAGTCAATGCAAATAATATTGATTACATACACCTCTCAGTGTGTTGAAAACTGGGCGAGTTTGTTCTAAATACTGTATGTACAACTTTGACAAGGGCCAAATTGTGATGACTAGTTGACTGGGCCAGAGTGTCTCCAATATGACAGATCTTGTGAGGTGTTCTTGTATGCCATGGTTAGTACCTACTATAAGGAAGGAAAACTGGGAGAACTGGCAATAGCATCATGGGTGCCCAAGGCTCAGTGGTCTGCATGGTGAGTAAAGGCTAGTTCGTCTGATCCCACTACTGTAAATAGCTACTCTGGCACTCATTGCTGAAAAGTCTTATCTTGAATCTTTCAAGATAAAAAGGTGTCAGAACAAACAGTAGAACATATTGTACTGAAGAGATTAGTGAATTTGCTGTCCTGGTGGTTTGTGAAATTTCTGAGCTGTTATATCTGCCCCAGTGACCTGTTAATGCTATTGTTGTGAAATGGAAGCATCTAGGAACAACAACAGCTCAGCCATGAAGCAGTAGACCATGCAAGCATATACCCTATTAAAACATGTTATACTAGTCTCTGTTGTATCACTCATTACAGAGTGAAACTACCTCTAGAAACAACATCAGCACAAGAACTGTGCTTTGGAATCTTCAGAAATGGATTTCCATGGCTATGCAGCTGCACGGAAAACTAAGATCAGTACGTGCAAGGATGTCAAGGATAGGTTGGATTGGTATGAAGCACACCACTACCTGTTATTTGAAGTGATGAATCATGCATCACTATCTGGCATGGCAGTCTGATGGATGAAACTGGGTTTGGTGGATGCCAGGAGAATGTTACATACTGGAATAGATTGTGCTGAAAGTAAAGTGTGGTGGAGAAGGTACTGTATAATGCGGTGGGCTATTTTTTTTTAGGATTTTAGACAACTGTTTGCTTCAATATTTATGGCAACAGTTTAAGGAAGGTAATTTAATTTTTCAGTATGACAACGCCCATGCACACAAAGTAAGGTCCATAAAGACATGGTTTGCCATGGATCATGTGTGCTGCAGATAGTCATGACTTCAACCTTATTAAATTGCTTTGGGTTGAACTGGAACATCTACAATGCACCCAGCCTTCTTGCCAATGGCAAACCTTTTTTTTTGCTGTTATTTCTGAATGGAAAAAAGATCTATTATAAAGTTTTCTCATAGCAGCAACATCTGAACAACTAAACCATTAATGCCTGTGGCTTTAGAATGAAATTTGTAGTTTTCAGATGTCCACTTACTTTTGTCTATATAGTGTATATACTGTACAAAGTATGATTAGAGTCTAGTGACGCTAATCTTAAGGAATATGTGCAAATAATAATAAAAGACAAATTTTATGCAAAAAATGTTATAAGTATTAATTAGCAGCAATACTTTATCTGTTCTATACCGGTTAATGTTTATGTAAATTACTTTTTCATAGATCTTTGAAACCATGCTTCATTATGTCCATCGCACAACCTTGACACTAACTTCGCCCAATCTCTCTCTCATTAGCTGCCTCCTGACTGATGTCCTGATGTGTGGCCAGTCCTCATTAGAGTCCAGCAGTAACAGTAACTTGGGCATAGTTTAAAGAAGAGACTGAAGCCTGCTAGTTCTGTCTACAGTGAACTACAACTTTATTAAGGGGAATAGAATACTTTGTTGATGTCTGTTCAAAATGACCGATTTTGAATTCTGGGGAAAAAACCTGAAGCTCTGCTCATTTTATATAACTGGAATCTAGAGATTCACATTAAGCTTGTACTATACACCTTATAATTAGCAACCTCTTTAGGTTTATTGATTTATAATTTCACATGAATAATATAACAAATTTTAAATGAACAATATAAATCTCCCACTGTAATACAGTGTAACTGTATGAGTTCTATTTTCACTGGTTCATTGACTAATTGGCACAATTACATGCATGATGTTTTTATTTGACATTATGCAAAAATTATAGAATAATGGAAAACTAGTAAAACTGTCACGTAGCGGAACGGAACGAGGTGAATCCAAGTGCGGATGACGTGCAACAATGTCAGGCGAGAGCGTGGTCGGAATGCGGAAGTCAATGCCGGGCGATCAGTCAGCGTAGCGTCTAAGCCAAATCGTAAAGCTGGAGCCGTGGTCAAAAGAGGAAGCGTTAATTCACAACCGGGAGATCAAAGGGCGAGGCAAACAAATCCGAGACGAGAAACCGAAAAACGAGAAACAAAGCGAATTTGGCAACGTGAGATCAAGGGAAAATAAACGCGAGAAGATCGGGGCATGAAAACACAAGATAATCCAGCGATTTAAGCAGCGCACAGCGCGTGCTTAAATGCTGGAGTAATCATACAGGGATTAGAGACAGGTGTGCAGACGGGGCGGAAACAGGGGCGTGGGAAAGGATGCAGTCAGACAGGAGTAAACATGAGCACATGGGGAAAGTGACAGCGTGGGAAAACAAACGGCCGACAGACCGTGACTCGTGACAAAAACTATCTTTGTGTTATGGAACGATTACCTGCTCACATAAAGTCTGCTCAGAGTGTTGAAATTTTTAAGTCATTACTTAAGTCACACTTATATTCTTTGGCTTTTATTTCTTGAGTTGAGTTTTTGAGACTTTTTGACAACTTTTAATGTATTGAATGATTGTGTGTGGTCATCTTTTTAGCGATTGTGAAGCACTTTGGTCAACCATGGTTGTTTTTTAAATGTGCTATATAAATAAATAAATAAACTAAACTAAACTATCAATATACAGTTTGCAATGCAGCCTATTAATTAACTTGTTTATTGTCCCGGTGAGAGGAATCAGAATTAATCTGAATACAACGCCATGCGGCGGCACGGTGGTGTAGTGGTTAGCACTGTCGCCTTGCACCTCCAGGGTCTGGGTTCGATTCCCCGGCCAGGCTCGATTCCCGTCTCTGTGTGCATGGAGTTTGCATGTTCTCCCCGTGCTTGGTGGGTTTCCTCCGGGTACTCCGGTTTCCTCCCACAGTCCAAAGACATGCAGGTTAGAGTAATTGGCGTTCCCAAATTGCCCGTAGTGTGTGATTGGGTGTGTGAGTGTGTGTATGTGTGTGTGCCCTGCGATGGATTGGCACCCTGTCCAGGGTGTACCCCGCCTAGTGCCCGAAGTCTCCTGGGATAGGCTCCAGGTCCCCCGCGACCCTGAACACAGGATTAAACGGTATAGAAAATGAATGAATGAATGAACAACGCCATGCTCATTTTGTTAAAAAAAAAAAAAAAGGAGAAAATAAATATGATTTATAACAAAAACATGTGCATACATACAGTATGAATTCTCACCTTTAGTTGTGCAGTCTGAATGATCTACAGCAGCAATATCTGCTCCTCCTTGTTGCCCTTACTTCTCTTGTGACTGCTTTAATTACATGTGCACTTTGATCAAACAGAGGTATCTGCAATTCCCAAATTCTTCTCCAGTGGGGAAGCAAGAGAAGTCAGCAGAATAATCAGAGCCATTTCAAAGCTTAGCAAGAGCTATTAAGAGATGAAACACCCTACTCTTCAGAGAGCACCTTCGCTTGTCACCCCTGCTCTCCAGCTAACTGATGTTAAAGCAAGTCAAATCAGCCAAAATGTCAAGTCATGCTCTTAGTGATTGAGCAGAGTTTAAGAGAACTGTGCTGCTACTACAAAAAAAAAAAAAAAAAAAACAGAATACTGCCCCATACACCCAATTGCATCAGCCTTGGCTCAGAAAGGCGAGGAAAGTTTGTATAACACATGAAGCAGACATCCTACTGTATGAACATACTTTTGACTGAAATAATATTTTTCATTGAATGCTACACAAAAAGGGCATTTACTCCATTCAATCCGACAGCAGGAGTGTTGAAAGAAAAGGTGAGAAAGTGAAGAATGGACAGAAGTTAGTGGTACAGAACTCAAAGTGGGAGTAAAAAGGATAATGAGGGGATGACAAGGAGGGTGAGAGGAAGAAATGGGATGGGAGCTGTGTTTTTCCCCGAGCTTTGTGTTCTTGCAATGTATCTAATCAATTTCCACCCAGGAATCCTCTGTGTGTTCCAGTGTAAAATATGTGGTATTAATGTTTATTTCGCAGCATGAAACTCATCCACAACACACACAGACAGTGAGTGATTACCTATACACACTGAGTCTCAGGACTGTTATCTCTAGGCACCAAGTGTGTACTCTCAGATTTTCAATTATCTAGTTGAGTTACACTGCATTATTGGAGATGCAAAATCAATACAAACAGTGTGTGGTTTCTCATCTGTGATGTAATGCTGATATTAAGGGAAGGGGAGAAGAGGGCAATGGTATTCAGGAGACAATGAAAGAAGTACCTCAGAGAATAATTATGAGGGTTTTTTTTCAGACAGTCTAATACATGTTCAAGTTTTTACAAGCAAATGTTTAACACTGCATAACCGCAGTCTCTTAGTTTACCTGTGCATCTTGGCAACATAGTATCAAGGTGTTGACAGCTTAACAAGATAAGTAAAAGTTCCAAAGCTTATTAATACTAAGTTCTAGTTACAACCTGTGTGGTGTTTCACATATTCTCCCTGCGTTCACAGAGGACTACTCTATTTGTAACTTGTGTGCGTCTTCTATTGAAGATAAATGATCAATTTGAATGACTGAATCAAATGTGACATTGTTTCCCTGCAAACTTACAATTAGCACTCATTTATTTAAAGTGAGCACATTTCAAGGACTGGTGCAACAGAAAAAGATGTGTATGGTTATCCAAAATATGATTATCCATAGCCTAAACTAGTATAGTTTTTGCAGTCATGCTACTTCGTGTCAGCTACTTTGTGCATGATCATTAGCTTGAAAAGTTTCAGTGAGCTGGCTTCACATGTCCTTGAGGAAGCATGTGCTACTTTCACCTTCCCTGGTTCATGTGACACGAAAGAGCTAGTGCGTGTGAATTAGTAATGAGCAAACAATTATCAAAAAATGGGGTTTTAGATCATAATTGTGTTAACATAGAAAAGACGGGGCACAGTGCACTTGTAAATAATGGTGGGAGAAAAGTGAGGTTTAATTCAATTCAATTCAATTTTATTTATATACAGTAGCGCTTTTAACAATGGTCATTGTTTCAAAGCAGCTTCACAAAAGTCAAAGAAAAAAAAATTTTTAGAAAAGAAAATATTTGGAAGTGTGTATGTGTGAGAAAAATGTGTCAATATAATAATGAGATGAATGAATGATGAATGAAATGTCTCTGATGAGCAAGCCAAGGGTGACGGCGATGGTGGCAAGGAAAAACTCCCCGAGATGGCATTAGGAAGAAACCTTGAGAGGAACCAGACTCAACAGGGAAACCATCCTCAATTGGGTGATAACAGATAGAGATGATATAACATGTGTGCTGTGCAGGTGAACGTTCAATACAACAGAAGTTCTTTAAATAAACATGAAGACCAGTTCAGCATATGGATGAGTCAGTAGGTGCAGAGGGCAGATAAGGTCTGGATCACTGGAAGCACAGGAGCAGCATGTATAGCTCCAACCACCATGAAGCTGAATCCAGCTGGAGCTGGTCCTTCTCTGGATAACTCAGGAACCTCGCAGGGTCGGCCTTTGTCTACTGAAGCCTCCACAATCTCCTGATGCCTCAGGATGGGTAGAAAAATACAAAACAGATGGAGAGAATTAGCGTAGTTGCCATTCAGGATAGATGTACTGGAGTATGAGGTTATGGGATGAGTTACGTGTATGCCAGATTAAAGAGATGCGTCTTGAGTCTACTTTTGAACTGGGAAACCGTGTCTGCTCCCCGAACACTGTCTGGAAGGCTATTCCAAAGCTTTGGAGCTAAATATGAAAATGCCCTACCCCCTTTTGTAGATTTTTTAATTCTGGGAACTACCAGAAGTCCGTTTTTTTGTGATCTCAAGGCGCGTTGTGGATTGTATCGTTGGATTGTACTGGTTATCGTGGATTGTACTGGTTAGGTATGTGGGAGCAAAACCATTTAAGGCCTTGTATGTAAGTAATATTATTTTGTAATTTATTCTAAACTGAACAGGTAGCCAGTGCAGGGATGATAATATTGGGGTTATATGATCATATTTTCTTGATCTAGTGAGAACCCTGGCGGCTGCATTTTGGACTAACTGAAGCTTGTTTACTGAGAATGCAGGACAACCACCTAGGAATGCATTAGAGGTCATGAATGCATGAACTAGCTTTTCTGCATCATATACGGATAAGATGCTCCTAAGTTTGGCAATATTTATAAGATGGAAAAAGGCTTTTTGTGATATTTGAAATGTGATTTTCAAAGGACAAGTTACTGTCTAACATTAAGCCAGGTCTTTTACTGTCGAGCTGGTAGTAACAGTACATCCTTCTAAACGCAGGCTGAATTGTGAAAGCTATTGTGTGCTGGTTTTTGGCCCGATAAGTAATATCTCCGGCTTATCTGAATTTAGTAAAAGAAAGTTACTGGTCATCCAATCTTTGTCCGATCAATGTCCACACTCAGTTAATCTAGACAACTTAGGTATTTCGTCTGGTTTTGTTGAGATATATAATTGGGTATCATCAGCATAACAATGGAATTGGGTATCATGAGCATAACAATGGAATGTTTTAAGCTAAGGCTGGATCTTTATGTGAATGAGATAAATTGAAAGTAGTGGAAAACCTTGAGCTGATTGATGCTACTGGCTATACGGGCAGAGTGAAGAAGCTGTCCTTTGGGCTGCCTCTGGCTGCCATCTCTCATGTCTCTGACATTTCACTCAAACTCCGGAAGGGCAGAGCTCCATACTGGGGCTCAGCCTCCTATATTACACATCTCTCTTGCCACCCTCATTACTCCACATGTTCAGTCTGTTCCAGGCCTTCATATTACTTGCCTGACTGTCTTTTTTTATACTTCTCTCTATACCTTGTCATCATCAAACCATTTCTGCATAGCCTGCTGTCTCTATAGCACATTTCATCTCTTTTCCTGACTCAACTCATCAATTCACATGTTCAACCCTGCACTTCTCTCCATTTGCAGCTTTAGACTCTTTGACTTCCATTATGTCCTGCTGCTCATTCTTTCCTTGGTCTCCTTTCATTTTTGATATCTGACTATTTCTGGTGTTGGATGGTGTGTGTGTGTGTGTGTGTGTGTGTGTGTGTGTGTGTGTGTGTGTGTGTGTGTGTGTGTGTGTGTGTGTGTGTGTGTGTGTGTGTGTGTGTGTGTGTGAGCGTGCATGCACACATATGTATAAATAAGTATATACTGTACAGTTTAAGAAACCTAGTTGAATGTATGAAATGTTCTTTAAATAAAGGTATTAAAATATTAGGATGTAGCAATACATCTTTAATTATGCTCTAATTAGTATTTTACAAAAAGCAATTTAAAGTCAGTAGAGGGTTTAAGTTTAAGTAACAATTCATTGAATTATTGTTATTTCATGAAGATATTTCAAAACAAAGAGATCCATGGCAGGGCAAACACTCACAGTACGGACAATTTGGGAACGCTGATTAACCTAATCTGCATGTCTTTGGACTGTGGGAAGAAACCCACAAAGGAAAAACATGCAAACTCCATACACACAGACCTGAAAGGTGTTTTATAAATAAAATGTTAGAAAATAAAGGAATAGTGTATCATTTTAGCTTTATGATCTATAACTGGTTTGTTAAATGATGTGGGAGAGCCTCATTTGATGGCTGAGAAAAATTTACTTTGCACATGGAAAACAGGTCATATTAAGAAAATAGATAAATAAAATAATATTATAAGCAATTAAATGAAATCTGACAATCCAATGCACTTTTCAGCATACAACGTAAATATGACACTTAAGAAACTGACTATGTAGGTTACAGATTATTATATTTTATGAATGATAAATTTCTGGTATATGTTTAGTATGGAGAAATCTTAAAATACCAATTTAAATTCTACCTAAAATGCAACAAATATTTGTGAAAGGTCAAATAAAAAAGTAATTCTAATAATAATTATTATTTTCTATGTTGTGGAATTGACAATTTTAATGAAAAATATCTGAAAATCTAAAATTTGAGAAAAAGTTGCCATTCTGTTTGTGCTATCAGGCCATAAAGGGGCCCAATTATATATATATTATATAAACTTTATACGGTCAAGCAAAAATATTATCTTTGTGGGGACAACTGACTGTATGTGTCATTAGTCCATGAAAGAGACCAGCATTTACTAGGAATTAACGGTCACATGCTTTTACCATGTTTGAGGTGAGCCTTATTGAACTGCGTCGTACATAAACACCACGAACAAAACAATATTTACTGGCTGAAATTATGCTCAAAAGTTTTGTTTGTTTTTTATTGCTGTGTGGACTTCCTTGTAACAATGGTAACACATGAAAAACTGGGGTAAATTTCTTAGACATCACATCCACTTGAGCAAAGGAATAGGGCAAGGTGGGGCTCGGCACTAGTTGGGTGGGGCTGTGCTAATGCAGCATGGCTTGGCAGTGTATCTTTCTATTTACTTTACATAGACCCTAGAATGGCACGTTTTCAACAGAGGAAATTTGAGGTGGGCAAAATGCATTATGTGAAATGTATATCAGGTGGTGTATTACCACATGTTAACTTGTTAAAAAAATAGAAAAATATGGGTTGGTTTGTTAATTCCACTATTCTAGATAAGTTAGCTTGGGCATGCTTGAAAAGTGAAATGCCAACCCTGACACAAGAACCTATCTATCACCTTGCCAAAAGACATGAGAAGAAGTTTTGTTAGATGTCCTTAGACGTTAGCCAGAGGGAAAACAAGTGAAATGTGGCAACTGAAAGATGGTATAAATTTTAATTTTTTTATTTCATATATAGTTAGGAGGAAAAGACAAAAAAAAAAAATCCAGTAAGTCATCATCCAGTAAGATTTCCATGCACATTCAATGAAAAAATAGTACAAATATGATCTCAAATTATATAAAACCAACAAGAATTGACAATTTACTTCAGTAAAAAAAAAGAAAGCATATTTAAATATTTTTGTTCTCATTACCAACTCTTATTTGTCAGTAATTCTTGTATGACATTACAAGTGCACTATTACCGGTGTACCTGTAACATAAATAGAGAAAACAGAAAAGTGAATAACGGAAGTTCTGCTTAGACTAGCATAGTCCCAACTCATGGTGGACATAGTCAGTAAATCTATTAAGTCCTTGCAGTCACGGAGGGATATCGTCTCTAAATATATAAAAGGCTTACAGGGTGACCTAGAGAAAGGACAGTGGAGTGCACTCACTTTTATAAATCCCTTTATTACAGCAACCTAGTGACCTTGACATAAAAACCCCACAACCATGGCCCATTCAGTGTACAGTATGGTGATAAAACTCCTGTATGTTAAATCTTTTCCATTCAAGGAAAGCGAGACAATGGAGCTAGGATAGGAAAAGAGTAAGGATAGATAGAACAATCCATCTCACACATGATGAATGATCTATTTTACTCACCACTAACTGTGTAAAAAATACTTCATAACTTGTCAGCTAATGTCAACTACTGTGCTGCCCCAGTGAATAAAAAATACACTTTTGTGTATTACAGTACAAATATATAGAAATCCTCGATAATACATTGCAAATATACTAACAAAAAATTGTACCATCAGTTAATATATAAAAAGTATACTAACATCATGCTTTTACCAAATTTTGGAATTCAACTTTAAATATACTTAAAAATAATTGTATTATAGTACACTTTCCAAAAATATATTATTGGAAAATATACTTTAAGTGAAAGGTTGGTCTAATTTCCAAAGTATGCTTATTTAAACTTGTTTTTCAATTTACTTTTGTTATATTTAAAAAATATATGCTCGAAATAATCATTGTACAAATGTACAGAAAGTATACATTAGAATACAATTCTAAATATAGTCTCAGTATATTATCAGTTACATTTAAATGTACTTATTAATATGTACTTATATTTAGTGCACTACTCTCTCATGCGTGCGCGCTTTTAGACTCGTTTTTGCACGCTGAATCTCAAACTTGCGCGTGCGATCTCAAACTCGTTCTTGCGCGCTGAAAATCACTTTTGTCGTTCAAGATAATTTATGTTTGCACTCTCTCACTCTTCTGTCCGCTCACTGTCATAAAGCGACACTTACACAAACTGCAGCAGCGTTGTGAACTCTGCAACTATTCCAGCCAACCGGAGACTAGAATCAGCGCCCCACCAGCCAATCAGAGACTGGAGGCGGGCAGATTCGGACTGTCCGTTCTCTGATTGGCTCCACAGTTCTCCAGTTCTAGTTTCAATTAACTGCTGAAGCTGCATCATCGCGTACGTTTGTTCGTATCGTTAATATTTTATTTTCATCGGCACAAGGTAAATTTAACGGTTTTTGTTAGGTCATTTGTCATTAAGTACATACTTTAAGCTGTAGAATGTATTGTTTAATGTGTTATTACTAAATCTTATGTGCTTTGCTTGTGGTATAATGGCTCCGTAGCTCTCGGCCTGTTTTCAGTCTCTTTGTAACAGAATCAACACATCAGGTTTAAACTAATACTGTACCTGTGTACTCTAATACTAATGTCTGTCTGTGTTCACACAACAGTTTATATTTTAGTTTGTGTGTTTGTGAACACATTTGAACACAAACTATAGTAGTGCTTTTTTGTAACCTTGTGCAAATTAAATCTGTTGAACTCATGAATAAAATCTGCCTCATAATTACTGATGTAATGTGTTTCCTAAACATGTTATAGTGTAGAAAATGCATTTAGCATTTGTAAATTATCCTAAACACCTTTAGTGTACTGTTAATACATTTGCAATACTGTATTATAGAATGTTGTGTCTACTGTATGATACAATAAAGTATATTTGTATTAACCACAAAGTCTACTTTTTTAGTATTTGTAATTGTCCAGAAGTATAACAGCACGCTACTGCTGCAATAAGAATATACTCATAGTATATTAATCGTATTTGTAATACAGCAAAAATAGCTGTAATGAACTTATAATACATAAAATATATACTTAAATTGTATTAATTACTGTCAGGTATGTACATTAGTACACACACAGCCATATACTTTAAGTGTACTAAGTATACTTAAAGTTGTTCCACTTTAGCACACAAAAGTATACTTAATACACTTAAAATTGCGCTTTTGTACAATTTAATTACAACATTTTGTACTAAATACACTTAGTACAAAATTAGTTGTTCCAAAATAGCAAACTTCAAGTATACTAGTCATTAGTCTGGCTGCAAGTACATTTAAGTATGCTTTGGCATGCTAGGATTTAATATACTTAGCATACTTTTTTTTTACTAGGGTGCATAAGCTCAATGCACACCATGTCACAGTGTTACCACTAAAAAAAACAGCAATGGGCAGTCCGTTTAAGTCAGATCCTAAAGGTTATGGCCAGAAAGATTTACAAAGATAGCAGACTCCATTGATTCATGCGTGGAGCACAACTCAGAGCTACCTACCTGCCCTCACAGACATCCTGCGACCTGTGTCAGAATGAAGATTCTGAAATATAAAAGAGACAGGATGCTAGTGTATGTGTGTAAATGCACTGAGGCAGGGTAAGGGATGAGGGGTGACATCGAGCGTTATGCTCCTCATGAGCAGACACTCATTCACTGCCATCAGCATCATTAGCTCTTCAAGGGCAGTCATGCATGCTGCCAACCAACCTTCACTGCTCGTACTTGCACACACCCCTTTGTGACATGGGTTCGGAAGCCTTCGCACACGCCAGCTGTGCTCCAAATGCAAACTGCTCACTTGGTTAGCTTGTCTGCCAAGCAATTTTCTAACACTGCCTCCCCACACAGAGACACGACTGGCCAGTCATGTCTGAACCAGCTACTGGTTTTCTGGGCAGCTCAACACTATGCACAGATTCAAACCCTTCCTAAACACATCAATAATAGAAAATTCTACAATTCAGCCAGATACCTGAGCTGAAAATAAATGCCTATATAAAATAACATTTATAACCCCATTGGTTATAAATGGCTCTATAAAGTGGCTCTTGAGTGCCTAGATATTATGATTGCTATCAAATCAAATTCTCTTAACAATTTCAATATTAGACATCAGTGTGTATAAAGACACATATCTATGTAATTTATCATAAATAATAAAAGGATTTTAAATCCCCACTGCACGATTACTTTTTTATATTAAGAAAAAGTTATCTCTAACTAAAATGCCAGTTTATCTTATGATTTGTATTAGAACCCTGTTACAACTGGAGCTGCTGCCAAGCCCTGAAAACAAATTGCTGATTACATTGGAGAATTTATTATCTAGATTGCCTGTCTTTGGCACCATCCCCAGATATCGCTGCACAATGTATGTTAAAGAACAGAAAAAGATCTGCCTGGCACAGTTACTTATGAGATAATATCTAAGGTCCCTGTGCATGAGAGGCTGCTTCCTCTCTACTATACTGTATAAATGTATATGAGTCAAAACTAGGGCAGAACCAAATGTGAATTTCAATAGGATACATTTTTTTGTTTGGACATGCAATTTTAGCAGTAAGATGCACTATTATTAGATTAGATTAGATTAGATTCAACTTTATTGTCATTACACATGTACAAGTACAAGGCAACGAAATGCAGTTTAGGTCTAACCAGAAGTGCAATTAGCAGAAAGTGCAGGATAAAGGTATGCATTTAAAAAAAAGGGATATGTGCAGGGAGAAGCTATGGGTAACTATTAAAGAAAGATATTATGTGAGTATAATATATAGATTACTAGTAACTATAGTTATAAATTTACAGTGGATGAACTGTATGTACAGGTTGCTATTAACTGTAGGCAGGAATTTGCAAATAGATATAAACATAATGTACAGGATATTATATGATCATAGTATACAGATTGCAAGTGACTATAATTATAAATTTAAGGTGTATGAACAATATATACAAGTTGCTGTTGACTGTAGTTGGGAATTTTAAAATAGATATGAGCATAATGTACAAGTTGCTATTTTCTATAGACAGGAATTTACATATGATATGAACATAATGTACATATGAACATAATGTACAGGAATTTATCAGTAGACATGTGTGAATATATATTCAACCAGAAGTTCACAAATATGTTGTGCATGGATATTTGTGTTTTCAAATAGGTGTGTACATTGTAGTGCAGTCCATATTAAATAGTGTAGAGTGTAAATAGAGTAATGGGAAGAGTATAGGGGTGTGTGAGGGGTGAGCAGGTGTCAGTGGGGGGCAGAGTTCAATAAGGAGATAGCTCTGGGAAAGAAGCTATTCCTCAGTCTGCTTGTTCTTGACCTGGGACACCTGAAGCGCCGACCAGAAGGCATAAGAGAAAACAGTTTGTGGGCAGGGTGGGAGTAATCCTTAAGAATACTGCGTGCTCGACGCACACAGTGCTTCCTTTGAATGTCCTCGATGGCTGGAAGTGGAGTCCCTATAATACGCTGGGCAGTTTTCACCACCCGCTGCAGTGCCTTGCGCTCAGCAACAGAGCAGCTTCCATACCAAACTGTGACACAGTTGGTTAGGATGCTTTCTATTGTACAGCGATAGAAGTTCACCAGAGTAGATGAGGACAGCTGGTTCTTCTTAAGTGTTCTTAAGAAGAATAGACGCTGGTGAGCCTTCTTGACCAGGCTAGAGGTGTTGGTGGACCAGGATAGGTTCTCTGAAATGTGGGTCCCCAGGAACTTGAAGGATGGGACAGGTTCAACAACCATTCCGTTGATGTGAACGGGTTCATGTGAACCTCTTCCTCCTTTTCTGAAATCTACGATGAGCTCCTTGGTCTTCTTGGTGTTAAGGAGCAGATTATTGTCCGTGCACCAAGTGGCCAGGTGCTTGATCTCCTCCCTGTAGGCAGACTCATCGTTGTTGCTGATGAGGCCGATCACCGTAGTATCGTCTGCAAACTTGATGATGTTGTTGGATCCATACACCGGTCTGCAGTCGTGGGTGAAGAAGGAGTAAAGGAAGGGGCTTAGCACACAGCCCTGTGGTACACCAGTGTTGAGTGTGACGGTAGTGGAGCAGATGTGGCCTGACCTGACATGCTGGGGTCTGTTGGTCAAAAAGTCCGTAATCCAATTACAAAGTGAGATGTTAATATCCAGCTCTCTAAGTTTGGTGATTAACTTAGAGGGTAGAACAGTATTAAAAGCCGAGCTAAAGTCAACAAACAGTAGTCGTGCATAGGTGTTTGTATTGTCCAAGTGTGTGAGTACAGAGTGCAGCGCTATGGAGACTGCATCGTCTGTGCTCCTGTTGGCACGGTAAGCAAACTGGTGTGGATCTAGTGAGGGTTGGAAAGAGTCTTTTAGATGTGTCAGGACCAACCGCTCAAAGCACTTCATAATAATGGGTGTGAGTGCTACGGGGCGGTAGTCATTCAGGCACGTCGGGCTGGAGTGTTTCGGCACTGGCACAATTGAGGTAGATTTAAAGCACGCTGGTACAGCTGCTTGGGCAAGGGACATGTTAAAAATATCTGTGAATACCCCAGCGAGCTGCTCCGCACATGCCCTCAGTACGCGCCCAGGGATACCGTCTGGTCCAGCAGCCTTGTGCACGTTGATCTGGCTCAGTACGGTGTAGACGTCAGATGAGGTTAGTGTGATGGGTGGGTGGTCAGGTGAGGAGGCGATCTTGGTGATATTATCTTTATTGTCTTTCTCAAAGCGAGCATAAAAGTCATTAAGCTCATTCAGAAAGAGGACATCAGTGGCTTGGGGGGTGGAGTGACTTGGTTTGTAGTTGCTGATGGCCTGGATGCCCTGCCACATGCGCCGAGGGTCAGAGTGTAAAAAGTGCTCCTCTAGCTTTAGTTTGTAGCAGTATTTGGCCTTTTTGATGCCCCTTTTCAGGTTAGCCCTGGAAGTGCTGTAGGCCTGTGCATCACCTGATCTGAAGGCAGTGTTGCGTGCCTTCAGTAGGAGACGCACCTCCTTGTTCATCCATGGCTTCTGATTTGGGTATGTGGTGATCTGCTTCTGGGTTGTGACACTGTCTATGGTGGTGTTGATGTAATCCAGAACAGAGGAAGTGTAGCTGTCTATGTTCGTGTGAGAGCCACAGGTGGCCTGAGTAGCAAACATACTCCAGTCTGTGTGTAGAAACCTGTCCTGGAGTGTGAAGTCTACCCCCGCTGGCCACACTTTGATGGTCTTCACTGATGGCTGCACACGGTTGATGAGGGGTGAGTACTTAGGGGTAAGGAACAAAGAAAGGTGGTCTGATTGTCCCAAGTGGGGGAGGGGGTCCACATTATAGGCTTCAGCCATGTTTGTGTATACATGGTCTAAAGTTTTGTTTCCTCTGGTGTGACAGAAAATGTTCTGGTGAAATTTAGGGAGTACTGTCTTTAAATTGGAGTGGTTGAAGTCCCCCGCAACAATAAAAGCAGCCTCCGGGTGAACAGTTTGTTGTTTGCTGATGGCCGTATGAAGTTCGTTCATAGCAAGTTTGGCATCAGCATCGGGAGGAATGTAAGCGGCAGTTATAATGGTGGAGGTGAATTCCCGTGGCAGATAAAACGGTCTACACTTAACCATGAGAAACTCTAAGTTAGCTGAGCAGTGTCTCCCAATAATAACAGAGTTCGTACACCAAGCATTATTAACATAAATGCACAATCCTCCGCCTCTGGTCTTACCGGAGCCATCCACCGTTCTGTCTGTCCGGAATGTGTGGTGCTCAGCTAGAGCAATAGCATTGTCCGAAATATCGCTGTTCAGCCATGTTTCAGTGAAAATCATAACATTGCAGTTCCAAAGTCTTTTATTGTGGTTGATGCGGAGTTGAATCTCGTCCATTTTGTTCATCAACGACCGCACATTGGCGAGGAAAATGCTGGGTAAAGAGAGCCGATGTGGTGTTAGCCTTAGCTTAGCTCTTACTCCTCCGCGCTTCCCCCGTCTTTGTTTACGGTCTCGACGCCGCCTTCGAGCACTTCCGCCCGGCCGGATAGCATGCGCAGCCTCGGATGTTCTGACGATCTCAGGAACGAGTCGAAGATTGTTGATAAAACTGTCGGGAATGTACAAACCAATATCCAAAAGCTCCTGTCGGGTGTACGATGTAAAAGCACTGCTGTTCTGCACGAACAGACCCGAGAAGAGCAAATAAAATACCGCAAAACTGCAGAAACTGGAGAGACACTGAGCCTCGCGATGTGTACGCGCCGCCATCTTGGATATGCACTATGCAGTGAATATCAATCATAACCTGATATTGTAATCCTCTCAGGTGGAGAAGGACGATCTGTGTAGACAGAGTAATGCACTAGCTTTAAGGCAAGCTCAAACAGCAAATACTAATACGATAGGCGGCAGATGTCAACACACTGTTTTCTTTGAACAGTATAATCATTATCGAGATTATATAATGTTTCCTCTCATTTGATGGCCACAGTATAAAATATGTTGTTTAGATAATGTGCCAGTACTGTTTAAAAGTCTTGAGCCACCCCATCCTTTCTTCACATTTGGCTTCCAAAGTGCCAGGCTTTACTGTATGTTTACTGTAATGTCTTGATGAGTAGTATTCCAGACTTAATGAAGGATTTTTTTGGCTCTCATTTTCAGTTTAGTCCCTGTGCCTGACCAGTTTCAGATGAATGTTTGTTTGTTAAGCCACACAGTGACCTATGAATCATTTAAGCATAAAAGACCATCCAACTTAAGGCACGAACCAGTGAGAAACAGGTGCATACTGTATGATGACATGATAAGGTAGTTGATTAGTATACTGGTGGTGCTAAATGCTGATGAGAGGGAAAATGAGGTTGCTGCTGAGGTTAGGTAAACAACTAATTTTTAAATTGTATGTTTAGATACTTTGCAGCCGGTCACAGTAAAACATTTGTTCCCATTTCTTTAACTTAATCTACATAATTGAATTAAATTTCCCCATTATAGTCTATATCGCTTCATCCTGTATTCAAGCTACGTAGGGTACGAGGCGGGGTACTCACTGGGAAGGGTGCCAGTCCATCGCAGGGCACACACATACACTACGATCAATTTGGGAACGGCAATTAGAATAATCTGCAGGTCTTTAGGAGGACCCTTGTCAAAAAAATATATACTAAGTATACTTACAGCCATACTAATTTTCAGTATACTTAAGTGTAATGATTAGTTAATTTGAAGTGTGCTATTTTCGACATATTAATTTAGTGCTAAGTATATTTTAATTTTAATTAAGTTGTAGTAAAGCATAAATTTAAGTATATTTAGTGTACTTTTATGTGATAAATTGAGACAACTTTAAGTATACTTAGTACACTTAAAGTATATGGCTGTGTGTGTACTAAAGTACATACCTGATTGTAATTAATACAATTTAAGTATATATTTAATGTATTATAAGTACATTACAGCTATTTTTACTGTGTTACAAATACATGATACTATAAGTATATTCTTATTGCAGCAGTAGCATGCTGTTACTGTATACTTCTGGTCAATTACAAATACTAAATAAGTATACTTTGTGGTTAATACAAATATACTTTATTATATCATACAGTACACACAACCTTCTATACTACAATATTGAAAATGTGTTACAAGTACACTAAAGGTGTTTATGATACTTTACAAATGCTAAATGCATTTTCTACACTATAACATGCTTTTGAAAAGCATTACATCAGTAATTATGAGGCAGATTTTATTCATGAGTTCAACAGATTTAACTTGCACAAAAAAAGCACAACTATAGTTTATTTGTGTTTAACAAAACTTGTTCACCAACACACAAACAAAAATTTTTATTGTTCTCTGAACACAGACAGATATTAGTATTAGAATATACAGGTACAGTATTAGTTTAAACCTGGTGTGTTGATTCTAGGTGTTACAAAGACCGTCCGAGGTACGGAGCATTAGGCCTTGTTCACAGGGGTGTTAAATTTTTGGATACACGAACGCGCTCTGAACGTCCTAGCTGTTTATGTTGCATTTTGTATTGCCTTCTACACTGGCGTTCGTTTGGCTCTGTCTAATGCCAGCCTGCAGCCCAAATTGTAGTTCGTGTGTTAACCTGTGGAGGCAGTGTCGGGAACTGGATATTAAAGCCCTTGTCGTTTTATTTGAGGTGCCTCCTTTTAATATGGACCATTTTGTTATATTAGACATTAGTCTTCTTGTTTGAAAAATTTTCATAATACGGCGATGTAGGGAGCAAAAAATTGCCTTCGACATTTTATTTTGCTTTTTTTTTTTTTCGCATTTCCCTATGTGTCACAGTACGTCAGATTCCGGCCACAACATAGCTCCTCCGTGAGTAATCAGAGTCACTCCGGTTCCAGTTCAGCGCCGCTTCTTGTTTTTTGCCGCCTCAGTCACAGCGCGAGCTCACCTGTTGCCGATTTGGAGTAATCAAATCCGCTTATTTAAGACACTGCAAGACACGCACCCGCTGCCAGATTATTGCGCCGTTCAAGCCAATATTCCCGCGTTTGTTTTGTCTTTTGCTCATCGTGTTTTGTTATCAACCTCGTCCCTGCCTAGCGTTTTGGAATCACTGCATGATTGGATTTACCGGCTTTTGACTTCCGCTTTGCACACTGACCACGAGACTGCCTAGCGTTTTGGAATCACTGCATGATTGGATTTACCGGCTTTTGACTTCCGCGTTGCACACTGACCACGAGATTGCCTGCCGATTTGGATTTCCTGCATGTGTGGAGCTATTGCACGTCTGGGTCACAGACGTCACTTCCAGAACCACCTGAAGCTCCTCAGCGCGTTCACAGAGACCGTAAGTGCACACTACCTATTGTTTTCTGCTCTTGGATCCTTCTCTGATTTCTGCTGCTACACTCCGAACCATGACACTATGAATAGCATGTAGGATCATGGGGTAGTCCAAGTGCTGGAGACTACTTGGGGTAGTCCAAGTACTGGAGAAACAGATGCGTCTTGAGTCATCGTTTAAAGATAGTCAAAGTCCCTGCTGTACGGACATCTAGAGGAAGTTCATTCCACCACCTAGGTGCCAGAACAGAGAAGAGCCTGGATGAATGCCGCTCTCGATCCCTGAGAGATGGTGAGATGAGGCGAGCAGTGCTGGAGGATCGGAGGGAACGTGGTGCAGTGCGTGGTGTGATTATAGCAGAGAGGTAAGTGGGTGCTGGGCCATTTTTAGCTTTGTAGGCAAGCATCAGCGTTTTGAATTTGATGCGGGCAGCTACAGGAAGCCAGTGCAAGGAGCGGAGGAGTGGGGTGGTGTGGGAGAACTTGGGAAGGTTAAAAACGAGATGTGCTGCTGTATTCTGGAACAGTTGCAGAGGACGAATTGTGGACAGAGGCAGGCCTGCGAGGAGTGAGTTGTAGTAGTCCAGTCTTGAAATAACAAGGGACTGAACAAGCACCTGAGTAATTTGTGAAGGAAGAAATGTGCGAATTCTTCTGATATTGTAAAGAAGAAATCTACAAGAGCGAGTAAGTTTAGCGATGTGTGGGGAAAATGACAGATGATTGTCCATGGTTACCCCAAGATTGCGGGCAGTGGCTGAAGGAGTGATTTGGTTGTTGTCCAGGGATATCACAAGGTCTTGACCTGGGGATGAGTCACAAAGGATGAACAACAGTTCAGTTTTACTCAGATTGAGCTTCAGCTGACAAGCAGCCATACAGGATGAGATGTCTGCCAGACATGCTGAGATCCGGGTGGAAACCTGAGGAAAGAGGGAGGAAAGGAGAAACTAAGGTGGGTGTCATCTGCATAACAATGGTATGAAAATCCATGCGATGATATGACCTTACCAAGAGACCGGGTGTAGAGGGAGAACAGAAGAGGACCAAGTACTGAGCCCTGCGGGACACCTGTAGAGAGTCTACATGGGGCAGATGTAGATCCCCTCCATGTTACCTCATATGACCTATTTTGTAGGTAAGAAGCAAACCATTGCCATGCTGTTCCACAAATTCCAAGGCTTGTAAGAATAGATAATAGAATCTTATGGTTCACCGTTTCAAATGCAGCTGACAGGTCCAGGAGGATGAGGACAGATGACAGTTTAGCAGATCTAGCAGCATTGAGCTTCTCAGTGACTGACAGAAGGGCAGTCTCTGTGGAATGTGCTACTTTGAATCCAGATTGGTTGGGATCATTAAGTTTGTTCTGTGATAGATAAAGAGACATTTGGTTATTCAATTTCAATTCAATTCAATTTTATTTGTATAGCGCTTTTAACAATTGACATTGTCTCAAAACAGCTTTACACAATCAAAAGAATTATTTAAGTTTGTATGGAATGTGAATGTGTATGAATCAAAATGTTCAGATATTCCCTGGCGAGCAAGCCCGAGGGCGACAGTGGCAAGGAAAAACTCCCTGAGACGGTAATAGGAAGAAACCTTGAGAGGAACCAGACTCGACAGGGAACCCATCCTCATCTGGGTGAAACAGATAGCAGGAAATGATCTGCATTTATATAGTGTTAAGTGTTAGGTTCAGCTATAATAGTTGATGTTAATTGATGTTATAATACTTGATGTAAAATGGAGTCCAGTAGTTATTCGAGACTCAGATAGACTTGTAGAAAGTTCCAGTCCTGAACTATCGAATTGTCAAGTCCTCAGAGAAACAGCTGACCACACCAGTCGAGGCCAGAACCGTCTTTTAAGTATAGAGAATCATCCCCAGACACCAGACGCATCCTAAAGAGACACACGGGGCATCCATGCGGTGAGACCTCCAACCAGAAACCGGGCACCAGGATGGATCAGACAGGTCCGAAGGGCAGAGGGAGTCTGGATCACTGGCAGCTCAGGAACCACATGTGTAGCTCGACAGAGAGAGAGAGAGAAAGAGTGAAAGGGGGAGACAGGGGGAGAGAGGAAAGAGAAAGAGGGGGAGGAAGAGAAGAGGAGGAGAGATTGCAATTAGGTATGGTCACAGTCACAATGTCTAACGTGAATGTATATTTACTGTAGAGTGCAAGCAGGGACTCCGGCAGGACTAATTATGACAGCATAACTAAAAGGGAGAGCCAGAAGGAAACACAAACATGAGGGCTCCCTGAGATGTAAAGCAAACAATCACCTCACCGTCAACAAACCTGAGTGATCAAATGAGACTGAGGAAGACAGCATCTAAACATACCAGTTCACCATAATACTCTACGTCCATGAGTCCCCCAGATCTGCTCCTTTACCTTATGGCAAATCTATTTATAAAATGCTTGGTTAAATAAATAGGTTTTTAGCCTAGACTTAAACACTGAGACTGTGTCTGAGTCCCGAACACTATTTGGAAGACTATTCCATAATTTTGGGGCTTTGTAAGAAAAAGCTCTGCCCCCAGCTGTAGTTTTCATAATACGCGGTACTGATAAGCAGCCTGCATCCTTTGACCGAAGTAGGCGTGGCGGATCGTAAGACACTAGCAGTTCGCTCAGATACTGCGGCGCGAGACCATTTAATGCCTTATATGTCAAGAGTAGTATTTTAAAATCAATGCGAAATTTCACAGGGAGCCAATGCAGTGAAGATAGGATAGGGGTGATGTGCTCATATCTTCTGGTTCTAATGAGGACTCTCGCTGCTGCATTTTGGACTAGCTGAAGCTTGTTTATGCACCTAACTGAACAACCAGACAGTAAGGCATTACAATAGTCCAACCTAGAAGTGATAAAAGCATGAACTAGTTTTTCTGCATCATTTAGCGACAATATATTTCTTATTTTGGCGATATTTCTAAGGTGAAAGAATGCTATCCTGGTGATATTATCTACATGAGCTTCAAATGAAAGGCTGGAATCTATAATCACGCCGAGGTCTTTTACTGTTGCACTTGGCGGAACGGAAAGGCCATCTAAAGTTACGGTGTGATCTAAGATTTTACTTCTAGCTGTATGCGGTCCTATGACTAGAACTTCTGTCTTATCCGGATTAAGCAGAAGGAAGTTAATTAGCATCCAATTTCTTATGTCCTGAACACATTGCTCAACTTTAGTAAGATGGTTTTTCTCATCAGGTTTTGTAGAGACGTATAGCTGTGTGTCGTCAGCATAACAATGAAAACTAATACCATGCTTACGGATTATGTTGCCCAGAGGAAGCATGTAAAGGGAAAAAAGCAGTGGGCCTAAAACTGAACCCTGCGGAACGCCAAACTCCACTAGAGAACATGCAGAATAATCACCATTTAAGTCTACATACTGATAACGATCGGTCAAATAGGATCTGAGCCAGGAGAGGGCTGTACCCTTAATTCCTACTAAATTTTCTAATCTGTGAAGAAGAATAGCATGATCAATGGTATCAAACGCTGCACTGAGGTCGAGTAATACAAGCATAGTTACACAACCCTGATCAGAGGCCAATAGGAGGTCATTTACTACTTTAACGAGTGCTGTTTCTGTGCTGTGATGAGGCCTAAATCCTGACTGATACAGTTCATGTATGCGATTTCTATGTAGATATGAGCATAGCTGCTCCGCTACTATCTTTTCCAGAATCTTAGAGATAAAGGGGAGGTTTGATATTGGCCTGTAATTGGACAGCTGACAGGGGTCAAGGTCAGGTTTCTTAATTCTGTTAAGGTTATAAACAGTTATTTCAAGAATTTTGGAAATAAAAGAGAGAAGTGATACCGGGCGATAGTTGTTAACTTCTGATGGGTCCAGGCAGGGTTTCTTGAGGATGGGAATAACCCTTGCCTTCTTAAAAGCAGCAGGAACATGACCAGATGATATGGAATGGTTGATCTCGTGAAAGGTCTCGTGAGATGGCCTGGAGCATTGTGGAGGGGATTGGGTCTAATGAACAGGTTGTGGGGTTAGATGGCGAGATGATCTGCTGAATCTCATCAGATGACAAGTTGGAGAATTCTGCTAAAGGAGGGAAGGGAAAGTCCTGAGGTTCTGCCGTAGGAGTTTGGCTGGTGTCGCACCGATTCATAGTCTCTGGTTGGCTGGAAAAATTTCAGACTTATAACGCTGCTGCAGTTTGTGCAAGTGTAGCTTTATCATAGTGAGTGGACAGCAGTGTTGCCAACTATTTCCAATGAAAAGTAGCTAAAGCCTGCCCGAAAAGTAGCTAAATGTTGCCAGATGACGTCACACACAAATTTGCATGTCAGTGACGTCATCACATAGTATCTGACAAGCATAAGCCCGTCATGTCTCTACTCTCTGAGGCGCTGTGTATTATATTATTTTAAAACATTACATCCAGATGCACAATAAATAGGTTCTTATTAACATATTACTTTGCGTGATGACGTCATTGCGTAATCACAACTCAAAACTACATTTTTATGTAGTATATAAAATAATTAATGTTTTCTCAAATTGACTGGCCATCTCAGCAAAAACATTATTTGAAATATGTGACATGCCTGGATATGTAGCCTTATGTACCTTATATAGCCCCTTATGTACCTTATGTAGCCCCACCCCCGCACTCTACTGAGTGAAACCTGCAGCCACTGCTCTTTTGAGTCACTTTTTAAGTTTGAGAGCGCGCACGCGAGGGAGAGAGATTCAGTGTGCAAAAAGTCTAAATATAAGTCAATATGAATAAGTACATTTAAATTTAACTGATAATGTACTGAGACTACCGTATATTAAAATTGTATTCTAATGTATACTTTCTGTAAATTTGTACAATGATTATTTCTAGCATATTTTTTTAACATACCAAAAATACATTGAAAAACAAAGTTTAAATAAGTATACTTTGGAAATTAGACTTACCTTTCACTTAAAGTATATTTTTCAATAATATATTTTTGGAAAGTGTTCTATAATACAATTATTTTTAAGTATATTTAAAGTTGAATTCCAAAATTTGGTAAAAGCATGATGTTAGTATACTTTTTATATATGAACTGATACTGCAAATATACTTACAAAAAATTGTACTGTATTATCGAGGATTTCAATATATTTGTAATACAGTAAAATTATTATTTTTTTCACAAGGGGAAACCGGAGTAACCCACCAAGCATGGGAAGAACATGCAAACTCCATGCACATAGAGATGGGAATCGAACCCTGGAGGTGCAAAGCGACTGTGCTAACCACTACACCACAGTGCCACCTAATTTCATTTTATTTATTTTAACATGAACATGAAGGGGTGTATCAAGTCATTAGCATAAAACTGTAGAATTGTCTTAGCTTTCTAACCTGACCATGTTAATTCATTTAAATTATATTAAATATATAACATTTAAAGCAGAAATTATTTTAAAATGAAATATACCATGGCTGTGAAGCTATAAAATTGAGTTAATTTTTATTTGAGTTACATTTTATATATATATCTGAATAACTGACATTATGCATTGCATCATTTAACATTGCAGATGCAGTGTCCGGTGTAAATTGCTTTCATTAATATTAAGGTCCATATAAATTAACAAAAGTTCAATAATAAGAACATGTACTCTTTATAACCAAAGGTTTGAACCCCATGCCAGATATGATCCCCTTTTCCTGTTACAATAACCAATTTTTCTGAGAAGGCTTTTCATTATGACTATTCTATTTTGTAATAATGAAGTTCTCTAGATCACTACTGTATGTAGCTAGTAACATATATGAGCTAGCTAACTTATTAATCTAACAGCATTGATCATTGACATGATCCTTTAGCATATCTCACTTATTTCTTCAACATATGAACAGAACAGAAAATAGATCATATGTCAAGCATCAAAGCCTGGTTTGGGAACAGACGGACCCTCCAGAGTGTGGTGCGTTCAGCTGAGAACACCATCCATGCTGAGCTCCCTGATTTGCAGGCTGTTTACAGCAAAAGGTGCTGGAACCCAGCCACGAAGATTGTGAAGAAACTCAGCTTAACAATGGACTCTTCTGTGTTGCACTCAGGGAAGGGTTTCCACTCCCTTTGTAAGGATTTCTTGTTTTTGCTAGACCCCGTCTAGTCAGTGCTCAGCCTGTATTTTGCTTCCTTCCTGGATCCAGGGAACCCCTCAATAATACACAAGTCCGTGATCAGTGAGACGTTCCAAGTTTATTGTGGGAGAGAGCAGTATATATAGCACACACACACAAAGAACCAAAGAAGAGGGTGCAGAAGTGTTTACATTTGAGCAGGAATGTTTAGAAAAGATAAGGAGAAGAAGAACATAAAAATTAGGAGTAGCTCTGCATTTACGAGCGTTTAACAGTTTTACGACCTTTAACATAAACTACTATAGGATGTGTTTATTCAAAGTGCAGCTTGTGTCGAGGTAAGAGAAAGAAGTAACATTCTGTTCTCACGCACACAGAATATCATGAAACATACTAAAAATCAAATATTCCCTACACCCTTCAATACAGAGATTGAAGGGAGAAATGTCGACCATAAGACAGACAGAGAAATGTCGACCATAAGCCACATTAAAAATGACCTTGAAGAGTTTGCAAAACACTCACACACACCGTACATTACTGCTAATACTGTACGAATGTATTAGCCCATATTTATAAATATTTATTTATTACTTTTTGTATTAGTGGTGGTTTTTATTGAGGCAGGTTGCTAGCCTGATGCCTAACCATCCTCCTTTCCCATCCAGGCTTTTGACACCGGCAACATTGAAGTAATTTTGTATAAACTTGTATACTCTGACCACATCTCTGTTCGAATTCCAGCATACAGACGCTCATCAGGTACTCCAAACCAGTTCTGATGCTGGTGAAAACCTGGCCATCAAGAGCCATCTCTGATATCCAGAACTGTTTTTAGCACATTGACTGGTACACATTCTTGAATGCAACTAAAAACACACAGTGAGGAGTACATGATGGAGGCTCAGTGGATGGTGGTGGTGGTGGTTCAATCTGGGAGGGTGGTGGCTCAGTGTGTTAAGGCTCTGAATTACTAATCGGATGGTCAACAGTTCGAGCCCCAGTTCCGCCAGGTTGCTGCTGTTGGGCCATTTAACTTAGAATGGCTGTCCCTGTGCTCTGATACCAACCTACTAACAAAAGCTGGGATAAGAATTTCACTGTGCAGTAATGTACATGTGATAAGTAGAGGGTCAATTTAACATTAGGGACTATCTACATTAGCAAGTGCATTGATGATTTCATTGATGACCATATGCTGCAACCAGAAGTTGCGGATGACTACAGATGCAAGCCATTCTGAGACTCCAACTTGAGAACACGTGACAAAGTGGCCCTAAGAACAGAAAGGGCCAAACTGTCTCCATCAGAGAGGCAAAGTGTGTATATACCCAGGGAATCCACACTTCAAGGACAACAATGAAACATGGTCCAGGTGAAAAGGCTTTCAGGCCATGCATGACAACTTCACCTGCATGTGACAGTGATGCCTCCCTTCTGGCACAGTGCTCAGAGGATGGGCAGACCACCTACTGTAGCAGTTGTTCATCTTCACATCTGGACATCTTTCTGACATTATGACATAATAATTATTATTCGATAATAATACCTTGACCTTACAGTGGCTAGTGAGGACAGCTAAGAAGATCATCAGGGTCTCTCTTTTCCTTCCATCATAGACATTTACACCAGACGCTGCATCTGCAAAGTCATCAGCTTTGTAGATGACCCCACACACCCCTCACACACACTCTTTACCCTTGTGCCATCTGGAAAAACGTACTGAAGCATTCAGGCCCCCACAACCAGTATGTATTACAGTTTCTTTCCATAAACCATCCAGACCTCCAAACTGGACAGACAGAATAATATAAACAGACAGACAGACAGACACACACACACACACACACACACAGTGCAGTAATATATATGATATATATGCATATAGTACACACACACACTAAACACCATTCTAGTCTTCTTGGAATTTCTCGTTTTTTGCACATTCTTCAAATGGCTGCTAAACACTAAAAATAATGTACTTTATTGATCTGCATTATGCCAGCATGTCATCAATATGTTGCAATATCTGTTGCACTCTCAAAAACATTTGTACAGTGCTTATTGTTGCATATTGGGTTGTATTTTGAGTCCCTTACTGTAGTACTGACTAGTATATGCTTACTGTAGATACATATCTACAGTAAGCATATACTTACTGTAGATATGTAGTTCTGTAGGTCTTCTGTAGTTCTGTTCTGTTTTGTTTTTTTGTAGCACAATGATCATGGAGGAATGTTTCATTTCACTGTGTACTGTGTACACTTGTAATGACAATAAAGCCATGGAGATTTTTACTTTTCATATCTATTACATCTAATGTATTCTAATGTAAGTCGAAGCACATGTTCAACAATATAGCTTAAGGAAACCTTAATGTAAAATGTTAGCCAGAATGTAATTTATGACTAACATTATGCATCAGGTAGTAATATGTAGAATATAAACTAAACCTAAGAATCTTAACTAAAGATTAAACCTCCAGCTCCTCGGTTAAAGTCCTGCTTTTCCCTAAACACAAAGTACGAGGAAAATCATGTTTGTGAGTAAATTGACATAATGGACTCCATTTATGTATAATCAAGATAAATTCAAACACATGTGCCGCTAGGCTGAATAGATCACTGGAACTCCTTGTCATCCCTTACTGAATGAATTATACAAGAGCTATTTATTTACTGATTATGAAGATTAGTGCACAGTTTCCATTCAGAAAAAAGTGTGCTAAATTATGCCCCTCAGGTTCACTTCTTTTGGTGTAGCTTTCTATTGTTTGAGGGTGAGGCAGAGGCTTGGATTAATGGCTATTAATTAGTAAATTGCTTATGTATTTGGGTTCTTTGCCCTGGTCCAGTATTGCCAGAAGGCTTCATAATTACACTCAAGCCACTAAAGAACTACTTTAAGTATATTTTCAGGCTTGCAGAGTAATCTCATTATCAATGCTTCTATTTGGCTTGTCAGTACTGAATGCACATAAGCCATGTCATTACTCTATTTCAATCAGCTGGGGACTGATGTGTCATGCTCATTTAACACACACAACATACCACATCCAATTTAAGACCATGAGGCACTGCAGATCAATTTCAACATTCTAATTAAAGTCAACTGTTAAATGGCAATCTAGTGTGTGGGAAGATTTTAAATTTGTACTTAGTCCTTTGGAGACATTAGGCAAAATACATCTGAATATAAAATAAAACACAATTTGTAAGAACACGCAACAGTATATCAGAATTATGCCTCTATAACATTGTATGAACAGATATAGGGGCATACATAGAGAAAGACAGAACGATGTGAGAGTGAACGAGAAATGGGAAATACAGCTAGACAGACAGGCAAAAAGATTTGGGGAGAAAAGGCTTAATGAGAGAATGAAAGTAGGAGAAAAGCACATATGTGACAATGGAGAAGATAAAAGCTCTTCTGCTGGGCATTGCTGACACATTCCCAATAAGAATCATCCGTGCTTTTAATAAAGCACCAGCTCTGAAGGCCATGCACTGGCCAACCATTCATTTCTTTTATAATTATGTTGAAGAGAATCTGAACTGAGGAGAATCTTAACACACACTAAAGTCAATAGCTATTAAAGTGATTTTCAAGGTAGCTGTGTATATCTGCTGTTTCTGTTTTGTCTTACGCTTATTTGTTCTCCTGCTCTCTGATATCACTTATTGAAGTATCATATCTACTCCTGTCTGAGATAAAACAGAATGAAATTACATTCTATCCAGCAGGACATGCCTTCTAAGTAAAACATATCTTAGTTTGCACAGACATTGTGGCAGTTAAGCATGGAACACCCACCAGGCCCACTGTCTAACAACCACGGGCTTTGCATTAGTGTGTGGGATACTGAAATCTTTAGGCAACCCACACACATACACACACACACACACACACACACACACACATGAATGAGCATCAACACCATTAACTGAACATAATCGGAGTGGCAGTGCACTGTTCCATAGGCTGTGCGTCCTGTTTTGAAAGTGAAATAAGTGGCATTAGTCAAATGAACCGCCCACACACTCTGTGAACCGCTTAGAGCTGCTGTTAGGATCTGAAGCGTCAGCAAGCAGCCAACACCTGCCATTAAGCCATAAGCAGTCTGAGAGGTGAAACAAAAAGACCAATGCATCATGTTGAAGAGCACTTCACTGCTCAAACATACAACCCCTCACCTAAAGTAAAGAGCGTCAGTCCCGTAACGCAAAAATAAACCCCATCATTGCTGATTTATAATGCATTCTTCTGGAAAGTGCCCTAATTGTCAAGATCTGTTCTTTTAGAGAAATTAAATGCAGTGATATGATAAATTTGCTAAGCACTCTGCTGATCCAGTGGCATATACAAACCTGAAAGGTGAGTGCTTAGTGAACTGGTTTGTCATATGCAGTGGTTCATAGGATCATACTGGGCTACAAAAGTAGTTTATCATTATGGTAACACAACAGCACATGAGGAGTCTGTACAGAGCTCAGTCGCTTTGTCCCATGCTGTGTGTGTGTGTATGTGTGTGTGTGTGTGTGTGTATGTACAAACCGGATTCCAAAAAAGTTGGGACACTAAACAAATTGTGAATAAAACTGAATGCAATGATGTGGAGATGGCAAATGTCAATATTTTATTCAGAATAGAACATAAATCATGGAACAAAAGTTTAAACTGAGAAAATGTATCATTTTAAGGGAAAAATATGGTGAATCAAAATGTCATGGTGTCAACAAATCCCAAAAAAGTTGGGACAAGGCCATTTTCACCACTGTGTGGCATCTCCCCTTCTTCTTACAACACTCAACAGACGTCTGAGGAAAGAGGAGACCACCCAGATAGCAGAACAACATTGAATCATCGTTGAATCAACATTAAAGCATCAACCAACTTGTTATTGAATCAATGTTGAAATTTCAATGTTAAATGTTGATTTTTCATCAGGTTTGCACCTTGAAATAATGTTATTTCAATGATGAAAAATAGATCAAGATGGGCATAAAATCAATGTTTGTTCAACGTAAATTCAATCACTTATTTTACATTGAATCAACATTGAATCAACATTGAAACAATTATAGTTTAGTCTTGCTTTATGAACAGCAAGATTCTATGACAGTAAATCATGTCCGTTTTGATTTATTTCTTTAAATCAGAGACCATGTAGGGCTGAAAAGCTTTTTTTTTTTTTAAACAAAAAGTCAGTAACTCAACATCCTTCAGTTTACATGTAAACATATTTATTTATTTATGCTCCATACCCATTTAAACAGGAAGTAACATCACAATTACAATAAAACAACTATATAATAAAACACACTACAACTTACATACAAATTATTATAAACTGGATGACAATATGACTTTTTAGAAGAGAACTATTAGAAGAGATTGTTAATTCTGAATTCATAAAACAGAATCTAACTGCCAAGAGAAGAGACTGGAAAACCATAATATAAAAATGGCAGCCTGCCTCAGCAAAATTCAGTCAAATGCAAATAGAAACAACCAAGTCAGAAACACAACAGATGACTGAAACATTATTCGTAAGTTGAAATGTATTTACTCAGCAAAACAGATAATAAGACAAAGCTGAACTTATGGTTTTCCACCACGAGCAATTCCCCCCAGCCGTTCTGGGGCATAACGAAGCCATTTCTGAACTGTTGAAGCAAAGAAACTCTGTGGCCTCCTTTTCTTCAGCTTTCAGCTGTTGTTGTTGTAGTGCATCTAAAGAATGAAAAACAAACAAAAGGTTAGAACTATACAATGCTCTAAAAACTTGGAGTGGTAATTGTTTATGAATGACAGAAGGTGGGTCCTAAATTTTTGGAAATGTGACTTTTACAAATGTACAGATATGCAACATATGTTTTGAAATGTCCTACAATCTTCCATAGATACAAAATGCACACATTAGATTTTTTTTAATATACAGGTCCTTCTCAAAAAATTTGCATATTGTGATGAAGTTCATTATTTTCTGTAATGTACTGATAAACATTAGACTTTCATATATTTTAGATTCATTACACACAACTGAAGTAGTTCAAGCCTTTTATTGTTTTAATGTTGATGATTGTGGCATACAGCTCATGAAAACCCAAAATCCCTATCTCAAAAAATTTGCATATTTCATCCGACCAATAAAAGAAGTGTTTTTAATACAACAATAGTCAACCTTCATATAATTATGTTCAGTTCTGCACTCAATACTTGGTCGGGAATCCTTTTGCAGGTACTTGTGTCTCTCAACTTTCTCTTCACAATATCCCACAGATTCTCTATGGGGTTCAGGTCAGGAGAGTTGGCAGGCCAATTGAGCACAGTAATACCATGGTCAGTAAATTACCATTTACCAGTGGTTTTGGCACTGTGAGCAGGTGCCAGGTCGTGCTGAAAAATGAAATCTTCATCTCCATAAAGCTTTTCAGCAGATGGAAGCATGAAGTGCTCCAAAATCTCCTGATAGCTAGCTGCATTGACCCTGCCCTTAATAAAACAGTGGACCAACCCCAGCAGCTGACATGGCACCCCAGACCATCACTGACTGTGGGTACTTGACACTGGACTTCAGGCATTTTGGCATTTCCCTCTCCCCAGTCTTCCTCCAGACGCTGGCACCTTGATTTCCGAATGATAAGCAAAATTTGCAACCTGTAGCCCATTTCCTGCACACGCCTGTACACGGTGGCTCTGGATGTTTCTACTCCAGACTCAGTCCACTGCTTCCGCAGGTCCCCCAAGGTCTGGAATCGGTCCTTCTCCACAATCTTCCTCAGGGCCCGGTCACCTCTTCTCGTTGTGCAGCGTTTTCTGCCACACTTTTTCCTTCCCACAGACTTCCCACTGAGGTGCCTTGATACAGCACTCTGGGAACAGCCTATTCGTTCAGAAATGTCTTTCTGTGTCTTACCCTCTTGCTTGAGGGTGTCAATGATGGCCTTCTGGACAGCAGTCAGGTCGGCAGTCTTACCCATGATTGCGGTTTTGAGTAATGAACCAGGCTGGGAGTTTTTAAAAGCCTCAGGAATCTTTTGTAGGTGTTTATAGATAATTAGTTGATTCAGATGATTAGGTTAATAGCTCATTTAGAGAACCTTTTCATGATATGCTAATTTTTTGAGATAGGGATTTTGGGTTTCCATGAGCTGTATGCCACAAGCATCAATATTAAAACAATAAAAGGCTTGAACTATTTCAGTTTGTGTGTAATGAATCTAAAATATATGAAAGTCTAATGTTTATCAGTACATTACAGAAAATAATGAACTTTATCACAATATGCAAATTTTTTGAGAAGGACCTGTATGTGTTATTTCACAATCTGCAAATGTTGTCCTACAATGTACATATTCAATGCTATGAAAACAAATATACTTAATGTAACAATGTAGTCTTTTATGTGCAAAAAAAAAAATTAATAAATAAATAAATAAATAAATAAATAAAAAAATCAATCCGTGGCGACGGTTTTGCAATTTGTCCCCCGCACTCACAAATACTTAAACTGTTCCCTCAGTTTAACAAATTGTGGCCACGGATTAACAAACTGTATGCACAAATTTCCAATCCGTACGCTCAGATACCGTACTGTTTGCATATTTATTCTTAACATGAAGACTTATTTTGGTGATTTTATTATAAGCTTTTTACCCAGAGTTAGATGCATGCTGCACTGTTAATGTTATTATTAAATAACGCCTATTATTACATTGCATTTAGTTTGAGAGCAAAGTACTGTAATGACAACATAAACTGTACATTATTTGTTTTGTATTGCCTTTTACCTTCTCCTCAAACTCACACTGCATGATTTTCAAAGTCATCGGATCACCATTGTTTTCACACTGTACTATCTGTGGTAGCATTTAGTTGCTGCTGTGTTCACACTGCACAATGAATTGGCGACAGGAGATTACACACTGCATGACTTTACAATAGGAAGAATCGCCAACAACTCTGTCTGGTGTGCAAGCTACAGCCAAACGCACACAAGAAGTGATAAGGAAACAACGCAAGATCATGCTGACATTGTGGTCTATAATTCCTCCCCGAACAAACAATAATTAAAAAAAGATGACGTCCTTGTTTAAGATCCCATATGGTCAAAACTGAAATTTCATGGCTTTTTTCATGGTAACTGAGGTCTAGGGGCTATGTAACTACCATATAAGTTTCAAAACAGTCAATCCACAGTAGAATGCACACAGCCTGCATAAAGTAGCTCTGCCTTTTCACGAGCTGCTGTGATGTCCAATCTACTGTCACCGCTTTCAGTCACCATCAACCACCATCCCACCCTTCTTTTGCCAAAACATCACGTCCATGCCATTGCTGAACAACAATAACATGAAAACAAGTCGAAAAAACGCTGTTCAGTCGATAGATGTCGAAACTACATCATTACACAGGCTTCCGAACAACATTAATATAAAAGACCATTGGCACGTCAGCTTCAGCATCTTTCACACAGCCAGTCCATTAAACTTTAAAAATTTACATTAAAAATTTTATTTAATTAATAGAAGTTAATTGATAAAGAAAATCTATTTATGACATTATTTTTGACAGCATTATGATTATTTATTAAAACTTCAGACAACAACAATTAGTGCCACGAGGTTATTTGCAACACTATATGTTCTACAAAATAGAGGACTACACACCTTACAGCGCAATATAATGTGGCTTTAGAAGAGGAAAGGTAGGATTAAGAAGTGAGCAAGTGATAAATTAGTATTATAGGTCCCAAGCAGATACAGTAACAATAATGGGTGCCCTACCTTATGCAGTCTCCATTGATGGCTAATAAACATTGATACAAGTAGGTTATGGTTAAAGTGGTGAACTTATAATGTTTTTTTTCCCTTCTCAACGCATTATGCATTTACTCACCAATAATGGCTACCTTTTTAATTTGGTCCAGTCTCCAAGTCGAAGGTGCCCAGCAGCAGATTCCGTACCATGGCAGTAGCAGAGGTGGCAAGGCGGGCTGCTCTCCACACTTCTGCCTGGCAAAACACCCCAGAGCCCTTTATAACTTCAATTTGAAAAATTATTTCACATCACAATATTAATTTATTGGCAACTTTTAGAAACTTTTCATGTTTCATACTGATTCTTATGTTTAGCTTCCCAATAGTTAATAGGATTTTATGTATGAATGCAGATTAATGATAATCTGGACATTTGTTTACATGCAGGGTAAAACTGCAACAGGAACAGTACAAAATAAAAACTGAAAAAAGACGGACATTCAGAGTAAAACAGTGCAAGATAAAAAAAAAACTGTACAAAACATACATGCAGGGTAAGCATTGGTGGGAGCAATGTCCAAGCAGTGTAGAGAAATATTTCTGTACGGCTTCATTGTTTTGTGCTGTGTAGTATAGTATTGTAATAGCTGATCAGAGTGATCAACTCCCCATGTGCTGGTTGTACGCAGTCACAGGACATGGAAATGTCTTTGTAGTCCATGTACCTTGTAATTTCACCCTCATCTTCACCGCGTCTACTGTAAAGCAGAATGGATGGTAGAACAGGTAGATACTTCTCGTGTGTCCATCCACTTCACAAATACAAGAGGTCCATCTGAACGGAGCTTGCGTGTCCTGATGTGAGGGGCTGGTGAAGGCAAGGGTGATGCAGACACATTCCTAAAAACAAATAAATAAAAAAATGTTAACCTATACTGTTCAGAGTAAATGGATGTGCAATTAATATGGATGCACAATATATACAGTACAGAGATGACCAAAAATGTATCCACACCTCAACATGAAAAATATACACCTCTCTTCTGTAGGTCACATGACAGCATCAATGATGGTGATAGATAATACTACACACTGCTGCCATAATTCAATTTGAGTTTTAAAAAACACCATCCACTGGACATTACACACATATTGAACACATTCTAAACAATTACATCTTATCAGGTATTTGTAAATACACGCTAAACAAAAGGGATTATATACATTTACACCAAAGAAATATTCATAAGCATCACTTAGCTACATAAGGCAGTATTTTAGCCACCTGGAACTAGCTTGTTTGTGCTAAATAACATTACCGATAGCAGTCTTATAAGCTAACCAAAATGGAGCCAAATACACATTAGCAACCATAATCTAAAGCTATCCAAAACAAGGTGAATATAAACATCTGTAAACTCCATAAGGCATTAGCTTAGCCACCGGGAAATATCATGTTTGTGCTACATGAGGCAGCATGTTAGCATGATTTAACTAAACTATATAAATGGCATTGAAAGCCAATGTGTCACACAAGCTGACAAGAGCTAGCTGTAGTGAGGAAAATATTTACTAATATTAGTTTAATATTATCAGAATAAGAGTTATATAAGACTTAATAACTTACCCAGTGTAGCATGGGTCTATTCTCTGTTCAAAATGCTCCCGTTCGTCGTCGGAGTCACACAGTCTTCTTCTGAGGTAAATGTAAACTTTCCAGAACATTCTGAAGAGTTTCCTCGGATGTGTAAGCGCGTGCCATCTTCCAAAACGTGCTGAAAACTCACTGAATCGGAGTATTTTCAAACCTGTCTCTCTGTGTTCGTTTTTTCATGCCGGTGTCCGGGGGCGTGGTCTAGTATGTAAATTACCCGGACTGATTTCCGTGTGATTGGCGGGTCATTAGCATATAAGTGTGACAGAAATTCTGTGCCTCTCCTTGGTTTCATACGGATTACATAAACTGAGAATATTTGTTTTCAATGTGACTTGCATCATTTAAAAGTAGACACTTTAAGCTTTATATAGATATATTTCTCATTTCAGTTAATTTTAGTGACGTGTTTCAAAAAGATTTTCACGGAGACTGAGGTTTCATATATGTGCATATATCCTCATATACTGTATGTGGCCAATTAGGATTAGTTTTTTGCATTTTTTTTTGTTAGTTCTTAGTTATTGCCTTGATAATAGAAAATATGAGCTAGGCATCATGTATGACAGTTGCCAAAGTGAGATATGAGCTAAAATGACCAGATCCTGCCATAGGAGACATATCTTGTATGTACATTTGGAGCTTATATGTGGATATAAAGAAGCAATACAGGAGACCTATATGGCCTGTATATACGCATATATGCACCTCAATGTTGCCTACATGTGGCATATATACGCATATATGCAGCATATATACGCATATATGCAGCATATATATTATCATATATGTGCATATATACTGCATATAGGTTTCATATATGCGCATATATCCTCATATTTACATTTACATTTAGGCATTTCGCAGACGCTCTTATCCAGAGCGACTTACATTTTTATCTCATTACACATCTGAGCAGTTGAGGGTTAAGGACCTTGCTCAAGGGCCCAACAGTGGCAACTTGGTGGTTGTGGGGTTTGAACCTTAGTCCAATGCCTTAACCACTGAGCTACCCCTGGCCCCATATAGGTGCGGTTATATGCGCATATATACTGCATATAGGTTTCATATATGCGCATATATCCTCATATAGGTTCTTTCCATGTGGGGCACGCACACTGCTCTGGGTCAGACACAGACAACGGGAAACAGGAACTAAGGTCTCAAACAAATGCTTCCCAACAGAATACAGTAGGTCGCATCGCCAAAATTCTTTCACCGTGAGTGGCAGGAACTTCCAGACTACAACATATTGAATTCTCATGCCTGTAGAGTGTATTATAATGACGTGGCGACAGTGTAAAAACACCCTCCGATGTTAAATGCGAGCCGAAAATTTAGTACTTTTGAACGGCAAACAGGAATTAAGCTCTCAAGTGAGTAAACTAGACAGCAAGGTAAATACGCAAAACTTACCGTCAAATTATTTTTTTTCCTCAATATATATATATATATATATATATATATATATATACAGTGGTGTGAAAAACTATTTGCCCCTTCCTGATTTCTTATTCTTTTGCATGTTTGTCACACTTAAATGTTTCTGCTTATCAAAAACCATTAACTATTAGTCAAAGATAACATAATTGAACACAAAATGCAGTTTTTAAATGAAGGTTTACGTTATTAAGGGAGAAAAAGAACTCCAAATCTACATGGCCCTGTGTGAAAAAGTGATTGCCCCCCTTGTTAAAAAATAAATTAACTGTGGTTTATCACACCTGAGTTCAATTTCTGTAGTCACCCCCAGGCCTGATTACTGCCACACCTGTTTCAATCAAGAAATCACTTAAATAGGAGCTACCTGACACAGAGAAGTAGACCAAAAGCACCTCAAAAGCTAGACATCATGCCAAGATCCAAAGAAATTCAGGAACAAATGAGCACAAAAGTAATTGAGATCTATCAGTCTGGTAAAGGTTATAAAGCCATTTCTAAAGCTTTGGGACTCCAGCGAACCACAGTGAGAGCCATTATCCACAAATGGCAAAAACATGGAACAGTGGTGAACCTTCCCAGGAGTGGCCGGCCGACCAAAATTACCCCAAGAGCGCAGAGACAACTCACCCGAGAGGCCACAAAAGACCCCAGGACAACATCTAAAGAACTGCAGGCCTCACTTGCCTCAATTAAGGTCAGTGTTCACGACTCCACCATAAGAAAGAGACTGGGCAAAAACGGCCTGCATGGCAGATTTCCAAGGCGCAAACCACTTTTAAGCAAAAAGAACATTAAGGCTCGTCTCAATTTTGTTTAAAAACATCTCAATGATTGCCAAGACTTTTGGGAAAATACCTTGTGGACCGACGAAACAAAAGTTGAACTTTTTGGAAGGTGCGTGTCCCGTTACATCTGGCGTAAAAGTAACACAGCATTTCAGAAAAAGAACATCATACCAACAGTAAAATATGGTGGTGGTAGTGTGATGGTCTGGGGTTGTTTTGCTGCTTCAGGACCTGGAAGGCTTGCTGTGATAGATGGAACCATGAATACTACTGTCTACCAAAAAATCCTGAAGGAGAATGTCCGGCCATCTGTTCGTCAACTCAAGCTGAAGCGATCTTGGGTGCTGCAGCAGGACAATGACCCAAAACACACCAGCAAATCCACCTCTGAATGGCTGAAGAAAAACAAAATGAAGACTTTGGAGTGGCCTAGTCAAAGTCCTGACCTGAATCCTATTGAGATATTGTGGCATGACCGTAAAAAGGCGGTTCATGCTAGAAAACCCTCAAATAAAGCTGAATTACAACAATTCTACAAAGATGAGTGGGCCAAAATTCCTCCAGAGCCCTGTAAAAGACTCGTTGCAAGTTATCGCAAACGCTTGATTGCAGTTATTGCTGCTAAGGGTGGCCCAACCAGTTATTAGGTTCAGGGGGCAATTACTTTTTCACACAGGGCCATGTAGGTTTGGATTTTTTTTCTCCCTAAATAATAAAACCCCTCATTTAAAAACTGCATTTTGTGTTTACTTGTGTTATCTTTGACTAATAGTTAAATGTGTTTGATGATCAGAAACATTTTGTGTGACAAACATGCAAAAGAATAAGAAATCAGGAGGGGGGCAAATAGTTTTTCACACCACTGTATATATATATATATATATATATATATATATCTTTTTTTTTTTTTCTTTTTTTTAAGCACCATGGCAAATCTCTTGTAGTCAATTTTTTAACCTGTTTTAAACACATACACACATGCATACACATTTTTATAGAAATGCACTTAGTTAATTTAATTTGCCTTACATTGTTGAATGAGGATGGGTTCCACAACCAAAAATCAACATTGATTCAATGTTTGTCTTTTCAACACTGAAAAGCATTGAATTATCAACATTGATTCAACATTATTTAGCATTGAAAAATCAACCTCAACCAAAATGATGATTCTGATGAAATTTCAACATTGAATCAATGTCACCTTGCTATCTGGGCAGTTTCTCAAGTTTAGAAATAGGAATGTTCTCCCATTCTTCTCCCATTCTTTGTCGCACCTTCCTCTTTCTGATGCGCCAAATGTTCTCTATAGGGGAAAGATCTGGACTGCAGACTGGCCATTTCAGTACCCGGATCCTTCTCCTACGCAGCCATGATGTTGTGATTGATGCAGAATGTGGTCTGGCATTATCTTGTTGAAAAATGCAGGGTCTTCCCTGAAAGAGATGACGTCTGGATGGGAGCATATGTTGTTCTAGAAGCTGAATATATTTTTCTGCATTGATGGTGCCTTTCCAGACATGCAAGCTTCCCATGCCACACGCACTCATGCAACCCCATACCATCAGAGATGCAGGCTTCTGAACTGAGCGTTGATAACAACTTGGGTTGTCCTTGTCCTCTTTGGTCCGGATGACATGGCGTCCCACATTTCCAACAAGAACTTTCGAATCGTGACTCGTCTGACCACAGAACAGTCTTCCATTTTGCCACACTCCATTTTAAATGATCCCTGGCCCAATGAAAACGCCTGTGCTTGTGGATCTTGCTTAAAAATGGCTTCTTCTTTGCACTGTAGAGTTTCAGCTGGCAACGGCGGATGGCACGGTGGATTGTGTTCACTGACAATGGTTTCTGGAAGTATTCCTGAGCCCATTCTGTGATTTCCTTTACAGTAGCATTCCTGTTTATGGTGCAGTGTCGTTTAAGGGCCCGGAGATCAAGCGCATCCAGTATGGTTTTACGCCCTTGACCCTTACGCGCAGAGATTGTTCCAGATTCTCTGAATCTTCGGATGATATTATGCACAGTTGATGATGATAACTGCAAAGTCTTTGCAATTTTTTGCTGGGTAACACCTTTCTGATCTTTCTGCGCAACATTGTGGGAATTGGTGATCCTCTACCCATCTTGGCTTCTGAGAGACACTGCCACTCTGAGAAGCTCTTTTTATACCCAATCATGTTGCCAATTAACCTAATTACTCTTCCTTATGCTCAAATTGACTTTTTCCAGCCTCTTATTGCTACTTGTCCCAACTTTTTTGGGATTTGTTGACACCGTGAAATTTGAAATCAACATATTTTTCCTTTAAAATTATACATTTTCTCGGATTTATTTTCTATTCTGAATAAAATATTGACATTTGCCATCTCCACATCATTGCATTCAGTTTTTATTCACAATTTGTTTAGTGTCCCAACTTTTTTGGAATCCGGTTTGTATTATATATCATATATATAAATAAATAAATGAATAAATAAATACTGTAAACTGCTAAAAGTAATTATTTTAAAATACACTGAAATAGTATAGGCCTATAGATTTCCTGAAAATCATTTCTTTGTTTCATGTTATATATTTTCTACAAATATTTGGTTTTAGCTTTAGTCTTCTTTCTGTGAGGGTTGCCCACTAGAGGGCAGTGTTTTGTAGTTTTTGTGTGTAGACTCAGTTTCCCAGAAGACACCTCAGTCAGGTGACTCGGACGCTCACCTGAACTGAGGAAGCTCATTAGTCATAGGATAAATAGCTGTATGGTCTGGGAAACTGGGTCGAGTATTAATTTCGGTTCTGTTTTCTTCTGGTTTTAGTTTGGTTTAATTCTAGTTGGCCTTTTGGTTTCTGGAGCTCTTTAAATTTGTTTATATTAAGATGTCTTTGTGTCTCCTAGCAGGATTAGCCTCTAGGAGAATTAGCCTTTTGTGTTTACCCTTTTGTGTAAGTAACCCCCATTACATGTTTAGCTATTAGTCTGTTTAAATACTCATGAGGGTGATACTAACATGTTTAGATCTTAGCCTGTCTAGTCTCCTTGTCTGTTTAGTTACTAACATCTTTAGCCACTAACCTTTAGAGTTCTTAGTCTGTTTCATACCTAGTCTGCTGTGTACCTTGTCTGTTCATTCCCTTGGGTCTCAGGCTACTAGCCCGTTTAGCCATTAGTCTGATTAGCTATTAGCTAGCTTAGCAGCTAATGTGCAGAACAGGTGGTAGGCCTAGCCAAGCCTGTCTTGTATGTGTTTATCCCTTGCATGTGTAGTCCTTTGTGTTTAGTGTGTCTTGTCTCGTCCAGTTTGTATCCCCATGTCTGTATTGTATATTAGTTGTGCAATCCCTAGTCTTATGTCTAAGTGTTTGAGTTCTGTTGATGGCTTGCTAAAAGTTTAAGCCAACTTCCTTAGTTCATGTTTTGTTTGTTTGATTATTATTAAAGACTCTTGTTTCACTGCATCCCCTCTGCGTCTATGCCTCCACACCAAGCCCATAGTCCAACATCCTAACAGTACGTGACACTTTCAGTATTTAATTACAGTATTTTAATGTAATTACTTTGTACTATTACTACAGACATGTGTACAACTTAGTGCTCCCAATTTAATTTTTTTTTTTGTAAAAACATAAATCATCTGATCACGTGTTAAAAAAAAAAAAGTTTGGAGTTCAACATTCTACAGTGAGAAATATTACAGTTGTCAGTCTTTCCAGGAGTGAGCATCCCAGCACATTCACCTCATGGGAGCACCATGCAATGCACAGAGAAGTACAAACCCTATAGCCTCAGTGAAGCCATTAAATGTTGAAGTCCAAGACAACACAATTAAAAGAAGACAGAACAAAAATGGTTTGCTTGAAAGAGTTGCAAGGAGAAATCTCTTCTGTATAAAAATACGAGAAAAGCATGACTGAGGTTCACAAAACTGCATCTCAACAAACAAGATTTCCAGAACCATGTCCTTTAGATAAAACCAAAGTGAAGCTGATTGGTCTTAATGGTAAGCAACATTTTTGACAAAAACCAAAAAGCATTTTAGCAGAAACACGTCATACTCACTGTCAAGCACAACGATCCAGGAGTGATGACTTGTTTTTATAGCCACAAGACCTGGGCACCTTGTAATGACGGAATTGGCCATGAACTCCTATATACCGGAATATTCTAGGGGAAAATCTGAGGCTGTGTGTCTGACACCAGTAAATTTACATCACAATGGCTGAAAAATAAATAAGGTTTTGGAAACGCCTAGACAAAGTCCAGACCTCAACCCAACTGAAAATCTGTGGTGGGACCATAACAGAGCTGTGCATAAACAAATGCCCCTAAACCTCAATGAATAAAGCAATGCTGTATAGGAGAATTGGCCATAATTAATCCACAATGATGTAAGAGACTGATAGTCATACAGGAAACAATTAAAAGTATTTGCTGGTAAAGATGTTCTTTGCCTAGGGTTCTATGCCCTATTGAATCTTGGGAGTACTTAATATTGCTCACTTTTTTTTGTTTAATTTCTGTAAAATAAATAATTGCATGGTGAAAAAACCTAGATGTTGTTCACCTGTGGTTGTATTTGCCTAATACTTACAGTAGACCTGTTATAATCAGATATTGTTTTTTTTGTTTGTTTTTTACACAAAACTGTACATACTGTATATCACAACTGTAACAAACTATGTTGCAATCTGGAGTCAAATAATAGAATGATAATACAGGCAAATAATTTTGGCAAAAATTATTGAATATTCATCCAGATACATTTATTGCTCTGTTTGTAAAAAATAAAAATAAAAAAGACACATTACAGAAGTGACACAAATCAATTTTTTGTTTAATATCTGAATATTCTGGCTTTGTGAAACATACCCCAGTTTCAAATAAAGCATTTTACCTAATGAATTTTGTTTCCAGAACAAATCGCAGAAAACAAATTGGATCACTGTGTTGTGGAAAAAATCTGGAATTACCTTAGCATAAAATAATAATAGCACAAGTCTAAGAATTCAAATTAGTCTGCGGTAAAAATTACAGGTGTTAACAAGTGCTAAAAATAGAGTGGTCAATGGAAACATTGGAAAGGATTATAAAATTCCTTCAAGATGGCAATCCAACAGGGAGCATGGCAAAAAGAAATATTGACTGTTTCCAGTTGGTCGTGTCTAAAGTGTAGTGCAAATTTAAACAAAATTGGCAAGTTTTAAAAGGAAAATCATAGAGGTAGGCCAAAAAAGATGTCAGTGCATCAGGACAGGAAACTCAAAGCAATAAGCCTTGAAAATAGAAAATTCATAACAAAACAAATGAAAAACCAATGGGAAGAAACAGGAGTTATTGTTTGTGACAGAAACATACAATGACATACAATGTGACAGAAACATCTCCTGAATGAAATGTGTTTCAAAATGGAAACATCACTACAACCTAAACTAAAGAAAAAATGGTTACAGTGGGCTAAATAGAAGCAGTATGGATGATTGGATGAAAGTTATATTTGTCCAATTATATGAATCATTAATCAGTATTAGCCAGGGAATTATACTGAAACTTTTGTCTCATGCCGTTCTAATTAAATATAGTAAGATGACTGCCTGAAGAAAACAATTTAATTGTCATGTCAGGAAAAGGGCCAGGGGGGATGGCAGTCATTACCTCAACAGTCACATCCATTGATAAAAAACGGGTTTGGTTACAACGTAATTTTTCAGAATGATAACGCATCTTACCACAGGGCAAGGAGTGTTTAAGCCCTTTTTGAGGAAAGGCATATTAGCACAATAACATGACCAGCAACAAGTCCAGATCTCAATCTTGTCACTTGTCATTAGAAATTTTAGAAAAGGGGGGAAAAAAACAGTTAAACCTTGGATTGTGAGCATAATTCGGTCTGGTAGAATGCTTGTTTATCAAAGCATTCGTATATCAAAGCAAATTTCCCCATAAGAAATAACGGAAACTCATTCCACAACCCAAAAATATTCATATAAAAATAATTAACCCAAAATATAAAACAAAAGTACAACAAATTAACCTGCACTTTAAGGAATCCCGACAGAGCACTGTTAGTGTGTGTGTGTGTGTGTGTGTGTGTGTGTGTGTGTGTGTGTGTGTGTGTGTGTGTGTGTGTGCACAAACACACTAACGGAAACATTGCTTTATAAGGAAGCTTTCTGCAAATTACTTGCAATCCAGGGTTCCAGTGTAATTACATAACACAATCCTTCAGTCCTGACCTGTCAGCTGCTATTGGAGAAAGCTGGAAGTAGCATGATGTGCTAGACTAGCGTCTATTTTTGTATAAAATACGTGAGTGATTTGTTTGCATCTATGAATGTTTGGCGGTCCATTCATATCTGCGAAAATTCATAACTCAAATGTATGTAAATCAGGGACTACCAGTATCTTTGTTTGAAAATGTTACTACTACCATCAAGTAAAGTGTTTTTATATTGGAGCACGTTTTTAAAGCTGGCGATAAACTAACAGATTTATATAAATATACACTCTAAAAAATAAAACTGTGCTGTACTCAATTTTTTTGGTGAAACATTTTTACACTTAAAAATATCAATATCAATCTAAAAATTTAAAAAATCATGTAAAATATACTTCATGAATGAAGTACAAGTCAGTAAAAAAAATAAGTAGACCTGAATAACTTTTTGTAGTAGGTTACCCAAGTGAAAATGAGTAAAATAATTGAGTAGATATGATTGAAATGGAAGGTAGAAGAAACTGAAAATTTCACTATTATTTAACAAACAAATGTGCTACATTTACTTGTTTTAAATAAATTTAATTCATACTGGTCTATCACAGAATTAATATCTTACACTATTTTTTTTAATAGTAATATTTAGCTTTTAATCAAGTTTTTTTTTCAATTTAGGTCAATGTATTTAATGACATAACTAATTATAAACAAAGACACAATACACACATTACCATTTTAATTAAACATTTATTTGCCACATTTGACAAGACATGACGTCTAAACTCAATCTGGTTTACTTTGCAAATGACATGTAACATGATCATAAACAATGAGCTGAATTGATCTCATTATTAAACAGTCTGACAAACAATACTTCTGTCACAAGTATTATACAGATAATATGTGGAAAGTAGACTTTTGTATTAGAATCGAATCACAGTCACATTTTACATCTGAAAGACTGCAGACCTTCACACTTCAGTTTCCTTCAAACTGTGGAAAGTTGTATGGACAAATGTGTGTGCAGACATTCCCAGGTCTTAAAGAAGCAATGACAGTCTAAATGAAGACAGGACACTGAATATCATTGATCAACAGTACCATGCTTCATTCCATAATGATCGAAATTCCTTTTGTTGATGCGACAAATGTGCAGAGCTTACACCGCCATCCCATAAGCTGGCACCTAAAAAAGGAATTATAGTATACAAGTAAGTACAAGTGTGACTGTTACTATATGCATCATCACACTGATCTATAAGTGGTGTTCAAGTCAAAGCGGGACTTGTGATGAAAATTCTCTGAAACGAAGACGTAAATCTGATTTGATTTTACAGAGACCATTGCTGGTAAAATTCCGGTGAACATTTCAGTGGAATGCTTTTACAAAAAACAGACTGCTTTGATCACCAAAGGCGTTTTGCTCTTGCAGAACAATGCACAACCTCATATATAGAGACAGAAATATAGAGAGAAATAAAGGGAGCTTTTACTCTAATAAGTGTGTTCTGTTATTCTGCACAATTAAAAGTCCTGCTTTGACTTGAATGTCCCTTGTACATGTCTTTGTCCCTTGTATAAAAATGATACAAGAACTTTATTTACGCATTACTATCAACTATATAATTTTTTTACTTTAGTTACTGGAAAATCTTGTATATTCTAGTGGATTCAATATATTCTGGATTAAAAATAGGTAAAGTGAAATATTTCCAGCCTTGTTTCAATTTCTATCTTGGATTCAATGGTTACACATTTAATACTTCTGAAACATTGACATTGTCAAACAAAAGTTGACATTTACCTCCAGTTTTATCTCCATTCAACTTCTCTTCTTTAGTGGTGTTGGTGCTGTGAAAGAGATATTGAAAATATATAACGTTTCACAAAAATGATTTAAAAATCAGTTTTAGTTTTTTTTTACTTACATATTACAACATACATAACATATTTCACTTCAATATTTTAATTTTATATTATTTCTCCCAATTATAATTCTGAGAGAAATGTTGTACTTTTACTTCATTTATTTCATCAACTGCCATTTTAATAATGTTTAAGTACACGGTTATGTTTGTGAAGTACTTGTAGTACTTTAGTACTTCAAATACATTAGAAGTTTAGAACGGCATGTGCTTATGACTTTAACTTGAGTAAAATGTTTGAAGTTCTATTGTTTTAAACAAAGCTATACACCATTATACTGCTAATCAAACTGCCTGTCTGTAGTGCTGTACATCATGACTGGAGCTGTGCTGGACTCAGAGCTGTTGCTCTCCCGGTGTCTATAAACAGTGTCAGAGTCCGGACACTGCACCTCATTTCTGCTGTTTAAATCTGCTTTGTTCTGCGTTTCCTCCTTAAAGTGTCGGAGTGAACCGAGCAGACTCGCGGTTCTGTGTGTGAGGTGGACCCGGTACACACGCGGGAATTATTTGAACACGCTAGTTTTATATCATCGCCACAGTGACGGTTGGCTGCGCAAAATCACCGCATTCGGCGGGAGAAATTCAAATATTGCGGCACAACCGCGGCCGGTTACACCGAGAAACCCGGACATGCACGCGCACGCGGCTCGGTGTTAAATCTCTCCTTTTACACCAGATTTTAAGTGTCTCCTAACCATAACCCAAATTTAAGGGTCTGTATTAACGCCGCTTTACATGAGCATTTCGGTGGTTGGAACAAACAATTAAAATGACAATGAACACCAGGACTGACCTGTTGCTAGCTATCGTTAGCTATGTAGCTCGGCTGTGACAGGATTCAGAACAGTAACTTACACACTATAAAGTTGTGTATACAGACAGACAGAGGAATTATTTCAGTAACTTGTGTTAGCTGTTTACTCACCAGAATTTATAAGGAATGTTCCAGGAGCTTCATGTCCATCCTCACAGCCTTCTGGTCTCTGATGTTACACCAGATTTCCCATGAGCACTTGCGCAGGGCAATTTACTAAATTATTTAAGTTTTTCTTGTTAAACATAAAGAATATTGAGTTGGAATGAGTGATAATTGTAGTTCTTTAAACTAATCAGCATTAATTACTCCATTACCAAATATTTTGATTGAAATGTATCAAAAATATTAAGTGGATGTTAAAAATATAATTCAGTTAGTCAAATACTAATTTCTATTTGTGAAATAAACTTAAATTATAGTGTAAATTGAAGACAAACAGAACAGTAGTTTTTTTAGGCATTTATTTTGATTTGTCTAACTCAAACAATCATGTATGTGACTTTTAGAGATTTTATTAAGGTAACATAACCTGTTTATTACTGTGAAATTTACAAGGCCACAGAATCATTTTTTAGAGTGTATATCCATCGCTTTGTCTGTAATTTGTTTATTTTGCTAAGAATTTAAAAAGCTGGGTGAACATCCTCTAAATCTGGAGATTCCATAATTATTGCCAGAGGTTGTAATATGCATTTCATCCTAAATTAGGCTTGTTTTGCAGCATCTGCTACCGTTTATTACAATATTTCCCCACCCTATTTAAAACTGTTCTTTTTTTCCACAGATATTTCCTTCAGTTATTCCTTGAGGTTTTCTCTGTTGTTATTGAAACTATATCTTTCATTTATTATATTGACATCACATTGCTTCCTAATTAAATCCTGGATTGTGATGTTTAAGTGTCCCAGTAATTATCTCATATGTATAAAGCCATCAATTAACATCTCAACCACTATTGATGCAGGGACATAAGCAGCTTGAGAATTTCAGGCTAATCCGTTCTCATCATTGCTGACACAATTTTGTATTTTGAAAACTTCAAGCTTCTTATTTCTTCATTTGTTAATATTTAATCAAAAATCAACCTCCGCTAGTATGAATTGTAATCTCTTTTGAAAAACCTGCATAGCAAAAAGCTTGACTTTGATGGTAGATATATATTTATCTCTTGAGGATTTTGCAGAGATAATGCAGGACATGAGAAGTGGCGCACATATACATACACTCTTCAAATGTGGCATTTGTTCTCGCTCATTGTCTCAGTAAGCTAAGGGCTCATTACTCATACAAACACACACAGTCTACAACTGTAGAATTATTAGAATGGTTAAACCATTTGCCACAATTTGTGTAGCAAGCTGTGTCTTAAAACCTATAAATCTTCATGAACCAACCTTTATTAAAAGTTCTTAACATTTAGGTTAGAGTTAGGGGGTGTTATAGTGTCAACAGATTTTTGTGGGGGGAAAATTGTTTAACCCTTTTCCCTCCCAATTTTGCCTCCACTGTTATTCATCATGAGAAGCAGATTAAATCTGTATAGCATACTATAGTTTGAAAGTGCTATTGACTATTGCATCGAAAAATGCATTTAAAAGAAACCTTGTTAATCACTGTGGCTTCCTGACTTATAGCATATATAAAAAGTATCGTTAGGGTGCGTTAGGGTATCTGTTGTGAATTCCAGCATAAATTTTTACTGTGAATACGGTGATGTGGATTTATAACTGAAACATACCAGTGTGTTAGCATTGCTTTGTGTTACACCATCTTCAGTGAAGAAAGATTTTAATACTGAGTTGTTTAACCAAGTACCATAGGTGTCAAGTATCGAAGTACAAATACTTCGTTACCTTACTTAAGTAGAAATTTTGGGTATCTATACTTTACTGGAGTAATTATTTTTCAGCCGACTTTTTACTTCTACTCCTTACATTTTTAAGCAATTATCTGTACTTTCTACTCCTTACTTTTTAAAAACAGCCTCGTTACTCTATTTTTATGATCAGAACGCGCAACCCCTCCGGTCGCATGATAAGAACGCGCACAACGCACCACCCCCTCCCCCCCCGTCACATGATTAGAACGCGCACAACGCCCCCCCCCCCTCGTCACATGATCAGAACGCGCACAACGCCATCCCCTCCCCCGCCCAATTCCCCCGCCCCACCCGTTGCATGATCGGAAAGCAAGACTTTAAAGCTTTTGTCGCCCCTAACGGTACTTTTACTTTTATACTTTAAGTAGTTTTGAAACCAGTACTTTTAAACTTTTACTTAAGTAAAAAGCTTGGGTTGATACTTCAACTTCTAAAGAAGTATTTTTGAACACTAGTACTGTATCTATACTTCTACTCAAGTAATGAATGTGAATATTTTTTGACACCACTGCCAAGTACTTCCTCAACCACAGTCTTGCCATGGCCATTCAGCTCTCCAGGTTTCATCACTGCCTCACTTAGAGGAACCCAAGTAAGCAGTTTTACAATAGGGCAGATCAGTGAAATTTGGTGATAGAATTTGGTCATGACTTTGAAAAAGTTTCCTGTGGAATTGTAAGCTTTGTGTTTGTGCCGAGAACTCACAGAATCTGACGGACAGTATATATTTACTAGGGGGAAAACTTCAGAATTTGCCTGTGGGCTGAAGTTAATGCAAAATGAGAGAACAAGGTTCTGTATCAGATGTGCCAGTATACTGTATACACTACCGTTCAAAAGTTTGGGGTCACTTGCAAATTTCTTTGTTTTTATCTAGTGATTTCTTTTCTACATTCTATAACAATACTGGGGATCTCTAAACTATAAAATAACACGTATGCAATTAGGTAATTACGTTAGTTGTTAGGTAAAACAGTTAATTGTTATTTTAAGACACAGAGGTCAGCCTTTCTTTAATAGTTCTTGCAAGGACAATATTGTCAAGTGCATTTTCAAAATACGTCAAGCACCATAATGACGGCCTCTCATGACGGCCGTCCCAGGAGGGCGAGACCAAAACCTACTGTACCTCTGCCGTAGACGAGAAGTTCATTTAGAGTTATCAGCCTGAAAAAAGACCAATTAACAGCACCTCAGATTAGAGGCGATATGAAGTCTTTACAGAACATAAGTAGCAGAAACATCTCAATATCAACTGTTCAAAGGAGATTAATGCATTTTTGGATGCCTTCAGCATTCCTTTACAATGTAGAAAGAAATTAAAATCAGGAACGATCATGGAGTTAGAAAGTGACCCCAAACTTTTGAACGGTAGTGTATGTGTGTATAGTACTGTGCGAAAGTCTTGAAGACTTCTACAAAAGATCACATCAGATAAAGAGCCAGATTAACAAGCATACTGTAGTACAAAACAATCCGCCCGTAACATTTGCTCTTGCCCCATCCTGTCATCGTTAAAACTGAGCAAAGCAATTATACATTCTATACAGTGGACACACAGATGAAATAACTAAACTAAAAAGGTAGTTTAACCCAACAGATTGCATTTCCCAACAAATGTAAGCTTGAATAGAGATCAGTCAAGGAACGTGATAAGGAGAGGCCCCAATTTGTCAAATGCTGCAAGTGACATTTACATAAGAGGTCAGACAAAATTTAATGTGGGTGATGTTAATATAATCACAGTAATAAGCCACATTTCTTACTTTAATCTTTATTTCAGCAATGTATTTTGTCCATCTAATGAATAAGGCTACACTTGCCATTTTCAGAATTATATATGTATACTACAAAATGAAAAGAAAAAATTTGACCATGTGAAGGTTAAAAACTCTTGTGTTAAAGACTAGTGAATGTACAAATGCATGATTAATATAGAAATACATTTCTACATACATACAGTACTGTATGTTACCTCCAGTATGTAAGGGCATATAAAAATTCATACCTTCTTTGTCTTTCGGCTAATCCCTTTCAGGGGTCATCACGGCTAATCATCTGCCTCCACCTAACCCTATTCTCTGCTTCCTCTTCTCTCACCCCAACTAACTTCATGTCCTCTCTCACTGCATCCATAAATCTCCTCTTTGGTCTTCCTTTAGACATCCTGCCTGGCAGTTCCAACCTCAGCATCCTTCCTGACCGTGTGTTGTTATAACATGGGTTTATTTGTGTAAACTCTTGCTCTCACCATGAGAGAGTTCTGATAATTTGCTTGGTTATCCTGCCTGTAGGCACTTCTTCCGCATTTGGGTTCACTATCCATGCTACACGGGCTAACTGCTAAATCTTCTGGTCCATCTTTGGCTTGTCTCGTGACACAAACCATCTCAATCTGGCCTCTCTGACTTTATCTCCAAAACATCTAACATGGGTTGTCCTATGTACAAATTCATACCTACTCTTTTTTTTCTTACAAGTTTTAAGTAATCACTACACTCTAAGTGTAGGCTGAGTAGGCTAAATCATGCATGTGTGTTTGTATGATGGCTTTCATCCATGACACCTTTGCAGTTATTGCACTTGACCTTGAACACCTTAGTGATACATTCAATTTAAGGGACATGAGAAACAATTTCCACTTTCATGAAAAAAAAAAAAAAAAGCAACATCATAAGGACATCCGGTTTTCCCATTTGAATGTAACTGCAATACATGTTTTGCTTTTCCCTCCTATAAACTTTATGCATTTGCATATGCTTTTTCCACAGTAGATACATTCTGTGCAGAACACAAACAAAAATATGTATAAAAAGTTAGTCAAATCAAGTACCTGACAGAAGAGTGCAGCGCAGCTTGCCACTTATTCTGAAATGCAGCATTATTCACTCACTAAAAAGAGGGAGATTTCCAATTGGTTGTTCCACATGCTTCATCTCTTTAAAGACTGTAGACTACACTACCAATTCCAAACTCTCTAAACAATGTACGTAAGACACTGTGGTAACATTCAACCAATGCTTTTGGTCAGAAATCACTCTTTTACACCCACCGATTCTAAGATATAACTCAAACTTCTTCTTTAAGAATCTTTGGTGTCACACAGAGAGTTTGTCATAATATTCAGTGTGACAGTGACATTCAGAACATGCATAAAATTATCACATCATGTAGTCATTCCAACTGGCTGAATCACTCACCCTTCCTGTGCTTTTAATGGCACACACCAGGACACACTTTGAAGCTCTGATATACTGGTAGATGTAAATGTCTCTTTCTTTCTTGAGTTTACTCTTTTTCAGTCCAAGAACAATGGTTTGTTTTCAATTTTGCTTGATCTTGCTGACCAGTATACATATGATATGATCTGATATAATATTACAGTATACACCATGAAAAGGCAACATACTGTAGTGTCATCATCACATTAATATTAGTAATAAGCTGGTGTTATCTACTTTAATTAGCAGTGACACAATGCTAAAAATATTAAACTTCACATTAAACTGTGTGTTGTTGATTTTCTGAGTAACTGAACTGAAAAAAAATTATACTTACCCCGGCCAGAACTATTGTACACATGCCAAGCTCAATCAGAAGAAAAACAAACAAATCTTCGACATCAGGGGATCAGTTGTTGTTTCCGTAATTCATTGTCTTCTTGTTCTGTTGTAATCCATATCAATTTCCCTTACAGCCTCAGAGACCATCACATGTGATATACGTTTCCTTCCATTTCTGTCCTAAATTTTAAATATGATCACCACCTGGCAGACAGAGAGCCCTCTTACATAAATGTAGGTTGAATACCTTGAGATTAAGTTTTTTTCTGGATTCTTTTTTACCATACTATTACTGAGTAGCTAACAAACACTTATTCCACTACAATAAGCTTTGGTTTAAAAAAAATAAATGTCCATTTGAATTTGCAAATATATGTTGTGGTATGTCTTTCTGACATGCCTAATCATTGTAGTGAGGGTGCTCCTGTGCTCAAATTATCCTGCAGTCCTAGTGCTCGCATTTGGGCTTGAAAAGTATTCAGGAAAAATTACAACAGTAACATGTTGACTGTGTGATTAACAGGTGTTACTGTAGGTGGCTGCAGTGTGAGAATGGTGGAAGCTGGAGAAAACCACACTTCAAGGAGGAGGTGTTTATACAGTAGCTGTGTGTCTGGAGGACACAGCTGGAGACAGACATTTTTCACAAGTCAAACATCAGATGCACTCCTTGAATGCTTTCATGCTCAGAGCTCTTCAAGACACACTCACTCTTTCACACTTGAAATCTCTCATTAACAATTGATATTAGTTTCACACAAGATCATGGGATGCCCCCCCCCCCCACACACACTTATTATCTGTGTTTAGAATAAAAGCAAGATAAACAGACAAAAGACAAAAGTGCCTCTGAAGCTGTAGGCGGTAGAAAAAGGGTTGATTTGAAATAGGATTTGCTGTTCTACATGCAAATGTATTAACTCAAACACTAAAATTTTTATCACCCTTCATTCCTTGGGAATCACAACAGAAGTTTGACCACTTTTTTCTTGTCAAGTTAGAAGTATATTGAAAGTCTTCCCAAGGAAAAGTGAGCACAGCATCATGGTCAAACATTTTGCAGCTTGGGCAATTAATAGTTGTCCAGTTCGCATACCGGTATGTTTTTATGATATGGGTGGGCAGAAACCCTTACAAAAAGAGCACATTATTTAAATGGTACAGTATAGACAAATGTGTTGTTGAACATCATTGTTGACAGTACACCCATGTGCTGTTGAACATCATGTTCCAAAGTTGGCCTCCCTTTATCCCCCCATCTTTTTTTTATTTTTTTGTGAATCCTTTATATTGGTTTGTAGAAAATGTTTGTGGGAATTTCTGGCAATTAAGCACAATATCAATAGCAAAGTCCACAAAACCTTTGACTATAGTGTCTAGAGAATACTATACAGTACATATATAAAAAAAAAATACTGAGATGGTAACTACATCTGTCTGACAGTTGAATAGTTTCATTTCCAATTTCAACTGAAGCACATTCCATTTCCTCACAGTGTGATAGCACTCAATTAGAGCAGTGACATTGACATTATCGTTTAATTGAAAATGTCTCCTATTTCTATATTTTAATTGGTGGTCAAGTCATTAATTTAGGAAGATATCCTGTCTATCAAGCATGTTTGGTTGTGTGCAGTGTTCAGCATATGTACTCCAACCAATTATCAGCATCATCATCAGCATTATCAGATCCCTTTAGTTCACTTCCCCACAAAATTAAATACAGTGAATACTCAGATTACGAGTAACGCGGTTTAAGAGTGTTCCGCAAGACGAGCAAAGATTTTTAATAAATTTTGACTTGAAAAACGAGCATTGTCTTGGTTTACGAGCACCGAGTGGCATGTATCACACGCATGCGCTTCTTGTTTTGACACCGTCATCACAACTGAGCCAACGGTTTTTCTCTCTCTTGCGCTGCGGAATTTTAGGTGATCGTCTCCCCTGCCGGGTGAATACACACACACACACACACACTCACACACTCACACACAAAACCTCGTCTCCTCCTCTCCCCTGCTGGGTCTTAGTGCTTGCAGAGTTTTTGTCTAAGGCAGAGAGTGTATGTGTTTTTTTGGGAACCTGAGAGGAGGGGTTGCTGTAAAGCCGAGAGAGAGTGTGTGTGTGTGTTGGTGTAAGTGAATGAGCGCACGCACACACACAAACACACACTCTCAGCTTTACAGACCACACCCACCCAAAACCGGCTTCAAACACAAACACACAGAAACTCCGCTTTCTCGCGATTCAAAGGTAAGGTGCTGTTTAATTTGTTTGCTGTTGTTTTACTTTACAGCAGTGATTCTGTTAGTATGCGCTCACGCGAGTGTGACTAGCGATGTTCCTTGCTAATTTTTAAAAGGTTTTACAAACGGTCTCTCCGTTAATGTGTGTGTGTGTGTGTGTGTGCACGCACATTACACACACACACACACACACACACACACACACACAGCGCCTGCATGCACAAACGGAAACACTTATCTGTCGGGATTTATTTTTACTTTTTTTTAAAGGTAAAGTGCAGGTTAATTTGTTTTATTTTTACTTTAGATTTTGTGTTAATTATTTTTATGTATTTATTTTTTAGGGCTGTAGAACAAATAATTTGAGTTTCCCATTATTTCCTATAGGAAAATTTTATTTGGTTTACGAGTGTTTTGGAATATGAACCCACTTATGAAAAGAATTATGCTCATAATCCGAGGTTCCACTGTATTCAGGTTTTGATGTCAAACCCAAATGTCTTCTTATATTGAAAAAACAATATAATTGTGTTCCAATTTCAGCAGTTGTATATTTAGATTCCCTATGAGCATGCTAAGAGTGGCAAGGAAAGACTTCCTTTAATAACATGAACATGAAAACTTGAGAGAAACCTCAAACCTCAGTAAGTACAGAAAAATAAATAAAACACTTTAAAATTAAATAAAAAATGCTTTATGCGCTCACGCTGTCACAGCACTGTTGTAAACAACATATAGTACATGCGCTTGGATGTTTACAACTCGACTGCCCACAATTCCGCAACGTGAGAAAGTGAATAACCATTGGTTCAGTTGTGATGACGTGCGCTCGGCATTCACGCTTCTTGTTTTGACACCGAGCGCACATAAAAACAAGAAGCGCATGTGTCCCACTTGATTTTTGATGATACCTGGCGCTCGTAAACCAGGACATGCTCGGTTTCCAAGACAAAATTTATTAAAAATCTTTGCTCGTCCTGCGGAACACTCGAACGGAGGTTTGACTGTATATGAGACAATAGATCGGAAAAATAAATTTTTCAATATTAACAACTAGATGTGGGGGCAAAGACAAGAACTAAAATAGAGAAAAATATATTCTCAATGTAAATAACAATACTGTTGTTCGGCTGGCTACTGCGATAAACTTTTGTGGTTCTACATTTATTTGCAAATTACCTTCCTGTTCTTACTGCTGATGAGTGGATACATTTTGTGCAATGACCTATTTCGTCTTTCAAAACCTTCTTCAAAGTGTTGATTTTGATCCTTTACTCCTGCCCAATGGAGGTTGTTTGTAAATGATTCCTCTTTTCTCAACTTTAAAATGTGTTCATAGACAGCTCTCTGGACCTAATTTTTGTCATTTATGTTTTAGAATCAAAGCACAATGTAAAGTGCATTTGCCCAAGAGTATTGTCTTTGCATTTGTACGTATGAGTCAATGCAGGCTTGGAATGGATAGTGAGTCACAAAGGAGTTTAGTTGTTAGTACTGTAAGGTTTGAACATGGACCCAGGTATGCACCACGCTGTCAATGTCTGGTCTGTTTATTGGGGAATCTGAGGTGGTTCTGTGTACTGATGTGTGACGAAAACAAATCTCAAACTCCTGCTACAGCATGAGAAACAGCAACTAAAGATGGCTTTTTCTTATCTGTGCTTTTTGCTTCTCTCTGAACACTTTTCTCAATTCACTTTTCACTGCTTCTACTTTTGTGCCGCTTTCATACCTGGCACAGAACCAATGTCCACACGCCAAGTGAGGCATTTGGGAGCCTTATAAAGAGGTGCGGCCAGGTGCAGCAAGTTTTGCCCGATTGCCTGCATGGCAGCGTTGCCTAGCAATCAGAATTGCAGTTGCCTACAGATCTGCCTGAACGGATATCCACAGTGTTAAATATCCTTTTTAACAAGAAGAAACCAAGAATAGACATTCAGAGCTATTGATTTTTAAAGTTTATATAACATTCAATATAATAAGGCACCCCTGCAAAACAAGCAATACCTGTCCAAGCCAGTATATTTCACCATTTGAAATGGGAGGCTTCAAACAAAGAATGCCATGTCCCAAGTTATTTACCACATCTAGAAGTAAATATCTGGAATCAGATCTTAAACCCACATGTCTTTAATTATAAGAATAAGAATAGGCTTAGCCACTCCCGTTTTTTGGGCAGAGGACTGTAAATCCAGACTTCAATATAGATGCTTTGAGACAATATCCATTGTTTAAAGAGTCACATAAATAAAGTTGAATTTAATGAAGTTTCCATTTTTTTTTTAAGGTGTGACAAATATGAAACAATATGACAGTGGATATACTGTCAGGCCAAAGTAAAAAAAAGATCACAAATGAAGTAATGTGTGATAAGACCTCAGAATTGGGACTAAGCAGTTGTATGGTCATATGAAATCCATTTGTTAATGAGCTGCATAAGATCTAAAAAAAAAAAAAAAAAAAAAGGATTCAAATTCCTAGCGAGCATAAAGATTTGACTTTGGGGCAATAGAAATGGATAATGTGGTCAAGTTCTGAGTACAAATCACCCATGTTCCATGATGGGTACATCAGAGAAAGGGGGGAAGGGCATGAAGTGATGCAGCCATTGCATAGTGACCAGAGTAAAAATCTCTGGAAGCAGTGTAATGATCTGGGGTTCCTTCAGTGTACAAGTCGAAGATCAGCAACATTATCTGGCAATAAAATGTAATCGCACACACACACACTCTATCGGAAACACTGCTCTGACGCGATTCTTTTCAAAGATAAAGTGCAGGTTAATTTGTTTCATTTTTACTTTACAGCGGTGATTCTGTTAGTGTGCACACGCTCAAGTGTCATTAGGAAGGTTTCTTGTTCATTTTCCAAATAAAACAGTGTTTCCCTTAGTCAGAGGTGTCAAGTAACGAAGTACAAATACTTTTTTATCTTACTTAAGTAGAAATTTATATAAAAAATCTATACTTTACTGGAGTAATTATTTTTCAGCAGACTTTTTACCTCTACTCCTTATATTTTCAAGCAATTATCTGTACTCCTTACATTTTAAAAATAGCCTTGTTACTCCTATTTTATTTCAGCTTGTCATTCAAAAAACAAACAAACAAGCAAAAAACATCTGGATAAATCGCGCCATCCGGGTGGAGCGAATTTGATTGTGGTTGGATGAGAAGTATAAACATACCATTCCGACACTCTATTGGTTGGTACGCGATCCATCGCACCTGGACATGACGTCACGTCCCACACTCCAGCAAGGACGTTTGAATAAAATAGCATTTTCGGTTGATAACGTTGTGATAAGTAGACGAAGATGTCCGTGATAGAGACTCAAGATTCAAGCGAAATGTCACAACCAAGCACCAGTGAGGAGGTTGGTAGCCAGGAAGACCAGCCAACATCCCTGGCCATACCTGGAAGAATTTTTCGAAATGGTTGGATGCAAAAACAGCTTTCGAATGCGCTGCAAGCTCTGTGCACCCAAGTACCACGAGCTAATGACTTTCAAAAACTCGCTGTCTAATTTGAAAAAGCATATTGAGGTAGGTTAGACTTTTGTTACTATCAGTCGATTATTGACAGATTTGAAATATTTTCTTAGCTTATATTATTGTTATATGCAATATTTATAAGTTATTTGTGCAACGCTATAGTTTTTGTTATTATTAGTCGATTATTGACAATATTATAGTGACCTAGTAGTAAACTCCTAGAGGAAGGTTAGTAAGAGGAATGAACACGGAAACCCAACGGTTTAACATAGACACAGAAGCCTGAGGAAAATCTGTTTGAACACCAATGGAATTAGTTTCCTTGGTCTGTGTACTAACAGACACGTTTAAATCAGTCTGAGTACTCACACTTACTTTAAATCTAGGCTGTCTGTTAGATGGAGCGGGAGTGCTGGACGTGGCCCTCACTGGCTGAAAAGAACAGTGAGGACTCTCAAAATCCGAGCGCCGTCTCTTAGAAGGAGCAGGCTTAGACTCGTCCTTTCTAAAATAAGTAAGCCCTTTATTTCGTAGATACTGCATCAAAGATCCAGACAACTCGGAATCAGATCGGACAGGACTCACGGAGGCCGGATCCATAACAGGCTCAGTCGGGTTGTAGTCCTCAGAAGGAACACGATCTGAACTGTCCTGGCTGTCCGAATCATCCAAAGGGATGAAGTCATCAATGGAGAAGTCGCAGTTAACTATAAAATAGAATAAAGTGTTTAAAAACATTGAAATGGGTAAAATAAGTAATATAAATAAATATAACTAAAGGGAGATTACCCATGGCTGGTCTTTTGAGAAATGAAGAATAAACCAAAAACAAACAAAGAAAAAGCCTCGAAAACAAGCGCCACCCATATATTTTTTATAAAAAGGCACGAAAAGTATAAAGATAATGGAAAATAATTATTAATGAAAATTAAGTTTAATGGAAAAATTTATAAGCATAGGAGGAGTCAGATGAGCGCAAGGAGGAGTCAGATATGCGCAGGGAGGGGTTAAATGACAAGGTGTAATTATAATGAAAAACTTAATTAATAGAAACTGGATTATAATGGAATAAAATTCTGCTTTGGTCATCGGAATGAAGGGGAGGAGTCTGGGAAATTCCCCGGGACTTCCCCTTCTCCCCAGAACTGTATAAAAGGAGCATGGGTTTCGCTGTGAAATTCAGTCTGACTTTGGCACTGCTTGTGATTTGATCTAGAGCACTGCTAAGCCTGGCTCACTTGGGTTCTTATTGCTGCAATAATAAACCTGACTTACTTCATCCAGCTCTGAGTGGTGTCTGAAATATTCTTTAAGTCTTCTTTAAATTCTCTTTGTAAGTAATGTGTTAACTGTTTAATATTTTAAATTCAGGCAACTTCAACAAGGTGGAAGAATTTTCTCCCACAGTGGCAATAGTCTATAATTCATTAATTTTTTTATTAATCACTTGGATGAATCATTCATTCTGACAGCACTAATGTTTATTGTAGACAACCATACAAGGGTAATTGTTACTAAGCCTGCCCTGGTTACACAAATTTTCTTGTATGTTGCCCTCACAGATTCCTGCAACTAAGCTTGGATGTACATTTACATTCCAATAAAGGTTACTGATGACATGCCTCTGAAGTTTGACTTTTTGCACCATTAAAATACTTATAGGCAACTAGTTATAATTTCTTCTTCTCCATGAAACATGTTAATGCTCAGTAGTACACATATATGGTTCTTTAATGTATTTGCATTGTACTAAAATGTATTTTTTTTTCAGTTGCCATATACAGTATCCCAAATCACTATGGCCATTAAAAAATACAACAAAAAAACAACAACACATTTTTCTTTTTTTTAATGAGGTGTTAGCAGTATATAGGCCCGTGGCACTGCCTAAGCTTTTATCCTTAATGCTTTATTTTTTTTTTACCCCTTACGTTACTTTTACTTTTATACTTTAAGTAGTTTTGAACTACTAAGTAGTACTTTTACACTTTTACTTGAGTAAAAAGCTTGAGTTGATACTTCAACTTCTAAAGAAGTCGTTTTAAACCCTAGTATCTATACTTCTAACCTAGTAAAAAAAAAGTATGCTAAGTATATTAAATCCTAGCATGCCAAAGCATTCTTAAATGTACTTGCAGCCAGACTAATGACTAGTATACTTGACGTTTGCTATTTTGGAACAACTAATTTTGTACTAAGTGTATTTAAGTTGTAATTAAATTGTACAAAAGCACAATTTTAAGTGTATTAACTATACTTTTGTGTGCTAAAGTGGAACAACTTTAAGTATACTTAGTACACTTAAAGTATATGGCTGTGTGTGTACTAACATACATACCTGACAGTAATTAATACAATTTAAGTATATATTTAATGTATTATAATGTAGCGTTTTTCGACGCTAGCAGGGATCTTGGAGGACGAGTGAGCTTACTTGCTCCCCAATGCAAATGGCTCGGGAGTAGTTTATTAACCTCAGCACAAGCACACATACACAGGTCAAGCACACACACATACACACGCCCAACTTGGCCGAAGCCACTAACCTAAACACCCTTCTCTCTCATGGTAGACACAGAGAACCCCCGCAAGGCATGACGGTCGTCAGCCGCCGCCCCGACCACGCCACACTGCCCCCACCCGAGCTGTGACCGTCCCCGGTCACCATGACTCTCAGTTTTGGAGACGTGAAGGCGGTCGGCGCTGGCGCTGTGAACGCCGGGGTCCTTTTGTGGAAAAGCACATTGTCCCGGAGGCGGTCCGGCGGTCCCACCCAGTGAGACACGAGCTTGGGTGAAAGCCCTCTCTTCCTTCCGGAGGAACACACCCACACCTGCTCACCAGCAGCAAAACCTCGCCCCTGGCTGTGAATGTCAACGCCCACACGCTCCACAGGTGCCCCCACCCGAAAGTCCTGCAGCGGTGCCCGCGAGCGCTGGGCGGGGCCCTTCTTTGCCGTGTAGTGGACAAAGCGTTCACTGACCAGCTGCGGTGCCTGCGAAATGACTGCGGGCGATGCTCTCGGCGAGGGAGTAACTTGGCACACGCGCTCTTCACCTCGCTCGCCGTACCGACGTCGCGTTTTGCTGCACGGATATTCACCTGGCACGACCACCGGCACTAGTTCGACGGCTGCTGGGGTACGCTGTCCCTCAGGCCTAGGAACGTTGCCTCGGCACCGCCGCGAAACCCCAGAGACTAGTCCCCGGCTAGATTCACGGTCGCTCGGCTCTTTCGCCGTGATGCACCGCAATTATGGGCTCAGCGCGCTGTGCTGCGCGTAACGCCTCGGTAAGGGAAGCTGGTGCTGCTAACCTGATGAGCTCACGGAGCCGCGGCGGTCAGAGTCCTCGAAGAAAAGCGCGAAAAGCTAGCTCTTCCTGCTTATTGGGCTCGCACTCTGGATAGCCCCGGCGCGCCAGGCCTCTTAAGTCCATGGCGAACGTGCCCAGTGGCTCAGACGCACTTGCGCATGTCAACGTTAGGCTCCGCTCCAAGATCCAGTGCCGGGATCCTCATCTCGCCGCTCCGCTTTCGTCGTGCCGCTTTGCTGGCACTGATTCCGTCCGGGAGATGCTTCTTCCGGAGTTGTGCTGCAACTCGGCGGTCCACCGCCGTTCGCTCCAACTCGAAACTCTCCATCCCACTTCACAAGCACACACATACACACGCCCAACTTGGCCAAAGCCACTAACCTAAACACCCTTCTCTCTCATGGTAGACACAGAGAACCCCCGCAAGGCATGACGGTCGTCAGCCGCCGCCCCGCCCACGCCACAATAAGTTCATTACAGCTATTTTTGCTGTATTACAAATACATGATTAATATACTACAAGTATATTCTTATTGCAGCAGTAGCGTGCTGTTATACTTCTGGACAATTACAAATACTAAAAAAGTACACTTTGTGGTTAATACAAATATCATACCGTACACACAACATTATATAATACAGTATTGCAAATGTATTACCAGTACACTAAAGGTGTTTAGGATAATTTATAAATGCTAAATGCATTTTCTACACTATAACATGTTTATGAAACACATTACATCAGTAATTATGAGGCAGATTTTATTCATGAGTTCAACAGATTTAATTTGCACAAGGTTACAAAAAAGCACTACTATAGTTTGTGTTCAAACGTGTTCACAAACACACAAACTAAAATATAAACTGTTGTGTGAACACAGACAGACATTAGTATTAGAGTATACAGGTACAGTATTAGTTTAAACCTGGTGTGTTGATTCTGTTACAGAGAGGCTGAAAACAGGCCGAGAGCTAGAATCAGAATCAGAAAGAGTTTTATTGCCAAGTACGCTTGCACGTACAAGGAATTTGTTTTAGTGACGGAGCTTCCAGAACAAAAAATACAAATGACAAGACAAAAACAGCATGACGCAAAAAAAAAAAAATAATAAAAAAAAAATTTTTTTAAATGGTTGACATCAAATGGAGTACGATGTGAGATACTTTTAAATAAGTTACATCAATATCTGAAGTCTGTGGTATTATACAGTATATTGCACAGTGGTGTTGTACACAATATTGCACATATATTTATTGACCGTTTGAATGATGTTTATCTGTTAAGGAGGTAGATTGCCTGGGGGAAAAAACTGTTCTTATGTCTGACTGTCCTGGTGTTCGGTGCTCTGTAGCGTCGACCTGATGGCAAAAGTTCAAAAAGAAGGTGGCTTGGGTGTGAGGTGTCCAAAGTGATATTCTGTGCCCTTTTCTTCACTCTGGATATATACAGTTCTTGCAGTTTGGGCAGGGGGGTGCCAATAATTCTTTCAGCAGTCCGAACCGTCCTTTGTAGTCTTCTGATGTCTGCTTTCGTAGCTGAGCCAAACCAGCTACAGAGCCATTATACCACAAGCAAAGTACAGAAGATTTAGCAACAACACATTCTATAGCTTAAAGTATGTACTTTATGACAAATTACCTAACAAAAAACGTTAAATTTACCTTGTGCCGATGAAAATAAAATAATAACGAAAAGAACAAACGCACGCGATGATGCACCTTCAGCCGTTAATTCAAACTAGAAGTGGAGAACTGGGGAGCCAATCAGAGAACGGACAGTCCGAATTTGCCCGCCTCCAGTCTCTGATTGGCTGGTTGGGTGCTGATTCTAGTCTCCGGTTGGCTGGAATAGTTGCAGAGTTTACAACGCTGCTGCAGTTTGTGTAAGTGTAGCTTAATGACAGTGAGCGGACAGAAGAGTGAGAGAGTGCAAACATAAATTATCTTGAACGACAAAAGTGATTTTCAGCACGCAAGAACGAGTTTGAGATCGCACGCAAAAGTTTGAGAGTCAGCGTGCAAAAACGAGTCTAAAAGTGCGCACACATGAGAGAGTAGTGCACTAAATATAAGTACATATTAATAAGTACATTTAAATGTAACTGATAATATACTGAGACTACTGTATATTAAAAATTGTATTCTAATATATACTTTCTGTACACTTGTACAATGATCATTTCGAGCATATTTTTTTTAAATATACCAAAAATAAATTGAAAAACAAGTTTAAATAAGTATACTTTGGAAATTAGACCAACCTTTCACATAAAGTATACTTTCATTCATTCATTCATCTTCTGTACAGCTTTATCCTCTATTCAGGGTCGCGGGGACCTGGAGCCTATCCCAGGAGGCTTAGGGCACAAGGCGGGGTACACCCTGGACAGGGTGCCAATCCATCGCAGGGCACACACACATACGCACATTCACACACTCATTCACACACTATGGTCAATTTGGGAACGTCAATTAGCCTAATCTGCATATCTTTGGACTGTGGGAGGAAACCGGAGTACCCGGAGGAAACCCACCAAGCACGAGGAGAACATGCAAACTCCATGCACACAGAGACGGGAATCGAGCCTGGCCGGGGAATCGAACCCAGACCCTGGAGGTGCAAGGCGACAGTGCTAACCACTACACCACCGTGCCGCCCAAGTATATTTTCCAATAATAAATTTTTGGAAAGTGTACTATAATACAATTATTTTTAAGTATATTTAAAGTTGAATTCCAAAATTTGGTAAAAGCATGATGTTGGTATACTTTTTATATATTAACTGATGGTACAATTTTTTGTTAGTATATTTGCAATGTATTATCGAGGATTTCAATATATTTGTAATACACTAAAGTGTATTTTTTTTTCACTGGGGTACCCAAGTAATGAATGTGAATACTTTTGACACCTGCCCTTAGTGTGTGTGTGTGTGTGTGTGTGTGTGTGTGTGTGTGTGTGTGTGTGTGTGTGTGTGTGAAAGTCGTCCCGCACATTAACCCTTCCCCCTCTCAACTAAGCATCTTACTTTTGCTTTACGCACACACGTACAGGTACACAGAGCCTGCGTGCACAAACACACACACATACACAGCGTGTGCGCACACAAACACTAACAGAAACACGTAGCTGTGTGGGATGTATTTTTATTTCTACTAATTTGCTTTATTTTAACTTTAGATTTTTTATTAATAATTTTTTTTGGTTGCGGGTCGAATAATCTGAGTATTTTGGGGTCATGCATTTTATATCTCATGAGTTTGCAAGTTATGTCGACAATTAAATATCAGTACATTGATGTAAAGCACTAGCATTATCTGGATCTAAAGTGCTGTTTTTTTATAAGCTTTAAAGAAGTTGCAGTTATAAATCTAATCATTTCTAGCACTATCCCAGATAATTTATGGGCAACTGTTGAGGTGGGAGTCTAGACGCTATTGAAAAACCTCATACACCTGTATTCAAGAAACAATCTGACAACATTGAAGGCACAAACTACATGCAGGTAATCGACCCAGAAAATCGACTTAGCCCCTCTCTGATTAGGCGTACAGTAATTATGCTCATATTTTTCTGCATAAATATTGATGTTTAAGACGTCACCAACTTGACCCAATATTCTAAAGGTGAAACAAATCTATTCAGCACAATTTGTATTGTTTAGTAATTTCTTTATAAGGATTTAGTTTATTTAACTGCATGATATTTTCTGCTGCTGAATTAATTTAATGAAGGGCTCTTTTTTGTCAGGTAACAATATTTTTCCCATTTCACAAAGCTGGGACCACTGGAACTAATAAAAATTCAGATGTACACTATATTGCCAAAGTATTCGCTCACCTGCAAATTAATACGAACTTGAGTAACATCCAATCCTTAATCCATATGGTGTAAATTCTTCTGGGAAGGCTTTCCACAAGGTTTAGGATAGTGTTTATGGGAATTCTTGAACATTTTTCCAGAACCGCATGTGTGAGGTCAGACACTGATATGAGACAAAAAGCCCTGGCTCGCAGTCACCGCTCTAATTTATCCCAAATGTGCGAGTAACACGGTTTGAGAGTGTTCCGCAAGATGAGCAAAGATTTTTAATGTCGTTCAATCAAGTGTCATTAGAGACATTTCTTGACATTTAGACATTTCGAATTATGCTTGTAATCCAAAGTTCCACTGTACAAGCACACATGACTGTGTACTAGTGCACAAAGCAAGGACCACTAAGAAATGGGCAAGCGAGTTTGGTGTGGAAGAATTTGACTGGCCTGGCAGGGAAGTGGTACTTTTGGCAATATATTGTATGTACATGGGGGTGGAGTGTTATATTTCATAGTAATATTAAAGGCCTCTAGCAGGGGTTGCCCGGTGGATAAGGTGTTGGAATGCTGATCGGACAGTCCCCGAGGGGTGTATTCCTTGCTTAATGTGCCTAGGCATACCAAGATTAAATTTGAAGCTCAACATACAAAGGACAACACAATCCAGGTCTTTCATAAGGGCCAAATTACTTGCCTGCATCACGCAGGAAAAAGCAATTAAGGAAATTTGAGGTCCTGATCCGGTCACTCTATTCCATCATACTTAGTGTCCATCACACATAGTGTCCACATGACAAGCCACTGGAGGCAGGGTTATGATTTGGAGTTGCTTCAGTTGCTCTAATCGAGGCTCAAAAAAAAAAAGTGGAAATAAAATGATGTCAGTTGACTACATGAATGTATTCAATGACCAGGGTATCGCATGGACTTTTTTTCCTGATGGAATAGGCATATTCCAGGATTCAAATTATAAAAGTGTGGGAAGTTCTGGGTGCATGAAAAATCTTTTTCACACATTATGTAATTCGCTACCACACCAAAGCTAAAGGTACTCAAAGAAATCTTGGAGTGTGCAACCTCTCTTTTGGCCAGACATTTTCATACAGTATAGTATAAAGTTAAGCTACAGTGCTGCTCTCCTCACATCACAATGACCAGTAGCTGGCTAAAAAGTTCATTGAATAAATGCAATGTATTAATTTCCTGGTAGTAGTGTTAGTAACTGTTCGGATATCAATGAACAGTGACAGTGATGAAATTCAATAAAAATTTTATTTGTATAGAGATTTTAACAATTGTCATTGTTGCAAAGCAGCTTTGCACAATCAAAAGATTTATGGAAGAATTATGGAAGTTTGTATGAAACTTAACTGCGTGAATGTGTATGAATCAAAAATATTAGATTATAACCAAGCCGACGGTGGCAAGGAAAAACTCCCTGAAATGGCAATAGGAAGAAACCTTGAAAGGAACCAGACTCAAAAGGGAACGGTTAACAGGGATTGATCTGCAGTCATACTGTGTTTGGCAGAAGTTCAGTATATCAGATGATGTCTTTAAGTTAATATGGAGTCCAGTTCATTATTGGAGGCTCAGGTAGACTCTAGGAGATTCCAGTCCTGAACTATAGAACGACTGCAGTTACAAGTCCTTAGAGAACAGATGTCTGCATCAGCTGAGGTCAGGACCATCTTCATGGTAAAGTGGAACCGTCCCCAGTCAACACACACATCCCAAGCAGACCATATGGGGCATCCATGAGCCAAGATCTCCAACCAGAATTGTAATCAGAAACAGGACGAGTCACACAGGTGAAGGCTGTTTCTTCTCATCTGGTTTGCTGAGACATATAACTGTGTGTCATCAGCATAACAATGAAAACTAATACTATGCTTATATATTATGTTACTCAGAGGAAGCATGTAAAGAGAAAAAAGCAGTGTGCCTAAAACCGAACCCCATGGAACACCAAACTCCTCTTGAGAACATGCAGAATAGTTTAAATCAGCAGGCAATATTTTTTACAAAAAAGATGAGACTAAAACGTTGTTTAAAAAAAAAAAAAAACTAATGAAACATCTGTCCTTATTTTTGTCAACATTTAATTTTCATCACAATCCACTGTAATATGTGTTCATTCATTATGGCATGAGCAGCAACGTCACAGCGCGCAGCATATCAGGAGTAGTTTGCGCACGCAGTGTCGGAATGTTACAAGCTCAGTCATCTTTAAATCTTCTTACAATTACTCATGCCAAAGAGAAGAGCTAAGATTTGGGCCTATTTGTTTATAATAAAACAGTGTAGTAATATCGGTGGGGAAACGGGGAAACAGCGTGGGCACACAATTGCTGGGACAAATACCACAAACCTGAAGAGACGCATCAAGGCATACCATAAAAATCTCAAGGTAATTTTACTGCCTCTTTGTGGTAATTATCTTTCGTTATGTGTGATTTATTTTATTACATTTTATTTTATAGCTAAACGTTGCCAAATCCAACAGGCAAGCAAAAGATTGTGACCAGGAGCCATCCTTACAACAGTCCAAGTGTGTAAATTCATATTTAAAAACCAAAAAAAAAAGTTTCTACTGTATTGTCCTATTATTTTGTAGTTAAAAAAGAGTATTGGACATGCATCAGGTGTTATAACGGTTAGAAATAAATATAATTAGCTGAAAACATCAGATGAAAAGATTATTTGGTGAAAAACTAAAAACTAAAATGGTTTTGGCTACACTAGATTGACTGTAGGGTTAATTAATAATAATTTTATTGCTAAAATGTCAAAATTTTATTGACTAAAGCTAGACTAAAATACTTAATGTTTCATCAAAATAAAACTAGATTAAAATGTCCAGACTTTTAGACGACTGAAACTTGACCAAACATAAATAGGATAAAAATTTTTTTAGGACTGACTAAATATGATAAAAACTAACATGGACATTTATCCGGGGACTAAGACTCAAGATTAAATTGAAAATTAACACTACCTGGTAGAAATTCTGTTTATTTTTGCTACATCTGCTACCCTCTCACTTTCTCTGTTCTGCCTTACTGCTTTCTCTCCATCCATGTCTAATCACTCATAGGTCCTTTAAGTGGTAGTGTACAGTACCACTTTGAGTTGGACCAGTGACCTGCTGCACGCGCATGTGTGAGAGAGAGAGAGAGACTTGTTAAAGATCATATGTAAGCGAGAAGAGTGTGTTTATTGGGGGAAAAGCCAGGCTCTTCAAATAGAGTGGGCCATTGGGAAACTTTTCAAACTTCCTGAAAGCCCAACTACTGACCACTTTCCTTGCTTTGGGTGCAACTCATGATGATGCTCATCTGCATTCCCTGTGAGCCCTAAGAGCAGATATCACAAAAGGAGTCTCAAGGAGTCTCACCAGATTCTTATACTGTAGCATGCATTGAAAGAGATACCCCATCTGCCTTTCAGGAATTTCATTATACTTGCTGTAGAAGGGCAGCAACCCCTAAGCTGACAATACTGTATAGAGTGCTGAATCCTGCTGAGGCATGACTAGGTCTTCTCTAATAGGACAGACATATATTAAAGAATATTAGATATGAGAAAAATTTCAAGTAATAAATATAATATCCGGTCCAGAAAACAGTGCAGTATAAGAAGGGGCTTCCTTTTCTAACACAATAAATGCGGCCTATGAAGTCCATGGCAATTTTCTGATCAATCAGGTCAGGTTTCTTAAAAGACTTAAACTGTGCCAGAGCTGGGCACCCCTGTGTAAATATCTGTATAGTGTTTTATCAGCAATTGCATTATGTAGTTAAAATGGATTACAGCCTACAATTAGTCAGGGATCTGTGATGTAACTGAGGGAGGCTGGTGAATACAAATGCAGTCATAGAATTTAATAGAAAAGCAGAATAAATCACAAAACTGTAGGCAGACAAATACACAGCTAAAATCAATCAATGTGAAACATCAGCAACAAAATCAGAATCCAAAAGGCAAAGATACAGAAGAACAAACAATACAAATGGCAATGTCAGATAAAGATGCAATAATTTTTTGAAAGTATATAAGTCCAGCATATGCTTCTATAATCTGTGTATAATTATTTAACTTTGTGTGTGTGTGTGTGTGTGTGTGTGTGTGTGTGTGTGTGTGTGTGTGTGTGTGTGTGTGTGTGATCAGAACTTTTAAGAGGGTCAATGAGACCTTGAAGTTAGGTGTGGTAGTTCATGGCAGCCATGTCATGTTTGAAGGCTGCAAGGTACTGAGAGAAAGTGAAGTCCATGCCAGAAGATGGTTGGACCTAGATCTTAAATTCCCTACTTTGTTGAAAAACTATGTAGAGGCTTGCAGAAATAACCTCTTGCTGCACTGTATAATATTTCTTCCAGAAAGAAAGTAAAAAAAATAAAATAACTTCTGTAGGCAGATTATACAGTAGAAATCTTCAGATGAGAGTCTCTGAGATGAGATGAGATGAGATGAAAGAGAGAGTGATTCTCTTATGTTTAGGAACTATGAGCATTACTTTATTCTAATTTCTGACTTCATATAGCATCTACTCATAGTATGTAGGTTACTCTTTCACACACACACACACACACACACACACACACACACACACACACACACACACACACACACACACACACACAAAACACACACAAAGGATGAGTACTGTGTGTTATTCTACTTTTTGTTTTAAACTTTTTACCTAGTCTCTGTCTCCTCTGTCAGTGTATTACACAATCAACAGCACAAATCTCCACAATTTCAAAGTATCAGGTGAAAGAGCAACATGATGCCTGGTTACAACATGATGCTATGTAGGCCTGCATAGTTTGCATCTATCAGCAGTGCATATCAGCATATGCATATTGTGTGCATGCCTATTGCTTACAAACACAAATAAGCTTGCAAATGCTAGTGAACTAGCTACAGTGTAAAGAACAAAAATATCACTCTCACCAGTCAATATTTATTACCTCATTGGTGTTTTCTTTGCATTTTGTTCTCAGATTTGTCAAAAATGTTAGCGTTAACCCAGTGAAAAAAAATTTGCACTTTAGTGTATTACAAATATATTGAAATCCTCGATAGTACACTGCAAATACTGTGTACTAACAAAAAATTGTACCATCAGTTAATATATAAAAAGTATACTAACATTATGTATACTTTAAATATACTTAAAAATAATTGTATTATAGTACACTTTCCAAAAATATATTATTTGAAAATATACTTTAAGTGAAAGGTTGGTCTAATTTCCAAGGTATACTTATTTAAACTTGTATTTCAATATATTTTTGGTATATTTTTTTAAAATATGCTCGAAAAAAATAAATGTACAAATATACAGAAAGTATACATTAGAATACAATTTTTAATATACGGTAGTCTCAGTATATTATCAGTTAAATTTAAATGTACTTATTCATATGTACTTATATTTAGGGCACTACTTTCTCATGCGTGCGCGCTTTTAGACTCGTTTTTACATGCTGAATCGCTTTCCCTCACGCGCACGCTCTCAAATTCGTTCTTGCTCGCTGAAAATCACTTTTGCTGTTCAAGATCATTTCTGTTCCCTTTCAAAGGCTCGATGCTGCGTGAAAACGCTATGGGAAACATCTTGTCATGTTGCCGGTTGTGAAGCATGTGTGTATCAAACACACCAAATTTTGGCTTATGAAACCTCGGTCAGGTGACGTCATCTGATGAGACACACCTGCAGGTTATAAATTGTAGTGAACAGGAAACATTCCTCAGATTCTTTGTCTTCACTTTGACCTTGTTGTGTTGAGCGTGTCTGTGTTTAAACCAGCAAAATAAGAAGTGTTTAACTCACCGATATCGGCCATTTTATGGCTGCGATGTTTTCGGGCGGAGGCACTTGTGGTTGAATCTCAGGCGCATAAAGGATAGAATTGTGCATTCCTCCTCGATGCCCCTATCTTGCCTTCCAGCCTGTTTGGCGATATCGTTAACTCGGTCGCCACTAGGTTCATTAGGCGAAGTTATATGAACAAGCCTTCTGTAAATTCCTTCCCCTCTGTGCTCAAGAGTCGTCTCGACTGGGTCTGACCCTTGCGGGTCGTGAAACACAAGGAGTGTGCTTTTTGAGCCTGCCACCCTAAGATTGGGGTGCGACGCGCCTCACTATCCGCCTCAAAAAAGGTCAGACTGGCATATTGCCTTCTTCAAGAAGCCCCCAGGAGGTCGGTGTTTTCGCTCCGCCACCACCAGTCTCCAATAAAGTGCTAGTTCTTCAGTTTTTCCTGCAATGTTTCAGGATGCCAAACATCTAACTCCCCCCCTCCCCCCCCACCCCCCCCCCCCCCCCCCGCCATTAACCAAGCCACCGAAACTTTGCCCTTTTCTGAGAAACTGGCAGCGTGGAAGCTACTGCCAAGTATATCTCCTTGGGTACTAAGCACTGTAGAGAAACTACAGGATTCAGTTCTCACATCACCCTCCACGTTTCAAATGGCGTGGTCTCCACTTCCATGAAACCGGAAAGTGCGCATCTCCTGACAGAAGTTGCTGGGGAATGGGGCCATGGAACATGTTCACCTACCAAACAGTGAGTCAGGCTACTACAGTCGGTATTGCTTGGTTCCCAGAGGAACGGGGGTCCAACTTTTAAATTTCGCGGGTTGTACCGCTATCTAAAATAAATAAATACAATTTCAAAATTTGACTGTCAAAGTGATTGCTCTCAAATCCTACCAAGCTACTGATTTGTGACAATCGATTGAAGGATGCTTACTTTTATAGAAATATTGCCAGAACACAGGGAAAGACCTGAGGTTCGCTTTCGGGAAGCTTACCAGTATCGGGTCCTTCCATTTGGTCTAGCTCTCTACATGGATGTATTGAATTACATAGACGACTGGCTGGCCCAGTCTCAGTAGCTAGTGCTTCGACATCAGCATGTCGTCCTAGCTCATCTTTGGTTCTAGGATTGACACCCAAAGTAAAACGCATCCATTCTACAAGGAAATCAAGCTAGACCAGAAAGTGACCATCACTTTCAGAAATCTTAGCTCTCATGGCAGCTGTATCCACGGTGACACCTTTGGGCCTTCTGCACATGAGAGCATTTTAGTTGTGGCTAAGACATGGGATTTCACTCTAGAGCCAATTCCCAATATGGGTTATGCGCCAGGTGCTTCGTACCCTTCCTATGTGGTTCAGACCCCGATTTCTGACTCTGGGTCCCACTCTAAGTTCATCTTGTCGTCGCAGATGCTAACGACAGACGCTTCCCTCTCAGGCTGGGGTGCGGTCTTAGATGACTGTCCAGCCCAAGGGAGCTGGAGAGGCCTTCTTCTCACGCAGCACATCAATTGCCTCGAAATGATAGCTCTATTTCTGGCCCTAAAGCACTTCCTCCAGCAGTTGAGAGGCTACCATGTCCTAGTGCGGATGGACAACACTAGGGCAGTCTCATATATTATTGCCAGGGTGGACTGTGCTCGCGCCGCTAAACAGCTAGCGCACCAGGTTCCTCTCCCTCAGGGCGATTTACATTCAGTTAATCTCTGACACACGGGGATTGGAAACCCCACCCGGAAGTAGTCAGTCAATCTGGGAGAGATTTCATAGATACCTCTATGCCTCGTAAGATCAGCAAATGTCCCCTTTGCTACTCTCTGACTCTTCCAGCCCACCCCTGGGTCTGGACACCTTAGCCCGTACATGGCCCAGGTTACGCCTTTATGCGTTCTTCCTGATAGCTCTGCTCCCGGGAGTCTAAGTCAAGCTGGTCTTCCAGCCAGCGTAATTAAGACTATTCTAGTGCTAGGGCTCCCTCCCCTAGAAGAGCTTATGCCCTCAAAAGGAATTTATGTGAAAATTGGTGCATGACGAAGCACATACAGTAGACCCAGTCCACTGCCGAATTGTTCCAGTGCTGGAGTTTCTGTAAGAAAAGTTGTCCTCGGGGTTATGCCCTAGTACTCTCAGGATGTACATAACTGCTATTTCAGCCTGCTACGTCCGAAAGTTCCATTTTCAACATGTACCCTATTGTTTTGAAGCCTTCTGTCCTCCACCTTTTACAGCTTCGGAGCAGGAGATACTTCACTTACTGTCCAGTACATGCGCTTCAGATTTACGTCCACCGCATCAGTCAGTGGCGTAAGTCAGAGCAACTTTGACATGTTTTTGGGACCGCCACCACTACACTGGGTGAGAGATGCTATTGCCCTCTCCTATGAGGCGCGTGGACTCACTTCGCCTCTAGGAATCAGGGCTCATTCAACCAGGGAATCGCCTCATCTATTGCACTAGCAAGAGGTATTCCCCTGCAGCAACTGTGTGCTAAGCAGGTAGACCCAGTCCACTGCTGAAATGTTTCAGTGCTGGAGTTTCTGCAGGAAAAGCTTGTCCTCGGGCTTGTGCCCTAGTAGTCTCAGGATGTACTTAACTGCATCCTCACTGAACTATCTTCCGAAAGTTTCATTTTCAACATTCACCCTATTGTTTTGAAGCCTTCTGTCCTCTGCCTTTTACAGCTTCGGAACACGAGAAACTTCACTTACTGTCCAGTACATGCTCTTCAGATTTACGTCCACCGCATCGGCCAGTGGCGTAAGTCAGAGCGCCACTATACTGGGTGAGAGATGCTTTTGCCCTCTCCTACTGTATGAGGCGCGTGGACTCACTTCGCCTCTAGGAATCAGGGCTCATTCAACCAGGGAATCGCCTCAACTATTGCACTAGGAAGAGGTATTCCCCTGCAGCAACTGTGTGCTAAGCAGGTAGACCCAGTCCACTGACGAAATGTTTCAGTGCTGGAGTGTCTGCAGGAAAAGCTTGTCCTCGGGCTTGTGCCCTAGTACTCTCAGGATGTACTTAATTGCATCCTCACTGAACTATCTTCCGAAAGTTCCATGAACCCAACATGCACCCTACTGTTTTTGTAGACTTCTGTCCTCCGCCTTTACAGCTCCTGAGCAGGAGAGACTTTACTTACTGTGTCGAGTACGTGCTCTCAGATTTACGTCCACCGCATCAGCCGATTCTAGTAGGTCAGAGCAGTCTTTACATGTCTTGGGGCCGCGGAGGCGGCCACCACTACACTGGGTGAGAGATGCTATTGCCCTCTCCTATGAGGCGCGTGGGTTCATTTCGCCTCAAGGAAGCAGGGCTCATCCAACCAGGGGGATCGTCTCATTTTGCACCAGCAAGAGGTATCCACCTGCAGCAATTGTGTGACGCGGAAGGTTGGTCCTCCCCGCAAACATTTGTTACATTTATAATCTGGATGTTCATGCTACTCCGGGCTCACGCTCTCCGAGTTAGCTGCCCAGGCATAGTTCTGAGACCTTCTCGGCCTTGTGCGCACTCGCTACACAACCTTGGGGTCCAGACACTCGCAGTGCGGCGGCGTTGGTACTCTCGTTCCCATAGCGTTTTCACGCAGCATCGATTGTAGCCTTTGAAAGGGAACGTCTTGGGTTACTTTGCTGTAACCCTGTTCCCTGAAAAGGCAGGAACGAGATGCTGCGTACCAATGCCGCACTGCCTACGTGACCGGACGTCCATTCATACAATTAATCTGAGGAATGTTTCCGGTTCACTACAATTTATAACCTGCAGGTGCGTCTCATCAAATGACGTCACCTGACCGAGATTATATAAGCCAAAATTTGGTGTGTTTGATACACACATGCTTCACAACCGGCAACATGACAAGATGTTTCCCATAGCGTTTTCATGCATCATCTCGTTCCCGCCTTTTCAGGGAACAGGGTTACAGCAAAGTAACCCGAGTCGTTTTTACTCTCTCACTCTTCTGTCCGCTCACTGTCATAAAGCTACGCTTACACAAACTGCAGCTGCGTTGTGAACTCTGCAAATATTCCAGCCAACTGGAGACTAGAGACTAGAATCGGCCACACCAGCCAATCATCTGTTTCCTGATTGGCTCCCCAGTCCTCCACTTCTAGTTTGAATTAACGGCTGAAGCTGCATCATCGTGTGCGTTAGTTCGTATCGTTATTATTTTATTTTCATCGGCACAAGGTAAAGTTAACGGTTTTTCTTGGGTAATTTGTCATAAAGTACATACTTTAAGCTATAGAATGTGTTGTTGCTAAATCTTCTGTACTTTGCTTGTGGTATAATGGCTCTGTAGCTCTCGGCCTGTTTTCAGTCTCTGTGTAACAGAATCAACACACCAGGTTTAAACTAATACTGTACCTGTATATTCTAATACTAATGTCTGTCTGTGTTCACACAACAGCTTAAACTTTAGTTTTATGTGTTTGTAAGACAACCTGACTTTTGTTGAACACAAATAAATTATAGTAGTGCTTTTTTGTAACCTTGTGCAAATTAAACCTGTTGAACTCATGAATAAAATCTGCCTCATAATTACTGATGTAATGTGTTTCAAAAACATGTTATAGTGTAGAAAATGCATTTACCATTTGTAAATTATCCTAAACAACTTTAGTGTACTGGTAATGCATTTGCAATACTGTAGTATGATATAATAAAGTATATTTGTATTAACCACAAAGTGTACTTTTTTAGTATTTGAGTATATTCTTATTGCAGCAGTAGCATGCTGTTATACCTCTGGACAATTACAAAGTATATTAATCATGTATTTGTAATACAGTAAAAATAGCTGTAATGTACTTATAATACATTAAATATATACTTAAATTGTATTAATTACTGTCAGGTATGTACATTAGTACACACACAGTCATATACTTTAAGTGTACTAAGTATACTTGAAATTGTTCCACTTTAGCACAGAAAAATATACTTAATACACTTAAAATTGTGCTTTTGTACAATTTAATTACAACTTAAATACACTTAGTACAAAATTAGTTGTTCCAAAATAGCAAACTTCAAGTATACTAGTCATTAGTCTGGCAGCAAGTACATTTAAGTATGCTTTGGCATGCTAGGATTTAATGTACTTAGCATATTTCTTTTTTACTAGGGTAGCAATATACAGCCATGATATTATGACCATCTGCCTAATATTGAGTAGGTCTCCCATTTTCCCACCATATCAGGGATGCACTGTGTTCCGACACCTTTCTATCACAGCAAAAAAAAAAAATTCATCAATTTGATCTACACTAACGCTTATATTGGATCTGATTGCATGTGCCAGCCTTGACTCCCCTGTCACTAGTTCACTGGTTTTAATTCTTCCATTAATTCTGGTCTGCCCTGTCCACTGCATGTTAGGAACATTCCACAATACCTACAATTTTGGAGTTGCTCTGACCCAGTCATAATTTGGACCTTGTCAAAGTCACTCAAATCATTATGTTTGCCCATTTTTTCTGCTTTCAATAGATCAACGTAATTAAAAAACAATTCACTTGCTGTCAATACAGGGCAATCTTAGAAGAAAACCTGTTAGAGTCTGCAAAAGATGTGGAGGTTCACCTTCCAGCAGGACAACGACACTAAAAAATACACCCAGATCATGGAATAGTTTAAGTTATAGCATTTTCATGTGTTAGAATGGCCCAGTCAAAGTCCAGATCAAAATCCAGTTGAGAATCAGTGGCAAGACTTGAAAATTTATGTTCACAGACTCTCTCCATCCAATCTGACGGAGCTTAAGTTATTTTGCAAAGAAGAACTGGCAAAAATTTCACTTTCATGTGAAAAGGTGGTAGAGACATACTGTACAGTACCCCAAAATTATAAATATCCCAGTAATTGCAGCAAAAGATGTTTCTACAACGTATGGACTCAGGAGGTGAATACAAATGCATGACGCATTTTTCAGATATTTACTATATTTGTAAAACATTTGTAAAAGTCATTTAGCATTTTCCTTCCACTTCACAATTATATGCCACTTTGAGTTGGACTATCACATAAAATCTTAATTAAATACATTTACCTTTGTAGTTGTAATGACAAAATATTGTCATTCAAGATGTAGATGCAGACATATTATTCCACTAGTTTTGACGCGGATCTTTAATTTGAAGTTTACACAACAGAAGTCCGATGATCTCTTTGTCTCTTGTAGTTTATTTTGTCAGCATCAAAGAATCAACACTTCATATAGTCGTCTTGAGTAAATCCACTGTGGTTACAACACCAGTTGCTGTATCTTGTAAATTTCTGACATTTACAACAACCTATTTGCTGTATCTTAATAAGATCTTGGATTACGATTAGCTTACGGTCAAAAGCTTGTGTTTCCGTAGCCTTCCGCACCTAAACTGAAACTTTCTATCATGCGATAGTCATACAAATACATGTCATAGTGGAATGACATCACAGACCACCTTACGATTGTCAAAATGGATGCCTGACTAACAAATTCAAAGCTTATGGCTTATGTAATAAACTTAATGCTTAATGCTTAACTAATGAACAGAATAAGATAGAATAAAATGAAATAAACACAACAACAAATTCATAACAAATACGATATGGCTCTTACACAAGAGGTATGAATACTTTGTAAAGCACTGTACTAAAAGTGATCCAAGGAAGGAAAACCGGTGAACTGGAGACAGGGTCATGGGTGGCCAGGGCTTACTGATGCAGATGGGGAGTAAGAGCTGGTCCATGTACATAGTCTGATTCAATAGAAGTGCTAGTGTAGCTCAAATTGATGAAAAGGTTAATGCTGCTTGTGATAGAAAGGTTTCAGAACACAGTGTTAAAGCTAAAAATTTACTTGACTTGTCACTAGTCATTTTTTTGTGGGGAAAAAATGTTGTTAAATGTACAAATATAGTAAAATTTTGCCGCAAAGTTGGCAACACTGATTTATGTCTATGATAACGCTAATTAACATGCACATTTCTCAAGTCTGCTTAACCAAGGTCAAAGTCAAAACCCTGATTTTGCAAGTTTGTCACACCCAACTCAGCAAAACATCTGCAGTGTAATGAAAGGGATCAAGACTTTTACTGTGGATCTTTCACTCACGCCATCACACAATGTCCAACATGATATACATGTATACTGATTAACAGCCCAGGCTGTTCCAAGAAATATTCCCTGTGTTTTCTCTCTGTTATTATGAATACAATGACATTTGTAGTTATAGTTTATCCTCTGTAATAACCCATCCCAGTTCACCATCCATTTGTACATCCATTTGTAGTACAATGACCACTGAAACCTGTCGTATCTCAAAACAACTAAAATGTCTGTTAGAACTCCCCAAGCTGACCAATTTTTAGCTTTTCTGTTATTGAAAAAAGCATTCGCTACAGTCCCTATAATAAAAAACATCTTGACCCAGCATTGTCATTTATGGAGAAGGTGAATGGCTCATAAAAAAAGCGGTCAGGGTCATTCTCCTACAATGCCAAGGACGTCATCCTAAACTATATCCAGTGACCTTGGTCTCTTGTTAGATCTCTCTGGCTAAACGTAATTACAACACAAGAAACCATGTACTACTGGCTGTCAAAATAAAAAGAATGGAGCCACTATGAGCTGGACATCCATTTGTAGTACAATGACCACTGAAACCTGTCGTATCTCAAAACAACTAAAATGTCTGTTCCCTCAAGAAGAAAGATAGGCTGATTCTCACCATCAAGCAATTCTTCTCACTATCCAATTTCACATTCTCTTACAAAAAACAAATAAAGCTGATTTTTACATCTGTACTCAGTTCCTCCAATAATCAGGTTTTATAGCAGTCACTATTCAGAACACAGATATTCCATCAGATCTTCTACACTACCTTAATTGCACATACAGTACATGCACATACATCATTTGCTCATACAGTACATGCACATTTGCACACTTTCTGGACATTTCCATTTATTTCCATTTGTATTTCCATTTAAATTTGCTGTTTTGTCTTTTGTACAGATAGGTTTTATATTTCTTATATATTATTTGAAAATGTTTATATTTTGTTCTACTTTCTTATAGTTGCAGCTATTAATTTCTCTTTCTTATTTCTTGTTAATTGTTTTAAAATTTTTAAGGTCACAAGTGGTCGTATAAGCATTTCACTGCATATCGTACTGTGTATGACTATGTATGTGACAAATCAAATATGAATAATTTGTTTTTTTCTCAGACATACAGTATCTAAGTCTAAGTATGTCTAAGGTCTAAGTATGTACCTCCTAATATTTATGATTAAAAAAAAACATTTTAAAGTCACACGGGCTCGTGCATCTCTACACATAGGAAACCCAGGTGTGAAAAAAAATTAACATAGTTCATGTGGACCTTTTGTGCAGATCATCAGAAAAATTTCCCCAGTTGTTGCATGTCTTATTATTAGACCTGGCTGAGTGCTACCATCACTAATTCCTGTATAATTAACAAGCATATTCGCATGAGTGAATAGATCTGGCTTGTAATAAACAATAAAACTACACAAAGCGTTTAGCAGATCCCCCATGAATGCAAATATCAGTTTATAACTCCCAGTACATATGTACATTATGCAGATGATGTATAAAGCTTCACTGTTACAGTGGATCTTTAATATGTTATATTAACAAGTAACCTTCCAGGCTGCCACATTTCTGCCACTAGGGCTCAGTGTTAAGGGGCCATATGATGTGGGGGTGGAGTGGGAGTGTTTTGGACTGTTTTTTTCAGCACCACTGACACTGGATGTATGTTGCAATGAAGGCTATTTTTTTAAGTGGAGATTGTAATGATATCAGGACAAAGCTACGTAGAAGTGTAATGTGGTCACTGGTCAGTTACTAAAAAAACATAAACATGCTGGATGTAGATGCAATGCAAATGCAAAATCTGAACTCGACCTCTGAATCAAAGTATCCGTCCATTTGAACTTAGACTTAACACTAATTCAGTTCAATTTCATTTGTCTAGCCCATTTACCAATGGTCATTGCAGCAAAGCAGCTTTACAGAAAACGTCTCGGGTTACTGTGCTGTAACCCTGTTCCCTGAAAAGGCGGGAACGAGATGCTGCGTGAAAACGCTATGGGAACCATTTGTCCTGTTGCCGGTTGTGAAGCATGTGTGCAAACATGCCAAATTTTTTGCCTATATATAACCTCGGTCAGGTGATTAGACACAGCCGCAGGTTATAAATACTAGAGAGCCGGCAACAAACCTCAGATTAATTTGTCTGAACGGACGTCCAGTCACGTGGTAGTGCGGCATTAGGACGCAGCATCTGGTTCCCGCCTTTTCAGGGAACAGGGTTACAGCACAGTAACCCGAGACGTTCCCTTTCAAAGGCTTTCTCTCGATGCTGCATGAAAACGCTATGGGAACGAGAATACCAACGCCGCCGCACTACAAGTGTCTGGACCCTAAGGTTGTGTAGCGTGTGCGGACAAAGCCGAGAAGGTCTCAGAACTATGCCTGGGCAGCTAACACGGGGGCGTGAGCCCGGAGTAGCATGAACATCGAGATTATAAATGTAAGAAATGTGTGCGGGGAGGACCAACCCTTTGCGCCACACAATTGCTGCAGGGGATACCCTCCTGCTGGTGCAGACTGGGACGATTACCCTTGGGATGGGTGAGCCCTGCTTCCCAGAGGCGAAGTGAACCCACGCGCCTCATAGGAGAGGGCAAAGCATCTCTCGCCCAGTATAATGGTGCTCTGACTTACGCCACTAGCTGATGCGGTGGACGTAAATCTGAAGAGCACATACTGGACAGTAAGTGAAGTTTCTCCTGCTCCAAAGCTGTAAAAGGCGGAGGACAGAAGGCTTCAAACAATGCAGTTAAGTACATCCTGAGGGTACTAGGGCACAAGCCCAAGGACAAGCTTTTCCTGCAGAAGCTCCAGCATTGAAACATTTCAGCAGTGGACTGGGTCTACCTGCTTGGCACACACTTGCTGCAGGGGAATACCTCTTGCTAATCCAATAGCTGAGGCGATGCCCTGGTTGAATGAGCCCTGATTCCTAGAGGCGAAGTGAGCCCACGCGCCTCATAGGAGAGGGCAATAGCATCTCTCATCCAGAACATGTAGAAGCTGCTCTGACCTACGCCACTAGCTGATGCGGTGGACGTAGATCTGAAGAGCACAAGCTGGATACAACAAGTGAAGTCTCTCCTGCTCCGAAGCTGTAAGCGCGGAGGACAGAAGGCTTCAAAAGCAATAGGGTGCCTGTTGGGTTTATAGAGCTTTCGGAAGATAGTTGAGAGAGGATGCAGTTACGTACGTCCTGAGAGTACTAGGGCACAAACCCGAGGACGGAAACTCCAGCACTGAAACAATTCGGCAGTGGACTGGGTTTACCTGCTTATCAGACACTTGATGCAGGGGAATACCTCTTGCTAGTGCAATAGATGAGGCAATCCCCTTGGTTGAAAGAGCCCTGATTCCTAGAGGCGAAGTGAGCCCACGCACCTCATACAGTGGTTACAAAATTGGAATGGCGATCTCGCCGCGTATACCGCCGTTTAAAGGCAACAGCGGCCAAAATAAATCAGTTGCATTTCAAAGTCATTCGTAAAATGGCCGCCAGGTGGCGCAAAGTGACATTTTCATTCATCGCAGTAAATACAACAGTGATGGTAATTTCCACAACAAACATGAAAAATCTGAACCAGAGCTATTAATGTGTACTGTACAATAATGAGTAAAAAAAAATTATAGTAGATTTATTAACTGAAATAAATGACCATATTTTTCAAGAGAATTTTCAAGCCCCACTCATCAAACAAAATTATAACGAAATCGGCCAAGTTTACTATTTATTTAAATATAAATTTATAAACCAATGAGATCAAATAACACCAAGTTATTATTATAACAAGCTTACTTCGTCACCTATCCAGAGCTTGCTTTATTAACCTTGCCTTATTTAACGTTACTTGGGTGCATCGTCTTTAAGTGCTTGCTTGGTGTGGCGGTTAGAGCACACGGTCAGTAATACATAAAGCGCCGGTTCGAATCCCGAGGGATGATGTTTTAAATTTTTTTATTTTAATTATAGCAAAATTAAAATGAAAAAAATTGTTGTATTTTGATTTTGCTTCAGCATACTGTAGAAAAAACAGCAAACTCGCACGCAACCAGTTTGTATTCTTTAAATTTAGGGGAGTGACGGCTCGGTCTGCTGCTGCTGCATGTGTGTGTGTGTGTGTGTCATTATACTGATGAAAAGTGGTGGCCATCTGCAGTACCGGGAGTTTTGATTTACGACAGCTGTTTACGGCAGTGTAGTCCAGTGCGGGAGATGCATTGTGGGTAATGAAGTCCGGTGTTACATCTGTTACATTTTTGATAACAATAGTTTTTTTTTACAAACATTTCTAAACCAATAAGATCAAATGACACCAAGTTTAAAACAGATAAAATACACGTGCAAATAGTATAATTGTATAACAGGCTTACTTCGTTACTTATTTAACGCTTGCTTTCAAAGAAGTCGAGTGGCTTATTAACGCCACGGAGGTGTGTTGTCTCTTAGTGCTTGGTTGGTGTAGTGGTTAGAGTGCTCGGTCAGGGATTTACAAAGCGTCGGTTCAAATCCTGGATGATGTTTTTTTTAAAAATTGTTCTATTTTAATTTTACTCAGCAAACAAACAGCAAACAAAATATTTTATTATTCAGAGCACGATATACAACCGTAATGAGTCCCATGTGACCAACGTATTTAACCGTGATGAGTCCATAAAATCAGTAGCAGCTAATAATTACTAATTACTTTAGTTAATGCTGCTACTGATTTTATTCCAGCTTACCTGTTCAGGTTGATTGCGATTCTTTTTAAAATATTGTCTCAGTTTTATATGTTGTTCGTCTTGATGTTTGTCTTCTTTTCACTTGGCAACACTCAAATGCAAATTATTCACCGTGAATCAGCTGTTCTCACCTATCCATTCAGAGAAACTGAATGAGCAGAAATGAGCCTTTGTTTCACGACCGCGACACCCCTCTCTCTCACGCACATACAGTACAGAGTAGACCAAATCATTACAGTACATACTTTATCCAACGAACATGAAAAATATCCACATAATGATGAGTTAAGAAGCATTGCTTAATTTTCGTTTAGACAGACTGTTTGTATCTGATTATTGGTATTATTAAAGAACAGCAGCACAAACAACAACACAAGGGCTTGTACAGCAAAGAGTTAAATTTGTAACAGTAAAAGGCATCCGAATTTAAATATATAAATTACTAGAAACAAATTGAGCACACTATCAGAATAAAAAATAGAACAAATCAAATGTTTTTTACACATACACAAGGAGGATAATGATACCGAGTTTATATTAAAATATCAAATATTGTAATATTGTTTTTGTGTTATTATAAATAATGAAATGCAGTAGGCTGTTATGGTCATCATCAAAAGAAAATATATTAAGTAACAGATAATATTAGGTTTATATTTCAAATTAGATAAAATGCTGATTTTCCAGCAGTAAAATTATTGTATCTCTACAGTTAACAAAACCTCCGCTGCGTGTATTCATTCACAGGCTCCAGAGCACGCACAGAGAAATAGGAGACTGTGTTTTAGGAGTGGATTGGAGAGAAGAGAGCTGTTCAGTTACTATAAAAAATAAATAAATAAATAAAAATAAAAACATAATATGATCTTTTTGAGTTATGAGGTTTTTTTTATTATACATAAGACAACCTTTCAGTTTTGTAAATATTCTAGTTATAGTGTGTTAAGTTTTTCTTTAGGTTAAACGGTTTTGAGAATTAGACCATCCAGCTAAGATCAATATTATGTCGTTGATTGATAAAATCTGGATTAAGGATATTTTATTTTGTTTTATTTATTTAATTTGTATTTTTCATCTTCCCCCCCTGAGGGATTGCCACCTTATTGTGGTCAGGGAATTTGCGTGCCTCAGTGCTTGGATGTTTACCGAGGGCTCAAGGGAGGTGTGTCTGTGTGTGTGTGTGTGTGTGTGTGTGTCTGTGTGTGTGCGCGCGTGCGCTGTAGCCTGTGCTTTTTTCAGCGGATTTTTCCGCTACCGCAGATCAGTTTATCAACTTGTAATATATAAATTTTAGGAATATATTAACATGTGGAGACATCATTATATGTTGAATGGAACTTGTAAGCCTTTGAATGGTGTTAAAAATACTTGCAAAACAAGTATTGCAGCCATACATTGGAGGGAACTTCTGAGGTGGTCAGTGATTGATGGCACGGTCGGTCGGAGGGGGTTGTGATCACACCTATAGATCTTTTGTTCTAGGCTATCGGTCAATTATCTCTCCACTTGGAAGCAAAAACATGCAAGGGATTTCAGCATCTCGACGCACATACTAAGCTGTTTATAAAGTAGACACTGTTTGTTTTTTCATTTTGTAATCTTTCCCGTGTTTACCGTGTACTGTACAATGTATATTCATTTTTTAATGAATTACTGTAAATACTACACATTCCGTTGATTTACCAGAAATGACTTTTCTGTTTTTTGTGTGTGCTAAACTAAACTTCAGGGTCAAAGTAATAGCGATATTTATTTGAAAAGTATTATATATTTACAATGCTGATAAGTTCAAGCTTAGATTCATATATAAACTGCTTCAAAGTCTTTCCACCCCGTGACCGCTGAAATCCGACAGACGCAGGGCTCAAGGGAGGTGTGTCTGTGTGTGTGTGTGCGCGCGTGTGTATGTGTGTGTGCGCGTGTGTATGTGTGTCATTTTCAGCGGATTTTTCCGCTACCGCAGATCAGTTTATCAACTTGTAATATATACATTTTAGGAATATATTAACATGTGCAGACATTTAAGGTTGCGCTGCCCTCTCTTGCCCCTGCGTAGAGCCTACACACACACACACACACACATCTATCTATCTATCTATTATATAAATACACATTTGGAATCTGCATCTACATTTTCTGTTACAAGTATAGAATTAGGTTCAGCTGAGACTCATGATCAATGGTGTTAGGGTACTTATGTAGTGATAATTAGTTTCAGCCAAATCATTAAAACTAACAATGGACTATGACACTCTTGTTTTACACACATTGTTTTAGCGATAGTTTCACGGAAGCGAGTTCAGAACTAATCTAACCAAACCAAGAAAAAAACAAACATCCGAAGCTTCAAATAGAATGAACGAACTAATGAAATTGATATATATGTAATAGATATACTGTATATACAGACGTGTGTGTGTCATTTTAATTCAAATGAACATTTTAATGCTTTCTGATACACTTATCAACTTATCGACATGCACTTATCAACACAAACTCTCCGTGCACGCACACACACAATCTCTAAAAAAATAATATTAATAACATACATATACAAATAAACAAAAATATAAACGTCTATATTGAAGTCTACGGTGAACGCAGAGTCGGCTAAGCACACGTGATGACGCGCGCGCCCTCACCTCTGTTACGGCTGCCTACAGTATTTGGCCAATAGAATTATAATAATTGAACGATATGCCTGGTCCTGGAAAGAGACATCAACAGTCCGGCGCTGAGAAACGAAAGAACCGAAAGAAAAAAAAGCCTAAGATGAAGCCCGTGCATCAATTCCAGAAATAAAACTTTACTTTATTCTGTCGACGTTAATAATGTAATAACGTAACATTAACGTAAAATAACGCAAATTTCATTTAACAGCAGGGGGGACAATAAATATATATTTTTATAAATTTATTGCATTGTTTATGTTGTTTACAGTCAAGCCATCAACATACAATAAAATGTAAACATGAGATCTAAACTAAAAACTGTGCTCCCTGTGCTGGTGCTGGCAATATCATCTCTTTGTTCTGCTGTCTCCGGCTCCCTCCCTGGTTCTGAATCTGCCCCGTCCTCTACTCTCACTGTCTCAGAACAGACTGACTCCTGAAGCAGAAAAAAAAATGCAGGAAATTATGTTTTCTAACATGCGTTAGATAGTTTTTTTTTTTATCACTCTATACACAATACTTTGCTATTTTTATAGATGTTGAGCATCGTGAGCAAGCCCGAGATCATATTAACGTTAATTATCACCAGCCGGCATTAATAGCACACGAGTAACGTGAGTTGGACGCACACCAATCGATTCGACTATGGTTAATCGCTCACTCCGTAGGCTCCCTGAATAGGCGGGAAAGGGATGGAACCGCGCATTCGTCCCGGCAGGAAAAAAAAAACTAAACAGATCTAACAGATGAGGACTCAGATTAATGTGCAAAAATATATAATAAAACTATATAAGTCTACATAGCCTTTATAAGACTCTACCTTAAGCGAACTAAAAACATTTTAGTTAGTTTCAAAATAAAACAATTTTAAAACATCACTCGGGATTTGAACTGGCGCTTTGTAGATCACTAGTCGAGTGTTCTAACCGCTACACCAAGCGGCCACTTAAAGACAATGCACACCAGAGACGTTAATAAGCCACTCGACTTCTTTGAAAGCAAGCGTACAGTGGTGTGACAACCAGACTGCTCATTACCGTCGCACTCACCGCCGTGGAAACGCGGCAGCGGCCGAAATAAACCAGGAGCATTTCAAAATAATTCGTGAAATGACCGCCAGGTGGCGCAAATTGACATTTTCCGTCGTATCGGTTTTTAAATATATTCAGAGCTTAAGTCATAATAAAGTCAAAACAATATGTTGTAGCAAAGTAATACTACAATTATGATAATTTACACATCCAACAAACATGTAAAACTATAAATATAAAAAATATGAGTTAGAAAACATTGGTTTTATTTTGTTTAGACAGACTCTCTGTTTTTATCTGTTTAGTGTTATTATTAAAGAAAACAGCGCAAACAACAGCACTAGGGCTTTCAAAAAAATTATTTCGACAATACTTACAGTTGTTAGAGTTTAAGACATCAAGATTTAAATATAGAAATAACTAAAACAAATAGAGCAAACTTCCAGAATAGATAATAAAAAATAAATCAATAAAAAAGATGTATGCAGTATAATCGGGGCCTCTCATTACATTATATTTTGGTTCAGTGCCAGACGAAGTGCGAGCTAATATTGTCTTACATTTGTGAATAAAATATCATTGTTTTATTCAGAGATTTACAGTATTTGTGCAAAATAATAGTTATGACATAATTAAATATAAATATAATTACAGGCTCTGGATTCGTTTTTCGTTTGCAGTATAAAACCAAAATACATCTTACTATTTTTGAGAGATTCGTCGTAAAAAAAACTGTTTTTTTTTCAGATATTTGTCTGTACAAAATAATATTTATGCAATATAATCACGGGCTCTTGATTCGTTATTCGTTTGCAATATAAACCAAAATACATTAACCATATAATATAAACCAAAATATAAACCAAAATATTTAATTTGCTGTATTAAATATTTATGCCGTCTCATCAAGGATCCAAAGATTGCCTTGTACTAAATAATATTTTTGCTGATTTTTTTTCTGCGATTCAGTTGTGTGATGTTTTAATGATGAATGATGTTTTACTGTATGTTTACTGTATATAAAAAAAAATGAGTTAGAAAACATTGGTTTTATTTTGTTTAGACAGACTCTCTGTTTTTTGGAATTTTGGAATCCACAGACGCAAAAGAACATGATAATAATAATCAAAAGAATAATATTAATCTTTTTGCTGTTTATTTCCACCATTTAATAATGTTTTAATTATCAATAATTAAAGCTGCTCGTGTCGGCTCATATCGGGAGCATTTTTTATGAAAGATAAACAAACAGCTGTGTGTGAATGGAAAAGAGTGCGCTTTGCCGAGTTTTGATCTACTGTAAAGTCAGATGATCACATTTAAACAATTTATTCATACAGATGTACCTGTTTTACATGGAAAGTTACAGGTTTGGGCTACTGTTATCTACTTCAAATATTTGAAGTTAAAAGCTAAAACTTGAAGATTTGAAGCTAAAACTTCAGCCCTTTTCATATTTTCCCCGTGGTCGTTATTAAAAAAAATATATAAATAAAAGTTTTGCCTTCCAAGGCAACAGATTATGGAGCTTCTTGAGCTGCTCAGACCTGCGCGTGCGTCGTACTTACACTCCCCGTCCCGATGTCCAGCTGCTCGCTGCTTTTTGTTTAAAATATGTTTCATTCATCATTAGCCATTATCCATAACTTTATGGGTTTTTCTTTTGACACGTTTTATTTTTATGAAATTTGATTTAGTTAAATGAGAAAATAACCTTGGGAGTTTCAAACCCCGCATCCATTCATGTTTCTGTGTGATTGTAATGTTTAATACCCCTACAGTATTCACTTACTGTATGCGGTTTGACTCGCTGTGAGATGCGGTGTGTTATACCCCTATCGCACCTGCTCGGTCTCGCGCTGTGACCGTAGGCTTGATCATGATTCACCCCGAGTCTTTGCGCTGTGATTACGTTTCCATGTTTCCGCGTGAAAAATTCCGCGAAGATCTTCCGCATGTTAAACATGTTTATTTTTTTGCGTGGTAAGATGGAAACGTAATAACAGCACCAAAACTCGCACCGAATCATAATGAACCGCACTTATGGCCCGGCGTGTGAGATAGAGGTATTAAACCTCCACTCTGTCATCTCATCGTATTCATTCCATAAGTGCGCTATACAACCAGTGTGTAAGTGTGTAAGTGTGTACAAGCAACAGCACAATGCATGTGTGAATGGCTGAAACGTTAAGTCAGATGAACGCGCGCGCCGATATGAGAGATTAGATCTTTCAGCACGCCGATGTCAGTCACTAGCAAGGAGCATTTACTGATCACATTTAAACAATTTATTCATACAGATGTACATGTTTTATAGGTCGTTTTTCGTTTGCAGTATGAAACCAAAATACATCTTACTATTTTTGAGAGATTTGTTTTTAAAAAAATCTAAAAAAATAAATAAATAAAAATTCAGATATTTGTCTGTACAAAATAATATTTATGCAATATAATCACAGGCTCTTGATTCGTTATTCGTTTGCAATATAAACCAAAATACATTAACCATATAATATAAACCAAAATATAAACCAAAATATTTAATTTGCTGTATTAAATATTTATGCCGTCTCATCAAACTCGCAACTCACTCCGAAGAGCATCCTTCTCTGCCTTGCAAACTCCCAACTCACTTGAAATTTAATATCGTATATAATATTTAATATTGGCATAATATCCCTGCCCCAATTCTCACAGCTGTACAGTATGAATTGAAATAATAACAGTAGTGTTTTTCTTTACTGAATAGGCAGAGCCTCTGAATAGGCAGAGCCGTTGATGTCTTTGGTTTCGGCTGTGAGTGGATGCGCTGTAGTAATACATGTTTTATACAAATTACATAACCTTTTTTCAGTCATGATATACTAACATATATTTCAGTCATGATTTCAGTCATGATATACTAACATATTTTTAGCCGTGTAGTGCGCGCAACATCTAAAGGGCGAGCGTTCACACAGCTGACCAAATCGTCATTAGCGTGCCCCTCCCCCAAACAGCGCAGCGAGGAGCATTTACATTTAAACAGGTTTTACAGGTGTGCTTTGCAAAGTCAGACACATACAAATGCAAATGATACTGAATAGCTGTTCTCACCTACAGTATACACTTGGAGAAACTAGAATGAGCAAGAATGAGATTTTTCTTACCATAACATGTAGTGTTATTAATCACTCTACACTGTTTTTAATTACTTTTAATTTTATTTATAAATAAACAAACCAAATAAAATTATTCCATGTGTATTTACCCTTTGTAAAATAGCATTAAAAATGATGGGTCGTGTATCGAGCGATTAAAAAACAATACAAGGCACGTTATGATAAGGAACCTTTCTACAGTACAGTATCTCTTCCATTTCAGTGATTAAAAAACGGTAAAAATGTCAATTTTGGAATCCACAGACGCTCAAACAGCAAAAGAACATGATAATAATAATCAAAATAATATTATTATTCTTTTTGCTTTTTATGTCCACCATTTAATAATGATTTAATTATCAATAATTAAAGCTGCTCACATCGCGCGCTTTCACTTTAAAAATGCAGTGTTTAATCAGCAAGTATATGTCGCCTCTCTTTATGATTGATAAATATTCTGACTGAAACAAATCTGCTCGTGTCGGATTGTTCATTTTTTATGAAAGAGGAGAGTAGAAGCGGAAACGTTTGCATGATCCTGCGTGTGCGCTCTTTAACTTTGATCTAAAGTCAGATGAACGCGCGCGCCGATATGAGAGATTAGATCTTTCAGCACGCCGATGTCAGTCCCTATAGCAAGGAGCATTTACTTATATCTAAACAAAATCACTGATCACATTTAAACAATTTATTCATACAGATGTACATGTTTTATAGGTTTGTTACTGAAGAACTGTGGCAGCGGGAACACCTAAAAATAAACGCAGGATTATTATTTTTTTTTATAGTTTTATATAAATAAAAAATGCTTTTATAAATGTGGGCTGTTATCTACAGTACTTCAGTACTTATATTTCACGTCTGTGAGGCGAGTATACACGGAGTTTGGGTTCATTTTCTGACGCGCTCAAGTTCACCGAAAACAATACAGAACCCCGTTTAGTGTAATTTATTTCATTTAATAAATCTACTACAAATTTAAAGAACACAAAATATAAGATGACACAAGACCCTGGATTCGTTTTTCGTTTGCAGTATAAAACCAAAATACATCTTACTATTTTTGAGAGATTTGTTTAAAAAAAAATCTAAAAAATAAATAAATAAAAATTCAGATATTTGTCTGTACAAAATAATATTTATGCAATATAATCACAGGCTCTTGATTCGTTATTCGTTTGCAATATAAACCAAAATACATTAACCATATAATATAAACCAAAATATAAACCAAAATATTTAATTTGCTGTATTAAATATTTATGCCGTCTCATCAAACTCGCAACTCACTTCGAAGAGCATCCTTCTCTGCCTTGCAAACTCCCAACTCACTTGAAATTTAATATCGTATATAATATTTAATATTGGCATAATATCCCTGCCCCAATTCTAACAGCTGTACAGTATGAGTTGAAATAATAACAGTAGTGTTTTTCTTTACTGAATAGGCAGAGCCTCTGAATAGGCAGAGCCGTTGATGTCTTTGGTTTCGGCTGTGAGTGGATGCGCTGTAGTAATCCACGTTTTATACAAATTACATAAACTTTTTTCAGTCATGATATACTAACATATATTTCAGTCATGATTTCAGTCATGATATACTAACATATTTTTAGCCGTGTAGTGCGCGCGCAACATCTAAAGGGCGAGCGTTCACACAGCTGACCAAATCGTCATTCTGCGTGCCCCTCCCCCAAACAGCGCAGCGAGGAGCATTTACATTTAAACAGGTTTTACAGGTGTGCTTTGCAAAATCAGACACATACAAATGCAAATGATACTGAATAGCTGTTCTCACCTACAGTATACACTTGGAGAAACTAGAATGAGCAAGAATGAGATTTTTCTTACCATAACATGTAGTGTTATTAATCACTCTACACTGTTTTTAATTACTTTTAATTTTATTTATAAATAAACAAACCAAATAAAATTATTCCATGTGTATTTACCCTTTGTAAAATAGCATTAAAAATGATGGGTCGTGTATCGAGTGATTAAAAAACAATACAAGGCACGTTATGATAAGGAACCTTTCTACAGTACAGTATCTCTTCCATTTCAGTGATTAAAAAACGGTAAAAATGTCAATTTTGGAATCCACAGACGCTCAAACAGCAAAAGAACATGATAATAATAATCAAAATAATATTATTATTCTTTTTGCTTTTTATGTCCACCATTTAATAATGATTTAATTATCAATAATTAAAGCTGCTCACATCGCGCGCTTTCACTTTAAAAATGCAGTGTTTAATCAGCAAGTATATGTCGCCTCTCTTTATGATTGATAAATATTCTGACTGAAACAAATCTGCTCGTGTCGGATTGTTCATTTTTTATGAAAGAGGAGGGGAAACGTTTGCATGATCCTGCGTGTGCGCCTTTAACTTTGATCTAAAGTCAGATGAACGCGCGCGCCGATATGAGAGATTAGATCTTTCAGCACGCCGATGTCAGTCCCTATAGCAAGGAGCATTTACTTACATCTAAACTGAGTCATTTACATAAATCACTGATCACATTTAAACAATTTATTCATACAGATGTACATGTTTTATAGGTTTGTTACTGAAGAACTGTGGCAGCGGGCACACCTAAAAATAAACGCAGGATTATTATTTTTTTAATAGTTTTATATAAATAAAAAATGCTTTTATAAATGTGGGCTGTTATCTACAGTACTTCAGTACTTATATTTCACGTCTGTGAGGCGAGTATACACGGAGTTTGGGTTCATTTTCTGACGCGCTCAAGTTCACCGAAAACAATACAGAACCCCGTTTAGTGTAATTTATTTCATTTAATAAATCTACTACAAATTTAAAGAATACAAAATATAAGATGACACAAGACCCTGGATTCGTTTTTCGTTTGCAGTATAAAACCAAAATACATCTTACTATTTTTGAGAGATTTGTTTTAAAAAAAAATCTAAAAAATAAATAAATAAAAATTCAGATATTTGTCTGTACAAAATAATATTTATGCAATATAATCACAGGCTCTTGATTCGTTATTCGTTTGCAATATAAACCAAAATACATTAACCATATAATATAAACCAAAATATAAACCAAAATATTTAATTAGCTGTATTAAATATTTATGCCGTCTCATCAAACTCGCAACTCACTCCGAAGAGCATCCTTCTCTGCCTTGCAAACTCCCAACTCACTTGAAATTTAATATCGTATATAATATTTAATATTGGCATAATATCCCTGCCCCAATTCTAACAGCTGTACAGTATGAATTGAAATAATAAGTCAGATGAACGCGCGCGCCGATATGAGAGATTAGATCTTTCAGCACGCCGATGTCAGTCACTACAGTAGCAAGGAGCATTTACTGATCACATTTAAACAATTTATTCATACAGATGTACATGTTTTATAGGTTTGTTACTGAAGAACTACAGTATGGCAGCGGGCACACCTAAAAATAAACGCAGGATTATTTTTTTATATAGTTTTATATAAATAAAAAATGCTTTTATAAATGTGGGCTACTGTTATCTACTTCAAATATTTGTTAAACAGGCTGGAAACTCACTCTGACCATTTTAATAATTCATTGATAAGATAGTGATTCCTTTGGTTATGGCTGTGCTGATCATGTCATCTCCTCGTCAGTGAGCGCGCCTATACAGTAATTCACTTCTCATACGAATTACATAATCTAATTTTTTTTTTCATTAGTTTATATTAAAGCAGATATTTCTCTTTCTATAAGTATATATTTTTCACGTCTGTGCGGCGAGTACACAAGTTCACCAAAATCAATACAGAACCCCGTTTACTTTATTTATTTAACAAAATCATAAAGTTTTTTCGTCATTGTGAGTGCACCTAAATAAAAGTAGAGTCTTTGCCGAGTTTTGATCTAAAGTCAGATGAACGCGCGCGCCGATATGAGAGATTAGATATCTCTTTCAGCAAACACATATTAATGGTGTTAAATAAGCGCTATGCGGCGCTGGGAGAAACGCACGCCGATGTCAGTCCCTAGCATTTACTTACATCTAAACTGAGTCATTTACATAAATCACTGATCACATTTAAACAATTTATTCATACAGATGTACATGTTTTATAGGTTTGTTACTGAAGAACTTTGGCAGCAGGCACACCTAATAATAAATGCCGGATTATTATTATTATTTTTATTTATAGTTTTATATAAATAAAAATGCTTTTATAAATGTGGGCTACTGTTATCTACAGTACTTCAAATATTTGTTAAAACAGCGGGGGAAATTCACTCTGACCATTTTAATAATTCATTGATAAGGTAGTGATTTCTTTGGTTACGGCTGTGCTGATCATGTCATCTCTTCGTCAGTGAGCGCGCCTATAATTCACTTCTCATACGAATGACATAATCTAATTTTTTTTTCATTAGTTTATATTAAAGCAGATATTTCTCTTTCTATAAGTATATATTTTTCACGTCTGTGAGGCGAGTATACACGGAGTTTGGGTTCATTTTCTGACGCACCAAAATCAATACAGAACCCCGTTTACTTTATTTATTTAACAAAATCATAAAGTTTTTCGTCATTGTGTGTGCACCTAAATAAAAGTAGAGTCTTATGAGTCTTATGAAAGCTCTAAGATGACACAAGACCCTACACGTAGCCTTTCTACTATAATTACACAGTTTACAACGTTTACGTTGCTTAAATTCGATCCTAAAAAACTGAATTTAATTTTAATTATAAATTTGTACTGTAATGTTACTACTGTGATTATGAATTCGTTTATTTACAATGTTTCACTTTATTTTATCTGCAACGACGTGCAGCTGTGGACGACCTGCGCCTCATTAAGCCTGGAGAGAACGAGCTGATGCCTGAGGCGTCAGTCTATAGTTATATAGCGCCACTCAGTGGTAAAAGCCAGCAAACGCACAAACCCAAATGCTGACGCCATACGCTGCGACGGTAGAAGTCGCATACTGCCTGTGCACCCACTGTACGTCTTTGATAAGTGACGAAGTAAGCCTGTTATAATAATAACTTGGTGTTATTTGATCTTATTGGTTTAGAAATTTATATTTAAATAAAACCCTACACACTTCTTTTCTAATTACACGTGATAAAATCTAAAGGCTCACTGTGTTAATATTTATTGTGCTTAAATTTGATCTTAATAAGATTTGATTTAATTTGAATTCTACATTTGTACTGTAATTATAGTACTGTGATTATGAATTCGGTCAACTACAGTGTTTCACTTGATGTTATCGGCTATTGCGTGTATTATTGAGGCAGAGAATGAACTAAGGCATGAGGCGTCAGTCTGTAGTTATATAGCGCCACTCAGTGGTAAAAGCCAGCAAATGCACAGCAAATGCACATCCCGTAATGCGGCGGCGACGTTACATACGACGCTCCGATTTTGTAACCACTGTAGAAGGCAATAACATCTATCATCCAAAACATGTAGAAGCTGCTCTGACCTGCCACTAGCTGATGCGGTGGACGTAAATCTGAAGAGCAGTAAAAGGCGAAGCATATCTTGCAAGGCAAGATGTCCACCTTGCTACATGAAATCTCTCCCTGACTACTTTGTTGTGGGGTTTCCATTCCCCATGTGTCAGAGATAGACTGGACAGTACTACTGCTCCCACATCCATGCTGGAATGTAAATCGCCCTGAGGGACAGGAACCTGGTGCGCTAGCTATTAGCGGCGCAAGCACAGTCCGCCCTGGCAATAATATATGAGACTGCCATAGTGTTGTCTACCCGCACTAGGACATGGCAGCCTCTCAACTGCTGGAGGAAGTGCTTTAGGGCCAGAAATAGAGCCATCATCTCGAGGCAATTGATGTGCCGTGCAAGAAGATGGCCTCTCCAGCTCCCTTGGGCTGGATGGTCATCTGAGACCGCACCCCAGCCTGTGAGGGAAGCACCTGTCGTTAGCCTCAGCGACGACAAGATGAACTTAGAGTGGGACCCAGAGTATAGACCGGGGTCTGAACCACATAGAAAGGGTACGAAGCACCTGGCGCAATTGGGGATTGGCCCTAGTGAAATCCCCTGGTTCTTAGCCACAACTTGGAATGCTCTCATGTGCAGAAGGCCCAAAGGTGTCACCGTGGATACAGCTGCCATGAGAGCTAGGATGTCTGAAAGTGATGGTCACTTTCTGGTCTAGCTTGTTTTCCTTGAGGGTGTTGAGAATAGGTTCGACACGAGCGGGAGACAGCTGTGCCCGCTTATGATCGAATCCCATAGGCACCCAATGTGTTGTACTCTGAACAGGAAAGAGCACGCTTTCGTGGCATTGGGTCTCAATCCTGAGAACAAAGATGAGCTAGGACGACATGCTGATGTCGAAGCACTAGCACTAGCTTTCTGGCACTAACTGAGACCTGGATATCTCATCAGAACTCTGCTACACCGGCTGCCCTATCCTCTGCCTATATATTCTCTCACACTCCACGAGAAACTGGTAGAGGTGGTGGTACGGGTCTCCTGTTGTCCAAGAGATGGTCCTTCTCGCCAATCCCCCTGTCTCATCTCAGTTTTTCATCATTTGAATTTCATGCAGTTAAGGTAACCTCTCCAATTAACCTCCACATCTTAGTTATTTACCGTCCTCCTGGCTCTCTAGTAAACTTTCTCGATGAATTGGACATTCTTCTTAGTCTTTTTCCTTCTGTTAACACTCCTCTCACTGTTCTAGGAGATTTCAACCTTCCATCTGACAAACTCCAATCCTCTTTCCTTCTCCCTCTACTTAACTCCTTCTCTTTAACTCTAAACAGCTGCCCTCCTACACACAAGGCAGGGAATTCTCTCGATCTCGTTTTCTGCCGTCCTTGCCCAGTCACGGATGTCACTACTATTCCTCTTCATAAATCTGATCATTACCTGGTATCCTTCACCATAACCCTTCCTATTCTATGTAAACCTAACGACCAAAATTTCTCTTTTTCTCGCAGAAACCTTCACTCTGTCTCCCCCTCCTCTGTGTCTTCATGCACCCTATCATCCCTCCCAGACCCAACCTCCTTCTCCTCTCTACCACTAGAGACTGCGACTGAAACTTTCCTCTCCTCTCTCTCCTCATCCATAGATCTCCTTTGCCCGCTGTCATCTAAACCAAGGAAGACGTCTTGTCCTGCTCCTTGGCTATCAGATGTACTACGCAACAACAGGAGAGAATTAAGAACTGCAGAGAGAAGATGGAAGAAATCGCAACTTGATGCAGATCTCATCTCTTACCAGACTCTTCTCTCCAAATTCTCATGTGCTGTGACTTCTGCCAAAACTACCTTCTTCAGAGAAAAACTGGAAGCCTCTGCACATGATCCTGGCAAACTCCACAACATCTTCTCCTCACTACTCAACCCACCAACTCCTCCTGCCCCTTCCTCTCTGACTGCTGAGGATTTTTCCACATTCTACGACGGGAAAATTGCAGCAATCCGCCAGTCCTTCACTCCCAACCAAACTCCTACAGCAGAACCTCAGGACCTTCCCTTCCCTCCTTTATCAGAATTCTCCAACTTGTCATCTGATGAGATTCAGCAGATCATCTCGTCATCTAACCCCACCACCTGTTCATTAGACCCAATCCCCTCCACAATGCTCCAGGCAATCTCACAAGACCTCCTTCCCTTCACCACAACCATCATCAACCATTCCATATCATCTGGTCATGTTCCTGCTGCTTTTAAGAAGGCAAGGGTTATTCCCATCCTCAAGAAACCCTGCCTGGACCCACCAGAAGTTAACAACTATCGCCCGGTATCACTTCTCTCTTTTATTTCCAAAATTCTTGAAAGAACTGTTTATAACCAAATGTCTCTTTATCTCTCACAGAACAACCTTAATGATCCCAACCAATCTGGATTCAAAGTGGCACATTCCACAGAGACTGCCCTTCTGTCAGTCACTGAGAAGCTCCATGCTGCTAGATCTGCTAAACTGTCATCTGTTCTCATCCTCCTGGACCTGTCAGCTGCATTTGACACGGTGAACCACAAGATTCTATTATCTATTCTTACAAGCCTTGGAATTTGTGGAACAGCGTGGCAATGGTTTGCTTCTTACCTAGAAGATAGGTCATATGAGGTAACATGGAGGGGATCTACATCTGCCCCATGTAGACTCTCTACTGGTGTCCCACAGGGCTCAGTACTTGGTCCTCTTCTGTTCTCCCTCTATACCCAGTCTCTTGGTAAAGTCATATCATCGCATGGATTTTCATACCATTGTTATGCAGATGACACCCAACTTACTCTCTCCTTTCCTCCCTCTGACACTCAGGTTTCCACCCAGATCTCAGCATGTCTGACAGACATCTCATCCTGGATGACTGCACATCAGTTAAAGCTCAATCTGAGTAAAACTGAACTGTTGTTCATCCCTTGTGACTCATCCCCAGGTCAAGACCTTGTGATATCCCTGGACAACAACCAAATCACTCCTTCAGCCACTGCCCGCAATCTTGGGGTAACAGTGGACAACCATCTGTCATTTTCCCCACACATCGCTAACCTTACTCGCTCTTGTAGATTTCTTCTTTACAATATCAGAAGAATTCGCCCATTTCTTTCTTCACAGGCTACTCAGGTGCTTGTTCAGTCCCTTGTTATTTCAAGACTGGACTACTGCAACTCACTCCTGGCAGGTCTGCCTCTGTCCACGATTCGTCCTCTGCAACTGATCCAAAATGCAGCAGCACGTCTCGTTTTTAACCTCCCCAAGTTCTCCCACACCACCCCACTCCTCCGCTCCCTGCACTGGCTTCCTGTAGCTGCCCGCATCAAATTCAAAACGCTGATGCTTGCCTACAAAGCTAAAAATGGCCCTGCACCCACTTACCTCTCTGCTCTAATCACACCACGCACTGCACCACGTTCCCTCTGATCCTCCAGCACTGCTCGCCTCATCCCACCATCTCTCAGGGATCGAGGGCGACATTCATCCAGGCTCTTTTCTGTTCTGGCACCTAGGTGGTGGAACGAACTTCCTCTAGATGTCCGTACAGCAGAGACTTTGATTATCTTTAAATGACGACTCAAGACGCATCTGTTTCTCCAGTACTTGGACTAACCCCCCCCCCCCCCCAAAAAAAAAAAAAAAAAACCTCTCTTCCCAGTTGTGTTCGACTAATGGCACTTAGTTATTAACCTAGTTAACCCAGTGTAAGTATGTATCCAGTGATGTTAACTTTAAAGCACTTTTTGTAAGTCGCTCTGGATAAGAGCGTCTGCCAAATGCCTAAATGTAAATGTAAATGTAGCTAGCGGATGCCCTGGGACTCCCATAAGAGCCAGGGCTAAATCCATGCATTTTGTATATGTGCGGGTGAGCTAGACCAATGAAAGGACCCGATACTGGTAAGCTTCGCCCCCGAAAGCGAACCTCAGGATCTTCCTGTGTTGTAGCAATGTTTCTGTATGAAAGTAAGCGTCCTTAAATCGATTGTCAGAAATCAATCGCTTGGTAGGATTTGAGAGCAATCACTTTGACAGTCAACATTTGAAACTATATTTATTGGTTTTCAGATAGCGGAAGAGCCCGCAAAATCTGAAAAATTGGACGCAGCCCCTGTTCATCTTGGGAACCAAGAATACCGACTGTAGTAGCCTGACTCACTGTCTGGTGGGGGAACATGTTCCATGGCCCCCTTGCCCAGCAGCTTTTGTCAGCAGATGCGGACTTTCCAGTTTCATGGAAGTGGAGACCACGCCATTGAAAACACAGAGGGTGAAGTGAGAACTGAATCCTGTAGTTTCTCTCTCCAGTGCTTAGTACCCAAGGAGATATACTTGGCAGTAGCTTCCACGCTGCCAGTTTCTCAGAAAAGGGCAAAAGTCTCGGCGGCTTGGTTAAATGGGGGGGATGTTAGATGTTCGGCATCCTGAAACATGGCAGGAAAAACAGAAGAACTAACAGCCTATTGGAGACTGGTGTTGCCCGTGGTGCCAGGGAGAACACTTCATTCGTTTGAAAGGAATTCTGGGTGCCTCTCCCTATTGGGGGGGGGGGGCACCCCCATTTATTTTATTTTATTTATTTATATATATATATATATATATATATAAAAAAAATTTTTAATCAGTCTGACCTCTTGGGGCAGATAGTGCAACGCGGCGGACCCCAATCTTTACGAGGAGGTGCCCGGGTTAAAAAAACAACAACACCCTCCTTGTGTTTTACGCCTCGCAAGAATCAGACCCGGTCGAGACTGGGTGGCCGACAATCCCGACTCTTGAGGCCGACAATCCCGACTCTTGAGCACTCTTGAGGAATTTCCCAAAAGCTTGTTCGTATAACTTCGCCCCAGAACCTAGTGGCGGCTGAGGTAACGACATTGCTAAACCGGCCGGAAGGCGAGATAGGGGCATTAAGGAGGGATGCACAATCCTATCCTTGATGCGCCTGAGATTTAGCCACAGGTGCCTCCTGCGAAAACCATAGCAGCCATAAAACGGCCGATAACACAAGCCGTCTGCTTTGTTGCACAAAGAGACAAGTCTGTAGCTCGGCATAATTCCAATACGCCTTATCTTGAAGAGGCCCGCCAGTACTCAAGTCTCTCAGCAGGTCAGCCTGGTAAGCCTGCAAAACCGCCCTGGTGTGCAGTGGAGCACCAAGCTGACCTACTGCCTGAAAAGCTTTCCCCTCCAGGGAAGATGAACGTCTACACAGCTAGAAAGGAAGTACTATATAAGCTTTCCAGGAAGGATGATGTCCCAGGAGAGAGATAGCCTGTGAAGCGTCTCTTCTATCTGGGCATCATCATATAACCCCGCGCTTCCACATCAACTATATTTAAATAAATAAACAAGTTGATGGCAGGAAAAACACGGGATGAATACAGCTTACTCCATGAAAGGGTTAACTCATATGGAGAGAGCTAAGAAAGGGGAGAGAGCGTCGTTGAGTCTCCGGCCACCTGACAGAATCTGCCATCTACTGGGGTTTTTTTTTTTTTTTTAAGTGCTTAAGGCTATTTTCATCTCCGCTAAGCAACTCCGATATGGATTATCACACACGGAGGGATATCTAGTTTAAACTCCGCCATATTGGTGAGTTAAACACTTTCTTATTTTGCTGGTTTAAACACAGATACGCTCACAACAAGGCTGAAGACAAATGATCTGAGGTTTGTCGCCGGCTCTCTAGTATTTATAACCTGCGGCTGTGTCTAATCAGATGACGTCACCTGACCGAGGTTATATATAGCCAAAAAATTTGGCGTGTTTGCACACATGCTTCACAACCGGCAACAGGACAAATGGTTCCCATAGCGTTTTCACGCAGCATCGAGAGAAAGCCTTTGAAAGGGAACAGAAAATTGTGGACATAAGTACAGTATATAGGTATATAACTTAGCTATCAGTTTGTCCTGTATCAGCATGACAGGTATAAGGAAAAACTTGTTTTGGTGAAAATAGGAAGAAACTAGAAGAACTACACAAAAGGGAACTCATCCCCATTTTGGTAATATTAGCATATAGCATGACCATAAATGAATCCCCGCTATACCTGCGCACTATAAGGTTGAAAGTTCAATTTTATAACAGAAAAGGTGTTTGAGTGTATATCAAATTAATATGTCACTGATTGAGACTCATGTATATGATTTTAGCAATTTAGTTCAGAATTAAAGAGAGAGAGGAATAGTTAGGTATACTCATATTATCATAATGGAAAGGGTTAATGTATATTTTGCGCAGTGTGAGCTATGACAGCAGAACTAAAAGGGAGAGCCAGAAGGAAACACAGACATGAGGGCTCCGTGGGAAATAAAGCAACCAGTCACTTCACTATCAACAAACTTCAATAAACACAATCTGAACCTTTAATGAAGAACAAATCTCACTCACTCTCTTACTCATTCTCTATACCACTCAACCTTGACTTGGAGTCTACAGTATACCAGGTATGACACACTACAGGCAATTTGGAAATTTGGAGATGCCAACTAGCCCTACCCTGCTTTCAGTCGCTGGTAGGAAACCAGACTGTCCCGAGGAAACCTACCGTACACACACAGACTCAAAAATTTGGACCCTCGTCCCCGGATGTGTAAGGCCACAGTGCTAACCACTACACTATGTACAAGAACACCTGAAAGGCTATTGCATAACATTTACATTTAGTCATTTGGCAGATGCTCTTATCCAGAGCGACTTACATTTTTTTAATCTCATTATACATCTGAGCAGTTTTTTTTATCTCATTATACATCTGAGCAGTTGAGGGGTAAGGGCCTTGCTCAAGGGCCCAATAGTGGTAACTTGGTGGTTGTGGGGTTTGAACCTGGTATCTTCCGAACCGTAGTCCAGTGCCTTAACCACTGAGCTACCACTGGCCCACATACAGTGGTGTGACAACCAGACTGCTCATTACCGTCGCACTCACCGCCGTGGAAAGCGGCAGCGGCCAAAATAAACCAGGAGCATTTCAAAATAATTCGTGAAGTGACCGCCAGGTGGCGCAAATTGACATTTTCCGTCGTATCGGTTTTTAAATATATTCAGAGCTTAAGTCATAATAAAGTCAAAACAATATGTTGTAGTGAAGTAATACTACAATTATGATAATTTACACATCCAACAAACATGAAAAACTATAAATATAAAAAATATGAGTTAGAAAACATTGGTTTTATTTTGTTTAGACAGACTCTCTGTTTTTATCTGTTTAGTGTTATTATTAAAGAAAACAGCACAAACAACAGCACTGGGGCTTTAAAAAAATGTATTTCAACAATACTTACAGTTGTTAGTTTAAGACATCAAGATTTAAATATAGAAATAACTAAAACAAATAGAGCAAACTTCCAGAATAGATAATAAAAAAATAAATCAATAAAAAAGATGTATGCAGTATAATCGGGGCCTCTCATTACATTACTTCGTCTGGCACTGAACCAAAATATATTGTCTTACATTTGTGAATAAAATATAATTGTTTTATTCAGAGATTTACAGTATTTGTGCAAAATAATAGTTATGCAATATAATTACAGGCTCTGGATTCGTTTTTCGTTTGCAGTATAAAACCAAAATACATCTTACTATTTTTGAGAGATTCGTCGTAAAAAAAAAAAACTGTTTTTTTTTTCAGATATTTGTCTGTACAAAATAATATTTATGCAATATAATCACGGGCTCTTGATTCGTTATTCGTTTGCAATATAAACCAAAATACATTAACCATATAATATAAACCAAAATATAAACCAAAATATTTAATTTGCTGTATTAAATATTTATGCCGTCTCATCAAGGATCCAAAGATTGCGTTGTACTAAATAATATTTTTGCTGATTTTTTTCTGCGATTCAGTTGTACTGAATGATGTTTTACTGTATGTTTATATTAAAAAAATATGAGTTAGAAAACATTGGTTTTATTTTGTTTAGACAGACTCTCTGTTTTTATCTGTTTAGTGTTATTATTAAAGAAAACAGCGCAAACAACAGCACTAGGGCTTTTTAAAAAAATTATTTCGACAATACTTACAGTTGTTAGAGTTTAAGACATCAAGATTTAAATATAGAAATAACTAAAACAAATAGAGCAAACTTCCAGAATAGATAATAAAAAAATAAATAAATAAAAAAGATGTATGCAGTATATTCGGGGCCTCTCATTACATTACTTCGTCTGGCACTGAACCAAAATATATTGTCTTACATTTGTGAATAAAATATCATTGTTTTATTCAGAGATTTACAGTATTTGTGCAAAATAATAGTTATGCAATATAATTACAGGCTCTGGATTCGTTTTTCGTTTGCAGTATAAAACCAAAATACATCTTACTATTTTTGAGAGATTCGTCGTAAAAAAAATCTTTTTTTTTCAGATATTTGTCTGTACAAAATAATATTTATGCAATATTTATATATTTATGTACTGAATGATGTTTATGCAGTATAAACAAGCTCTCTTATTTCGTTATTTGTTCACATTTGGCAAATAAAATTTTGCACACTACTCCAAGCGTGGCAACGCATGCTTGGTTTAAGTTGGACATTGACGCACATATTGTAAATGAATGTGAATCGTAGGGCATTATATTCCTGCCACAATTCTCACAGCTGCACAGTATGTATTGAAATAATAACAATAGTGTTTTTCTTTACTGAATAGAAATATAATTGCGCAACTGTTAAGCATTAGCCCGTACTTGATAACACAAAAACACAAGCGCTGGTCCCTCCCCCAAACCGCGCAGCGAGGAGCATTTACATTTAAACAGGTTTTACAGGTGTGCTTTGCGAAGTCAGACATACAAATGCAAATAACCTGTGAATAGCTGTTCTCACCTACAGTATACACTCGGAGAAACTAAAATCCCTCGAATGAGATTTTTCTTACCATAACATGTAGTGTTATTAATCACTCTACACTGTTTTTAATTACTTTGAATTTTATCTATAAATAAACAAACCAAATAAAATTATTCCATGTGTATTTACCCTTTGTAAAATAGCATTAAAAATGATGGGTCGTGTATCAAGCGATTAAAAACAATACAAGGCACGTTATGATAAGGAACCTTTCTACAGTATCTCTTCCATTTCAGTGATTAAAAAACGGTAAAAATATAAATTTTGGAATCCACAGACGCTCAAACAGCAAAAGAACATGATAATAATAATCAAAATAATATTGTTATTCTTTTTGCTTTTTATGTCCACCATTTAATAATGATTTAATTATCAATAATTAAAGCTGCTCACATCGCGCGCTTTCACTTTAAAAATGCAGTGTTTAATCAGCAAGTATATGTCGCCTCTCTTTATGATTGATAAATATTCTGACTGAAACAAATCTGCTCGTGTCGGATTGTTCATTTTTTATGAAAGAGGAGAGTAGAAGGGGAAAACTGAAAGTGTGTACAAACAACAGCACAATGCATGTGTGAATGGCTGAAACGTTAAGTCAGATGAACGCGCGCGCCGATATGAGAGATTAGATCTTTCAGCACGCCGATGTCAGTCACTACAGTAGCAAGAATTATTTACTGATCACATTTAAACAATTTATTCATACAGATGTACATGTTTTATAGGTTTGTTACTGAAGAACTATGGCAGCGGGCACACCTAAAAATAAACGCAGGATTATTTTTTTTATATAGTTTCATATAAATAAAAAATGCTTTTATAAATGTGGGCTACTGTTATCTACTTCAAATATTTGTTAAAACAGCCAGGAAACTCACTCTGACCATTTTAATAATTCATTGATAAGTTAGTGATTCCTTTGGTTATCGCTGTGCTGATCATGTCATCTCGTCATCAGTGAGCGCGCCTATACAGTAATTCACTTCTCATACGAATTACATAATCTAATAATTTTTTTTCATTACTTTATATTAAAGCAGATATTTCTCTTTCTATAAGTATATATTTTTCACGTCTGTGAGGCGAGTATACACGGAGTTTGGGTTCATTTTCTGACGCGTTCAAGTTCACCGAAAACAATACAGAGCCCCGTTTAGTGTAATTTATTTCATTTAATAAATCTACTACAAATTTAAAGAACACAAAATATAAGATGACACAAGACCCTGGATTCGTTTTTCGTTTGCAGTATAAAACCAAAATACATCTTACTATTTTTGGGTTCATTTTCTGACGCGCTCAAGTTCACCAAAATCAATACAGAACCCCGTTTACTTTATTTATTTAACAAAATCATAAAGTTTTTTCGTCATTGTGTGTGCACCTAAATAAAAGTAGAGTCTTATAAAAGCTACAAATTTAAAGAACACAAAATATAAGATGACACAAGACCCTACACGTGTAGCCTTTCTACTGTAATTACACAGTTTACAACGTTTACGTTGCTTAAATTCGATCCTAAAAAACTGAATTTAATTTTAATTATAAATTTGTACTGTAATGTTACTACTGTGATTATGAATTCGTTTATTTACAATGTTTCACTTTATTTTATCTGCAACGACGTGCAGCTGTGGACAACCTGCGCCTCATTAAGCCTGGAGAGAACGAACTGATGCCGGAGGCGTCAGTCTATAGTTATATAGCGCCACTCAGTGGTAAAAGCCAGCAAACGCACAAACCCAAATGCTGACGCCATACACGCCATACACCGGCGACGGTAGAAGTCGCATACTGCCTGTGCACCCACTGTAACTTTGGGGATTTGTAAGAAAAAGCTCTGCCCCCACTGTTTTCCTTACATGAGTTACAGTACCAGGAAGCAGCCTGCACCTTTTTATCGATGTAGGCATGGTGGATTTTAAAATACTGGCAGTTTATTCAGGCACCATGGGACAAGACAAAAAAACTCTTGAGTATTCTTGAGCAGTGTAATCCTTTAAATGCAAGTCTAATATAGTGAGAATAGTATTTGTGTCACGTACTACACTAATAGTTCACAGAGAAAAATAATTTCCTGAAGTTGACCTGGCTAGCATATTATACACGCATCATATTGTCATGATTCCTCGGGAGTTTGCAGCAAATGTGGACACAAACGCAGGAGAACGTTATCACTTGTCTTTTTATTAATCAGATTTTGTTATCTGTTAAACATAAACACAAAAGTCTTATTCTTCTTTCCTTCTGAAGAAGTGATTTTCACTCGTTTCTACTAAAGCACTCAACACAAAACATAAGATTGTTCCCGTGCGGGTTACCCCGATCAGTCTCCCCCGTGACGAAACAGCATGCCAGTTCCTCGCAATGCCTGGTTAACCTCCAGGTGCACGTCCCGTCGTGCTCGACAGGTGCCTCCTTCCCGGAGGTCACGTTTACTTTGTTGAACTCAAAATACAAAGGTGGACTCAGGCTTTTCACCTTTTCCCCTGATCCTGCTGGCTTAATGCTGCGAGGGAGAGACGAGAGCGCTTAGCGGGGAGAGAGACACACACACAGTGACACACATATACACAACAGCGAACGGACGAGACGCTACGGGCTCGACCGGCATAAATAGAGACACACGGGGATAGGACACAGGTGTAGGTGATTTTGTGATTGGGGTGACATACCAACATTGACACACTAGGTGGGGACAAAGCGTCAGCTCAGTAGTCCGGAGACCCAAATCTCATTTCCCCGGATGTTACAGTACCCAGAGAACCCTCCCCCAGAACTGGCCTCGACCCCGACATCTTACTTGAGGAGGTCGGAGCTCTGGTGCCGCTGGAGCCGGCTGACCAGGAGGACGTCCCGGAGGTCGAGGAGCCGGGCGATCCGGCCGTTCTTGGTGAAATGTTGCGATTAATTCGTGGCTTAGGATGTCTTTGGCCGGGACCCAACTCCTCTCCTCTGGACCGTACCCCTCCCAGTCCACGAGATATTGGAGAACCCCTCTCATCCTCCGCGAGTCTAGTAGCCTGGTCACTTTGAAGGCCGGGGTGCCCTCGATCACCACGGCCCCAGGGAGCGAGGGCTCAGCCATGCCCTCGTCTAGGGGTCCCCAGATCACCGGCCTTAGAAGGGAAACATGAAAGACAGGGTTTATTCGCATGTGAGGTGGCAATTTTAATTTATAAACGCACAGGGTTGATCTGTGCTAAGATGATGAAAGGTCCAATGTAACGGGGGGTGAGCTTATGGCATGGGAGGTGAAGGTTGAGGTCCCGTGTTGAGAGCCACACTCGATCGCCTACCTGGAGCGGAGGTCCTTCCTTCCTTTGTCTATCGGCAAATTTTTTAAACCTGGTTACTGCCCGAGAGATGTGCGCGTGCGCATCTTCCCAGACTCTTTCCGCTTTTTTGAACCACGCATCCACCATGGATACCTCAGTGGGCGTGGTGTCCCAGGGACAGAGCGGAGGTTGATAACCTAGCACGCATTGAAAGGGCGTTAGACCGGTAGCGGAATGGGTTAGTGAGTTTTGGGCGTACTCTGCCCAAAGCAGCCAGCTGGCCCACTCGTGTTGTCGAGTTAGCCCGTCGTTAGGCTAACTGTGGTCCCCAACTTCTGGAAAAAAGCTTTCCAGACTTTGGCGATGAATTGGGGACCACGATCGGAAATAATATCTTTGGGCATGCCGTAGTGGCGAAACACTGATGAAAAAAGAGCCTCTGTCACCTGGGTAGCAGAGGGGAGGGAGCCAAACGGGATGAAACGACACCCCTTGGAGAACCTATCCACGACCACCAAAACAGTAGTGTACCCTTGAGACACCGGCAGGTCCTTGACGAAGTCGACCGCAATGTGCGACCATGGCCGGTTCGGTGTCGGTAGGGGCATTAGTTTACCAACAGGTAGGCTACGAGGTGTTTTAGTAGTAGCACACATTGCACAAGACGAAACCACTCTCCTAACGGTTACCCTCATTCCCGGCCACCAATATTTCCGTTTTACGTTTTGATATGTGCGTGCGACTCCGGAATGTCCAGATACCACATTAGTGTGAGCCTCGCTCACTACACCGTCTCGCAGCGCACCGGGGACATAGACCCTGCTTGGAGGGCACCCGGGGGGCACCGTGTCTGTCTGCACCTGCCGGGCGATCTCCGCGTCCCATTCCCACGCCACCGGTGCTACTACGAGCGGTGCAGGGAGAATCGGCTCGGGTTTCATTTTTGGTGCGGCGGCTGGATAACAGCGTGATAACGCATCGGCTTTTTTATTCTTCGACCCAGGCCGGTAGGTTATATGAAAGTGAAACCGTGTGAAGAACAATGACCACCGTGCTTGTCGTGGGTTTAGTCTTTTTGCTTGTTAGATGTATTCGAGGTTTCGGTGATCGGTGTATACGATGAATGGGTGTTTGGCTCCCTCTAGCCAATGTCGCCATTCCTCTAACGCGGCCTTCACTGCGAGCAACTCTCTATTGCCGATATCAGAATTTTGCTCAGCTGACGTCAGTTTTCTCGAGAAAAAAGCACAGGGGTGAAGTTTCTCGGGTTTCCCATAGCGCTGTGATAACACCGCCCCTATCCCCACCTCAGGCGTCTACCTCGACGATGAATGGCTTCTCGGGATCCGGAAGCCATAAAATGGGCGCGGTTGTAAATGCCCGTTTTAAGGTGTTGAAAGCGTCCTCCGCTTCCGCGGAGAGCGCTTTCAACTTCTTGGGTTTCCCCTTCAGCATGGTGGTGAGGGGCGTGGCTATGGAGCTAAAATTGCGGATGAAGCGCCTATAGAAATTGGCAAACCCGAGAAAGCTCTGTAGCGCCTTTACTGACCGGGGGCGCCGGCCATTGTGTTACCGCCTTTACCTTGGCGATCTCCATCTCGACCCCCCGTGGCCCTATGCGGTAGCCGAGAAATGCAATCTCCCTCTTATGGAACTCGCATTTCTCCGCCTTCGCATAGAGCCCGTGTGTGCGCAGCCGACGAAGGACGGCGGTTACCTGACCGACGTGTTCTGGATATGACCTTGAGTATATCAGAATATCATCTAGATACACTATAAGACAACGGTTCAACCTATCCCGAAACACGTCGTTCATGAACCCCTGAAACACCGCAGGCGCGTTTACCAGCCCATATAACATGACATTATACTGATAATGGCCAGATGAGGTGCTAAACGCGGTCTTCCACTCGTCACCCTTATGCACACGAACGAGATTATAAGCGCTGCGGAGATCGAGTTTCGAGAAGATGGAGGCGCCTCGGAGCTGGTCGATAGCGGCCGGAACCAGTGGTAGTGGGTGCTTGTATTTTACTGTTACGGCATTGAGTCCCCTATAATCAATGCACGGGCGAAGGCCCCCGCATTTTTTCTCAATAAAAAAGAAGCCGGCCGATGCAGGTGACGTGGATCTGCTAATGAGTCCCTGCCGGAGAGCCTCGTCCACATATTCCTCCATTGCCCTGGTCTCCTCCAGTGACAACGGATAGATACGTGCATAAGGCGGTGCTTTCCCCGGCAGGAGCTCAATGGCACAATCCCACGGACGATGGGGAGGAAGTCTCGCTGCTGCCCTAACACTAAACACATCCTGAAATTCCGAATACTCTGGAGGCACACTAGTGGACACCTTACAGGTCAGGCTTTCTATGGTAGTGGTTTGGACCACCAACGTGGGTGGTTTGCATGTTTGCGCGCATCGTTGAGACCACGAGATGATGCGAGGGTTGGCCCAATTAAAATTCGGGTTATGAAAACTGAGCCAGGGGAGGCCCAGTACGACGGAATGGTCAGCCTGAGAAATCACAAAAAATTTTATTTCTTCCGAGTGACCGGGGAAAGTTAATCGCAGGGGCGCGGAGATTGTTTCTAACGGCGAGTGCTTTAACTTATTGCCATCCAGAGCTTTTACTGTTATCGGGTGCGGAAGCTTCGACACAGGAGCTCGCAGCGCGGAAAGAAGAGAGGCAGAGATGAGATTGCCGGCCGATCCCGAATCTATCAAGGGGAAAACAGACAAGGTAGTGTTGTTATAAGACAGGGTAGCAGGTAAACAAAAAGGTGCGAGAGTGCGGGGTGGTGTGCTAGTGGTTACATTAAGTGACGGACAGGCGCTGATCTTGTGTCCGTCCCCCCCGTAGTACAAGCATAAGCCTGCCTTCATGCGTCTAGCTCGCTCAGCTGCTGAGAGATGTGCCGACCCGACATCCATGTCGACCGCCGAGGGCTCCTCCCGATCAGGCGGCAGCGGCTGGTGGGAATTTCCCCTCCCTGCGGTTTCAGGTCGCTTTACGGTGCGTGGTGGCGGGCGCCGCTGTTGGTGGCATAGGTGCTGATCGAGCTTGATTGAGAGCGAGATGGTGTCCTCCAGGCCAAGCTCGACATCTCGGCACGCCAGCTCCAGCTGGATCTCGGGGTTGAGTCCGTCCCGGAACCGAGCCAGCAGGCTCTTTTCGCACCAACCGCTTTCTGCTGCGAGAACCTGGAACTGCACGGCGTAGTCTGACACGGGGCCCTGCCCCTGTCGTACCTTCAGCAGCTGCTGCTCGCCTGACCTGCCTTGGTCCGGATGGTCGAAGACGGCGCGGAGCGTCTCTACGAAGCGATGATACCGAGTGATGGTGGGACCGCCTGCACTCCAGGCTGCCATGGCCCACTCCAGTGCTTGTCCGGTTAGGTGCTGGGTGAGGAAGCTCACCTTTTGTTGATCAGTCATGTTGGGGAAGTTGTTCAGGTATAGCTCGCATGCGAGCAAAAAGCGTCGGCAACCCTCGGGGTCTCCTCCGTACCTTTCCGGAGGTGTTGGGCGTGGGGCTGTCGGTGCAGGTGGCTGCGGTGGAGAGGCAGGTGATGGTCGGGCGGAGGCCAGCTGACTGACACTGCAGGCGAGGTCATGCACAGCCCGCGCTAGGCTCCCGATCTCCTGCTGCTGGTCGCGCAGGTACCGGTGTAACCTGGCGTTCTCATCAGGCAGGGGGACTCCTGCTGCGTCCTGGAAGGTCCGTTCATCTGTCATGATTCCTCGGGTGTTTGCAGCAAATGCGGACACAAACGCAGGAGAACGTTATCACTTGTCTTTTTATTAATCAGATTTTGTTGTTATCTGTTAAACTTAAACACAAAAGTCTTATTCTTCTTTCCTTCTGAAAAAGAAACAGCATGCCAGTTCCTCGCAATGCCTGGTTACCCTCCAGGTGCACGTCCCGTCGTGCTCGACAGGTGCCTCCTTCCCGGAGGTCACGTTTACTTCGTTGAACTCAAAATACAAAGGTGGACTCAGGCTTTTCACCTTTTCCCCTGATCCTGCTGGCTTAATGCTGCGAGGGAGAGACGAGAGCGCTTAGCGGGGAGAGAGACACACACACAGTGACACACACATACACAACAGCGAACGGACGAGATGCTACGGGCTCGACCAGCATAAATAGAGACACACGGGGATAGGACACAGGTGTAGGTGATTTTGTGATTGGGGTGATATGCCAACATTGACACACTAGGTGGGGACAAAGCGTCAGCTCAGTAGTCCGGAGACCCAGATCTCATTTCCCCGGACCGTGGTGGTACCGATGTTACACATATTATCTATTAAAATTAGCTATTTACATTTCAATCTTCTGAGATTTCTGCACACACATCATAATGGCAGATCTTCATTAACAGAATATATTCATCAACAGTATTGATTGGCATACCATGACAATGATGCTATATTGACCATATTTTTCAACAAAATGTTTTGTGCCATTTTTTAGTACTAATTATTGGCTAACAAAGAAGTTTTCTCATGGCACTGTAATATTATAATAGCAAATGTTTAAGAGCCTTACATTGGATACTCACTGCAATGATTAATATCAGATGGCAATAAGTTATTTAACCATAACTGATGCAGTGAGTAGCTTCTTATTTCCTAAACAAACATGTCAGAAAACATACTGTGTATACTGTTCTTGCAGCAAAGAAGTTACACTGTTTCAATTACACTGCTAAGGAAATGGCCAAACTACTAAAATTGGGTTAAGAATTGTCAAAGCATTGTTAAAACCTGGAAGAATAGTGGTGAACCATCACTTCTGAGGAAATAATGTGGTCGGTAAAACATGCTGAATGAGTGTAATGGGAGATCACTTAAAACCTTAGAGAAATCAAATAGTAAAAAGAAAACAAAAAACAGTAGAACTCATGGCTATGTTTAATAGTGTAAATAAGAGCATTTCCACACTAACAATGCAATAAGAACTCAAAGGATTGGGACTAAACAGCTGTGTAGCTTTAAAAAATACGTATCAGTGAGGCTAAGCATAAATAATTGACTGGGGAACATTGGAAAAAGGTCATGTGGTGAGTCCAGATTTACCTGTGATGGGCCATCAGGGTAAAAAGTGTAGATGAAGTGATGTGCCAACATGCCTGGGGCCTCATGTATCAACGCTGCGTACGCACAAAAACTTTGCTTACGCCAGTTTTCACGCTCACGGTCGGATTTACTAACAGTGAAATTAACGTGAGAATGTGCGTTCTTCCACGCCAACTTCCTGTCTGGCGTACGTATATTTCTTGTGTGTGTTTGTTTTATTTCCTTTGGCAACTCCTAGAGGTAATGATGTTAAATTGCACACTACAAAGTATCGCACCAACACATGTGAAAAGCATTGCTATTCATTTATAATTGATAAAATGGGTTAATTGACACAATATTTTTCTACCAATTATGTGATTTAGAACATATAAAAGCATTTGCAAATGTATACAACCCTTAGTCTATGGCAATGGCAGTGTTGGCCTTATTATAGCACATTTTTAGGGATCACAGTGATTTTCTGGCCCATGATGATGACTGGCTGATTAATCGTTTCAGATTTCCAAGAGCTATCCTCTTGGAGTTCTGTGCTGAGTTGGGTCCAAATTTAGAAAGAGAGACAGCAAGGAGCCACGCATTACCCGTTCCCTTACAGGTGCTGACAACGCTTGGTTTCCTGGCAACGGTTCTTCCCAAAGGGAACTGGCAGACCGCTCGGGGTTAAGCCAGTCGTCTTTGAGCCATGCAATGCCAGCTGTATGGGACGGGATCATCCGCATGTCTAGCAGTTATATAAGGTTTCCATACCATGCAGTTGACCAGCCAAACATTAAAGCGCAATTTGCAGATCGCCAGTTTTCCTAATGTAATCGGAGCGATCGACTGCACGCACATTGCTATAAAGGCGCCATCTGAAGATGAATTTTCATACGTGAATCGGAAACATTTCCATTCAATAAATGTGCAAATAATATGTGATGCTCAAACAGGTTGCATGATCTGACGGCGCGCACCCCCCGTTGCATGATCTGACCGTGCGCACACCCCCCGCCCTGTTGCATGATCTGGGGAAAAAACAATGCTAGACCAGGAAGCCCCCTTCAAATTTCTCACTGCCCCTCCATATGGTCAGGTCTAGAACCGGCCCTGCTCAAATGCGCCTAACAAATATTGTGGCAAGGTGGCCTGGGTCAACCCATGATTCATTCATGCTCACAAAAAGCATGGCTGGGATGAGGCTCCAAGGTGGCAGGGTGCGCGATGGGTGGCTTCTTGGTGAGTGATGTATTTAAAGATATTATTCCAGCTAAGTTTTTTTTTTTTATTTTGTTATTAATTCCGGAGGACAAACTTGCAAATAACAGTTTTTTCACATTCTGTGAAGTTTCTCTTCTTGCTGGCTTTTGCCATTGCTTTTTTGTTTGGTTTTGCCAAAGTGGAGTCATTATCATATTTATACGGGGGAGGAGGCAGGGAGGGGTTTTGCGCTCGTTCACGTGCGCTCAATTTCACGTTAATTCGGATGTACAAAGAGAATATGCATGGGATTCCGCGTACGCAGTGTTTCATAAATCAGATTTTTTTACTGCGTATGCACATTTACAGCTTTGTCCGTACGCAATGTTTTAGTATGAATTCAACGCAAGTCTTTGTACATGAGGCCCCTGGTGTCTACCATACAAACCTGAGGGGGCAGGGTTAATCAATTAAATTCTATTTTATTTATACAGTATAGCGCTTTTAACAATGGTCATTGTCTCAAAGCAGCTTCACAAAATGAAAAAGAAATTTATGGAGCTGTGTATGAGTGAGAAACAATGTGTTTAGATAGTTATGATCTAGGGTATGATCTACTGTACTGTAGTATGATCTTTACATCAGTTGGTCAGATCTAGGTTCAGCAACATTATATGACCAACAATTGAGGTCAGCTGACTACCAAAATATACTGAATGACCAGATTTTTTCCTTTGATGGATTCACCCCCCACATCCCCCCCCCAATGGCACATGCACATTCCAAGATAACAATGGCAGGTTTCATTGTGCTCAATTTGAGAAAGAGTGGTTCAGGGAGCATGAGACATTACTTTCACACATGGATTGGCCACACACTCCAGATCTTAAGCCCTTTGAGAATCTTTGGGGTGTGCTGAAGAAGATTGTATGCAGTAAAATTGTTTTATTATTTCAAAATATAATATATAATTTAAAAAAATTATTTAATATTAATATTACTGAGTGTAAGAGCCATATCACATTTGTTATGTAAGATGGATCTGCAGAATTTGTTGTTGTGTTTATTTTATTTTATCTGTTTTATTTTATTCATTCTACCTTATTCTATTCATTAGTTAAGAATTAAGCATTAAGTTTATTACATAACCCATAAGCTCCGAATGTGTTAGTTAAGCATCCATTTTGACAATTGTAAGTTGGTCTGTGATGTCATTCCACTATGACATGTATTTGTATGACTATCGCATGATAGAAAGGTCAGTTTAGATGCGGAAGGCTATGGAAACACAAGCTTTTGACCGTGAGCTACCCGTAAGCAGATACTGTATATACAACGAAAGTATTGTTAGATGCGTGAGCTGAACGAGAATGAGATAGATCTGAATGAGATGAGATCTGAATGAGATAGATATAACATAGGTTGTTGTAAAAGTCAGAAATTTACAAGATACAGCAACAGCTGTTGTAACCACAGTGGATTTACTCAGGATGACTCTATGAAGTGTTGATTCTTTGATGCTGACAAAATAAACTACAAGAGACAAAGAGATCGGACACACTGTTGTGTGAGTGAAACTTCAAACCAAAGCTACGCGTCAAAACTAGTGAAATAATATGTCCGCATCTACACTGAGAAACATAAGTTTAGTGCAACATTTCTTTAAGAAAACAGAAGAACATGCTGGGCATTAGGCCAACAACAATGTGGTCTTCACACCTGGTTCTTCTTGCTCTCCCTGTTAACCAAAGGGTAACAACCAAATAGACAATATATAATACTGTAAGTAAAATTAATCTATGCAATTGGTCCCTATAAATTTATGACATTTTTCTAGCTGGATACTGGGTCACTGATGGCAATGCAGTGAGGTAACATCATTTTGACCAATACTGGTCGTTTTCTCTCAAAAAGCTTTTGTACAGTACATCAATCTATAAAATCTTTAAAAGGAGTCAGAGTTTGTTCTGATAATGTAACTGGAGAACTGTCCATAAATCTAGTGTCAATATAGCATGAAGCACAAATTCTATCAGAATTTTTAAAAAAAATGAAGATTATGGGCATTTACTGATTTTGTTAGCTGTCACAATCTTTAGTGAAACCAAGCCTATTGATGAGACGTTCTTATCTTTTGCTGAATTTGGTGACAAAAAGATGTGACCATCTTTTACATGCTAACACTATTGATGAAATAACAAAAGTTTGCAAACCAGACAGCCACCTATCCAACAATGGAGCTGTGACACAAGTTAAGATATAAAGCACTAACGTAATGTTAAAGTACACCGATACTGTGAAAGCAGATTAAATTGAAACCGATCTTTAGCAAACAACAAAATATTAATTTCTATTAAATACTAGTTTCTACTAAATACTTATTACAACTAATCAGAAGGTCATGGGTTCCAACCCAAGCACTGCTAAGCAAGCACTGTTGGTTAACCTTCAACTCTTTTGATGTATAAATTAGACTATAATAGGACTGATTTCAAACAATAATAAATAAGCCCAAAGGGAGAAACTGGAGTCATACAGTCATAACAATAAACAGGCTGTAAGGGTTAACCCCTAGAGGGCGCCAAAACGCCCATTTGCTTTTGTTTGTAGTTTGATTTCTGTTCTGTATTTTTGATTTAAACTCTAGTTCCCAAGATGCACCTCGGTCAGGTGACGTAGAAGTTCACCTGAACCGAGGAAAGATGATTAGAGTTATTTAGTATAAATAGCCTGACTGAAGCTCAGTCAGGCGTCTAGCTTTTGTTGCCTTTCTTATGGTTTGTTTTGTTGGTTTTAGTTTATTATTAAAGATAAAGACAAAGTGCTCAGAAAGAGCTTATTTCCTTTTCGTTTGTATTCTACGTATAATAAAAGACTTTATTGAACCGTCAGCTCGCCTCTGCATTCATGCCATGACCACGCCGACACGCATCGAAGATACGTGGCAGAAAGCTAGACTAAGTGGCATGGCGGAGGCCCCACTCCTAGACGATTTTTGGGGGGGCGCCATTATCATCTCGCCGGAGTTGGTGAAAGCTGTGGGCTCATCGAGCCGGCGGACTCACTGGAGGACAGCTTGACAGACAGAGAGAGAATGGCGAGGCAAATCTTTGAAGGCTGCAGGCGCGCCATCCGGCGCACACCGTTGAGAGGTGTAGCGGCCGGGGGAGAGAAGGGAGGAATCTACAGGAAGTGGGTGGAGCACAACGAGGAGCGCATTCGTGACCTGCGGGAGGCAGGTGCTGCAGCTCCAACAGCTGCTCGTCCAGGTTCGGGAGAACCAGGCTGTAGGGGGGATGTTCTCCCTCTCCCGGATCTGGACGACGCGCTCCCCCTCCTGCCACTGCCTGAACTCGTCGCGGAGGAAGACACGCATGGGCTGTGCAGCGTCGACGATGCGCTTCCTCCACCCCCGCCGCCTCTGCTCAGCGTGGAGGACGTGTTTCCTCCACCGCCTCCGCCTGTGATCGTCGCGGAGGAATACCAGCAGTGGCTGAGCAGCGTGGCGGACGCATTTCCTCCACCCCCGCCACCTCTGCTCAGCGTGAAGGACTATGCGCCGCTGAACGGCGACGAGGACGCATTTCCTCCACCTCCACTGTCAACTCGCGACGAGAACGTCGCTTCCGCTCTTCAGCCGCCGTGCGACCTGGAGAGCGTTATCCTTCCGCCTCCTCCGGGCTTCGAGGACAGCGCACCAGCTCTTCAGCAGCCGCCGAGCCTCGTTTCAGCTCTTCAGCCGCCGTGCGACCTGGAGAGCATAATTCTTCCATCACCTCCCGGCTTCGAGGACGACGTGCCGGCGCTAAGCCCCGCTCCAGCGTTGCCGCCGCCAAGCTCCGTTCCAGCTCCGCCGCCGCCGTCGAGCTTTGCTTCAGCTCCGCCGCAGCCGTCGAGCTTCGCTTCAGCGCCGCCGCGAGCCTCGCTCCGGCTCCATCGCCGTTGAGCTTCGCTTCAGCGCCACCGCCGAGCCTCGCTCCAGCCCTGCCACCGCCGAGCCTTGCTCCAGCCCTGCAGCCGCCGAACGTCTCTCCAGCCCTGCAGCCGCCGAGCGTCTCTCCAGCCCTGCAGCCGCCGAGCGTCTCTCCAGCTCCACCGCCGCCGTCGAGCTACGCTCCAGCCCCGCTGCCGCCGTCGAGCTACGCTCAGTCAGGCGTCTAGCTTTTGTTGCCTTTCTTATGCTTTGTTTTGTTGGTGTTAGTTTATTATTAAAGATAAAGACAAAGTGCTCAGAAAGAGCTTATTTCCTTTTTGTTTGTATTCTAAGGATAATAAAAGACTTTATTGAACCGTCAGCTCGCCTCTGCATTCATGCCACGACCACGCTGGCACACACGAAAATATGTGACTCAGGCTCACAAACCCAAGAAAAAAAAATTATCATTGATAATCATTCGATCATTGATTTCATCAGTAATTCAAAATCAAAGTTTTATATTCCTCAGGGTCATCATCAGTATATTAATCAGTAACAAACCATCATGTTCAATTAATACAAAGCAATTGCAATAATAATAATAATAATAATAATAATAATAATACATTAAAAACACAAAATCTAACCTAATAAACCTAAGTAAAGCACAGCTTCTTCAGCAACTTTTTCTAAACTTAAAGATTCTCATTAACCTAATAAACCTACAGTAAGTAAAGCACAGCTTCTTCAGCAGCTTTTTCTAAACTTCTACTAGTACATCACTGAGTCCCTTATCACATATTTCATAACAGTGTACTCACAGGTACTCATGATGCACTTCAGAGGCCATGAAGACACTCTGCCCTCATCAAAACGTCAGAAAATCCCTGAAGGAATTTTACAAAACTCAATGCACCTGGCAATCCTATGACATTTCCAAATATAAGCTACCCAACTACAGCATTTTTAAGATATGCTTGCTTTCTGCTAAAAGCTACAGGACCCTGTGTATCCTTTTTTCCCTCTTCTTCTTACTATTCAAAACTCAAAACAATGTCACCCCCACACTGTACCAGCAGGTCACATTACTCTGCAATATAACAATATGGGCATGAGCCATCACACCATTTTGGACACTGGTGTAACCCATTATTATCATCCAAGTGCAATTAAGTTCTTTTAAGCTGGGCTTTTTTTAGGCATGGAGGGGTGCCAAAAGAGAAGAATTTTAAAAGAATCGTTTTTCAATTAAACAGTATGTTTAACAAGGCTTTGGTATCTGCATAGCGCACCTTGTGCATATTTTCTTTCTAAACAAATCTTTTGACACACACATCACACAGCTCCGCTCTGCAACCACAGCAGGCAGACCGAAACACACACGTATGTATGAGATGACACTGACAGCTACCTGAGGCTGCACCGGTGTTCGGTCAAAACATGCTATGTATCTAAATGTGTTACAAAGCTGTTATGGAATACATTGCCTGAAGAACAATGTCAAAATCTTATTTTCATCACAACTTCCTGACTTTTTACACACTTTTTTTGCTGCACAATGAAGAGGTTAGCTGATAATCACCTGCTGAGGAATACTGTGCACATTTTTATTTACAGGACAGCTTTTCGAATTTTTAATGTCTAAATATTTTCATCTACATACTGGTTTTGTTGGAACATGCTAAAGTTAGCTGATAATGGTATTATGACGAAGATAGCAAATATTAACATTGCACATTTTTTTACTTTAAAACATAACACTAACAGTTTCTTATTAGTACAGTATGATACTTTGACAAGGCAAATCTCAATCAGAGAGGAAGGGAGAGAGAGAGAGATGCTGTCTGTGGGGCAAGGGTCTGTACAGGTAGGTGAAGCACAGTTCATTGCTGATTGACAGCAACACATATGGAGAGGATATTTAAATAACGTCAGAGAAAATATACACTGCAATATGTCAATGTCCTCTGGAGCACAGTACAGAAAATAGAAGAAAGAAGATGAGGACAGAAAAGTTAAATATAGAGGTCTGCATACAGATACATGTTATAATGATATTAGTTAAGTTGAGTATAACAGTATTGTATTGTAGTGGCTTATCATCACAGTGATAAACGTTTTGTTAACCTAAGTGACTGGAATCTATATTGCTGTACGCAAATATTTTTTTAATTAAATGAACTGAATAATTTAATAAAGAATATTTACATAATTATTATTAAATAAATTGTAAAAAAAAAAAAAAAAATAATAATAATAATAATAATAATAATAATAATAATAATAATTTTAATTGGTGTAACAGCTATTTTTGCTAGCATTATCACAATAAGAGCCATATTTCATGTTATAACTCTGTTGTTGTGTTTATTTTTATTTTTCTTAGTTAAGCACTAAGCATTACTGTAAGTCTACTAGCTAAGCATTAAGTTTGTTAGTTAGTGTTAGTTAGTTAGTTTGTTAGTAGAGATCATGGACTTCCGTGTCGTGAGTAACAAATCTAAATAAAGATACGGGTCAGAATAACATGCCGGCACAATCACAATTGGTGATAATTGCTTACTTGAATACAATATATTATACATCAAAACACCTGACTTGCATATGTACAGAATGATTACATCAAGAAATACAACCAGTTTCTCCACTGCTGCTATACCAGTTTTTGACATTCAACCACATCGACGTAAGCGTTTACAAGATGCAGGTGAGTGTTTCAATTTGTGTAATATAATTTTGAGTGATGAATGACCTGGATGAAAAATATTTTGTGTCAGAAATTTCATATTTGCCTAGCCTACCTAAAGCTAGCATGACCATTTAAAGGTGCTGTTTTATGTAAAAAAAATAATAAAAATAAAAAAATTTGACCCAATGTGTGGGTGGCCATTAGAATTTAGCTCATCAAAACTTATTAAAGATCCTAATTGTCCCAACACCATCTCGGTGGACTGGTTATGATGAGCATAAACGGAGTGTTATCGTGGAGACATATGAACAGTTTCACAGCAAAATGAGATAATTCCATTTTTGCAGGTTTGAGAAGAACATGATGCAAGTATTGCAAACTGATAGAAAATATTTTGTGCATGTTTTATTTGAGTCACAAGGGTGTTAAAAAGCACAAATGGTAAAATATTTTGTGTTATATAAACAGCAATGTTATGTGATTTAAAAAAAAAAAAGTTATAATTCCATCTCCCACAGTTTTGGCACAATGGATAAATCAGACTTCAATTTTGATTGGGATTATTTATATAAGCAATTTAGTATCAATAATATATTGGTGCAGTTAAACTAAACGTATAGCAAACTCATGCCTTGTGATTTTGTAGGTAGTAGAACAGTTAGTCCAATGGAAAATGGCAGCAAATTAGCTCAAGCAAAGAAGTGTTGAGTTTGGTTCCACACAATACCTTTTTAATTAAAAAGATTGTTGAAGATCATGAGAAACATTATATTCATCATTCATTCATTAATTTTCTATACCGCTTAATCCTGCGTTCAGGGTCACGGGGGACCTGGAGCCTATCCCAGGAGACTTCGGGCACTAGTCGGGGTACACCCTGGACAGAAACTTCAGTTTACAACATTATTATTATCATCCTCTGCGAGTTTTAGTTTCACTTCAGAACATGACGACAAGTCACTATCAAAGTTCAGGTCTGCACATAGGTCATACATCTTACCTTATCAAAACTATTTGTTAAGTATATACAGTAACATGACATTTAAACAACATCTAAAATTGCATAATGTCTTATTTCACAGAATGTATCGTAGACATTAAGTGATGCATGTCTGTCATTTATTACTGCTGGAGCGAGTGCAATGGCAGTATCAGAGTATACTGTAAATGTTCTTGGCTTCGACATTCTCCAAAAACCCTTTAAACACACTCAAACCACTATCAGCAGCCACTGTGTTACACAACAAGTATCTTTATTTCGATGATCACATGAAAGATATCATATGATTTGATTGGCTCATCCAGCTGTCTCAGCTTTTGCTGGAAAATCTGGTGAATCTGTCAGCTGTCGAATTACAGGCCAATATCAAACCTCCCTTTTATCTCTAAGATCCTGGAAAAGATAGTAGCGAGGCAGCTATGCTCATATCTACTGTACATAGAAATGGCATACATGAACTGTATCAGTCAGAATTTAGGCCTCATCACAGCACAGAAACAGCACTCGTTAAAGTAGTAAATGACCTCCTATTGGCCTCTGATCAGGGTTGTGTAACTATGATTGTATTACTCGACCTCAGTGCAGCTTTTGACACCATTGATCATAGTATTCTTCTTTTTTAAGAATTAAGGGTACCGCCCTCTCCTGGCTCAGATCCTATTTGACCGATCGTTATCAGTATGTAGACTTAAATGGTGATTATTCTGCATGTTCTCTAGTGGAGTTTGGCTTTCCGCAGGGTTCAGTTTTAGGCCCACTGCTTTTTCCCTTTAAATGCTTCCTCTGGGCAACATAATCCGTAAGCATGGTATTAGTTTTCATTGTTATGCTGACGACACACAGTTATATGTCTCAGCAAAACCTGATGAGAAAAACCAGCTTACTAAAGTTGAGAAATGTGTGCAGGACATAAGAAATTGGATGCTAATTAACTTCTTTCTGCTTAATCCGGATAAGACAGAAGTTCTAGTCATAGGACCGCATACAGCTAGGAGTACAATTTTAAATCACACTGTAACTTTAGATGGCCTTTCTGTTCCATCAAGTGAAACAATAAAAGACCTCGGTGTGATTATAGATTCCAGAATTTTTTTAAAGCTCATGTAGATAATATTACCAGGATAGCATTCTTTCACCTCAGAAATATTGCCAAGATAAGAAATATATTGTTGCTAAATGATGCAGAAAAACTAGATCATGCTTTTATCACCTCTAGGTTGGACTATTGTAATGCCTTACTGTCTGGTTGTTCAGCTAGGTGCATAAACAAGCTTCATTTAGTTCAGAATGCAGCAACGAGAGTCCTCACTAGAACCAGAAGATATGAGCACATCACCCCTATCTTATCTTCACTGCATTGGCTCCCTGTGAAATTTCGCATTGATTTTAAAATACATGACATATAAAGCATTAAATGGTCTCGCAACGCAGTATCTGAGTGAACTGCTAATGTCTTACGATCCGCCACGCCTACTTCGATCAAAGGATGCAGGCTGCTTGTCAGTATCGCATATTATGAAAACTATAGCTGGGGGCAGAGCTTTTTCTTACAAAGCCCCAAAATTATGGAATAGTCTTCCAAATAGTGTTTGGGACTCAGACACAGTTTCAGTGCTTAAGTATAGGCTAAAAACCTATTTATTTAGCCAAGCATTTTTATAAATAGATTTGTCTTGGGTAAAGGAGCAGATCTGGGGTACTCATAGACGTAGAGTATTACATTTACATTTACATTACATTTAGGCATTTGGCAGACGCTCTTATCAAGAGTGACTTACAAAAAGTGCTTTAAAGTTTACATCACTGGATACATACTTACACTGGGTTAACTAGGTTAATAACTAAGTGCCATCAGTCAAACACAACTGGGAAGAGGGAGGGGGGGGGTGTTAGTCCAAGTACTGGAGAAACAGATGCGTCTTGAGTTGTTGTTTAAAGATAGTCAAAGTCTCTGCTGTACGGACATCTAGAGGAAGTTCATTCCACCACCTAGGTGCCAGAACAGAGAAGAGCCTGGATGAATGCCGCCCTCGATCCCTGAGAGATGGTGGGATGAGGCGAGCAGTGCTGGAGGATCGGAGGGAACGTGGTGCAGTGCGTGGTGTGATTAGAGCAGAGAGGCAAGTGGGTGCTGGGCCATTTTTAGCTTTGTAGGCAAGCATCAGCGTTTTGAATTTGATGCGGGCAGCTACAGGAAGCCAGTGCAGGGAGCGGAGGAGTGGGGTGGTGTGGCTGAACTTGGGGAGGTTAAAAACGAGACGTGCTGCTGCATTCTGGATCAGTTGCAGAGGACGAATCGTGGACAGAGGCAGGCCTGCCAGGAGGACTACTGCAGTAGTCCAGTCTTGAAATAACAAGGGACTGAACAAGCACCTGAGTAGCTTGTGAAGAAAGAAATGGGCGAATTCTTCTGATATTGTATAGAAGAAATCTACAAGTAAGGTTAGCGATGTGTGGGGAAAATGACAGATGATTGTCCACGGTTACCCCAAGATTACGGGCAGTGGCTGAAGGAGTGTGGAAGTATTACGGTGAACTGATATGTTTAGATGCTGTCTTCCTCACTCTCATTGATCACTCAGGTTTGTTGACGGTGAGGTGATCGTTTGCTTTACACTTCAGAGATCCCTCATGTTTGTGTTTCCTTCTGGCTCTCCCTTTTAGTTATGCTGTCATAGTTAGTCCTGCCGGAGTCTCTGCTTGAACTCTACAGTAAATATACATTATGCATTATGTGACTGTGACCATATGTAACTGCCATATCTCTTCTGCTCTTTCTCCCCCTCTTTCTCTTCCCTCTCTCTCCATGTCTCCCTCTTTCACTGTTTCTCTCTCTCTGTCGCGCTACACATGTCGTTCCTGAGCTGCCAGTGATCCAGACTCCCTCTGCCCTCCGGACCTGTCTGACCCATCCTGGTGTCCCGCTTCTGCTTGGAGATCTCGTCACATGGATGCCCCGTGTGTCTTTGGGATGCTTCCGGGGTCTGGGGATGATTCTCTCTACCTAGAAGATGGTTCTGGCCTCGACTGGTGTTGGCAACTGTTTCTCTGGGGACTTGACAGTTCGATAGTTCAAGACTGGAACTTCCTACAAGTCTACCTGAGTCTACAATGACTACCTGCGCGCCATATTATCATCAATTAACATCAACTATTATAGCTGAACTGCCTACCACATAACACGCTGTATAAATGCAGATCATTTCCTGCTATCTGTTTCACCCAAATGAGGATGGGTTCTCTGTTGAGTCTGGTTCCTCTCAAGGTTTCTTCCTATTACCATCTCAGGGAGTTTTTCCTTGCCACTGTTGCCCGCGGCTTGCTCACCGGGGACAATCTGACCATTTTGATTCATATACATTCACATTCCATACAAACTTAAATAATTCTTTTGATTGTGGAAAGCTGCTTTGAGACAATGTCAATTGTTAAAAGCGCTATACAAATAAAATTGAATTGAATTGGACTTTGATTAAAACATTGAAGTCTGGAGCTTCTAAAATTAGGTTATAAATCTGTTCTCCCCAGTAAAAAAAGAAAACACTTTAGTGTATTACAAATATATTGAAATCCTCGATTAGTACATTGCAAATGTACTAACAAAAAGTTGTACCATCAGTTAATATATAAAAAGTATACTAACATCATGCTTTTACCAAATTTTGGAAACTCGGTTTTGTCTACTGAAAATCGTTTTTAGTAAGGAACATAAGGTAAATTTTATGTTTTTTGTTAAGTAATTTGTAATTAATTACATACTTTAAGCTATAGAATGTATTGTCTAATGTGTTGTTGCTAAATGTTATGTACTTTGCTTGTGGTATAATGGATCCATAGCTCTCAGCCTGTTTTTAGTCTATGTGTAATAGAATCAACACACCAGGTTTAAACTAATACTGTACCTGTATATTCTAATACTAATGTCTGTCTGTGTTCACACAACAGTTTCTATTTTTGTTTGTGTGTTTGTGAACACGTTTTGTTGAACACAAATAAACTATAGAGTGCTTTTTTGTAACCTTGTGCAAATTAAATCTGTTGAACTCATGAATAAAATCTGCCTCATAATAACTGATGTAATGTGTTTCAAAAACATGTTATAGTGTAGAAAATGCATTTACCATTTGTAAATTATCATAAACACCTTTAGTGTACTGGTAATACATTTGCAATACTGTAGTATAGAAGGTTGTGTGTACTGTATGATACAATTAAGTATATTTGTATTAACCACAAAGTCTACTTTTTTTTAGTATGTAATTGACCAGGGCCCGGTTTCTCGAAAGCTTCTTATCGCTAAGTAGTTCTTAAGTTGTACCTTAACCTCTCTCTTAACTTTATGGCGCATTTCCCGAAACGTTCTTACGCTAAGTATCTCTTAGCTAAATCACACGTTCGTAAGGTTGGTCTGGACCAACCTTAACTCATACTTAGCGTATTTTCAGCTCAAGACGCTAGTCGCCGCCACTGAGCAGCAGTCTTTATAAATCAGCGGTGTATGCAAACACATTATGGCACGTTATCAAAGTCGTATTAATGATGGAACATACTGTAGACCTGTTTAAGAATTTTATTTGATATCAGAACTAATAGAGTGACTTTTAATTAGCCTATTTCATAATGTGACTAACGCATTAAAATTGCCAATCACTATTAATATTAAACAGGTGGCGAACAATTAGGCAGTGAGCGTGGTGTTGTGTTAAACTGAAGACGGCGCGGTCCGTGGAGCCGTGTGGGTCATGTACATTTTTCCTTTAGACAAAACTTCAGCCCTTTTCATATTTTCCCCGTGGTCGTTATTTAAAAAAATTTATAAATAAAAGTTTTGCTTTCCAAGGCAACAGATTATGGAGCTTCTTGAGCTGCTCAGACCTGCGCGTGCCAGACCAATGCATCGTACTTACACTCCCCGTCCCGATGTCCAGCTGCTCGCTGCTTTTTGTTTAAAATATGTTTCATTGATCATTAGCCATTATCCATGACTTTATGGGTTTTTCTTTTGACACGTTTTATTTTTATGAAATTTGATTTAGTTAAATGAGAAAATAACCTTGTGAGATTCAAACCCCGCATCCATTCATTTTTCTGAGTGATTGTAATGTTTAATACCCCTACAGTATTCACTTATGCGGTTTGACTCGGTGTGAGATGCGGTGTGTTATACCCCTATCTCACCTCGCGCTGTGGCCGTATGGCTTGATCATGATTCACCCCGAGTTTTTGCGCTGTGGTTACGTTTCCATCTTTCCGTGTGAAAAATTCAACGTTTAATTTTTTGCTGGTCCTCGCGGAAGCTTGCAGAACTTCGCGGAATGTTAAAGGAACGTCGTGGGCAATCGCGGCAGCTCACGGAGATGAGTCAGGCCACACAGGTGAGAGAGGGGTATTAGGCACCGTGATCCGCCTCGAGTGACCGCCCGACGGTCCGCGAAGATCTGCAAGGTCCGCGAGCTTCCACATGTTAAACATATTTATTTTTTTTGCGTGGTAAGATGGAAACGTAATAACAGCACCAAAACTCGCGCTGAATCATAATGAACCGCACTTACGGCCCCGCGTGTGAGATAGGGGTATTAAACCTCCACTCTGTCATCTCATCGTATTCATAAGTGCGCTATACAACCCCAACAACTGACACTTCACATTGTTTCTGAAGCTGATGAAGAGTGTTATCAGCTGTTTGTCAATCAACTATGATTGGATACCCGGTTCGTTTCACGGCCACATGTTTCATGAAAATATTAGCGATATTAATTAAATAATTAATATTAATTTATATATTTGTCTATTATGGCATATTATTGTTAAGTTAACCCATGTCGAAATAAATGCTATTAAAAGAATTTAGTGCCATGTTTAATTTGCATAGAAAGTGCCGTCTTTCTTAAGACTGTCATGCAAAAGGAGTGAAAAATCGATTCCTGAGCCACCGATGTCCGCTAATTCAGGACCTTCACTGTAGACAGCGCCGCGTAACGTCGAACGTAAGAGGCAGCGACTTAAGAAGACTCCTATGAGACAGTTCGAGAAATACACTTTACGTGTTATCACTTAACGTAAGATATATCTTAAGAGTCTTCTTAGCGCGCGAATAGTGTGCGTTATCGAGAAACCGGGCCCAGAAGTGTAACAGCATGCTACTGCTGCAATAAGAATATACTCATAGTATATTAATCATGTATTTGTAATACAGTAAAAATAGCTGTAATGTACTTATAATACATTAAATATATACTTATTAAATTGTATTAATTACTGTCAGGTATGTACGTTAGTACACACACCACCATATACTTTAAGTGTACTAAGCACACTTAAAGTTGTTCCACTTTAGCACACTTATATACTTAATACACTTAAAATTGTGCTTTTGTACAATTTAATTACAATGTAAATACACTTTTACAAAATAAGTTGTTCCAAAATAGCAAACTTCAAATACTAGTCATTAGTCTGACTGCAAGTACATTTAAGTATGCTTTGGCACACTAGGATTTAATATACTTAGCATACTTTTTTTTTTTTACTAGGGATGATACCACAAACGTTTAAGGTTATGTAAATCAGAGTGCATTCATTTAATAACAGCGATGTTGCATTGCAGGACTGTCCCAATTTAAAATTCTTGAGAGTTCTTGGTCACTTGACTCAGAGATGTCACATGCTCTAATATCCTGTGAATTGACTACATATTAAGGTTGTACACACACAACCATATACTTTAAGTGTACTAAGTATACTTAAAATTGTCCCACTTTAGCACACAAAAGTATACTTAATACACTTAAAATTGTGCTTTTGTACAATTTAATTACAACTTAAGTACACTTAGTACAAAATTAGTTGTTCTAAAATAGCAAACTTCAAGTATACTAGTCATTAGTCTGCTGCAAGCATACTTAAATATGCTTGGATTTAATATACTTAGCATACTTTTTTTTTCACTTGGGCTGTGCAATCGTTTATACTGGACTTGCATGTATACCTGTGTACATATGATTACTTTTTATATCTCTTCTCAAACTACAGTACCATGTAGACCTTTACATCCCTCTTCTAAACATGTTCTTTCTAACTTTGTCTTAACTTTCTTATTTTACCTAATTTCACATTATACAATACTTTATTTCTTCTTATTTTATTTTTACAGACATTGTTTTTTTTTTAGATTTGAACATGGTCTGGCAACAGGGTGGCTTAGTGGTTAGCACTGTTGCCTTGACCCTCCAGGGTGCTGTGTGCTCTGGTTTCCTCCCACAGTCCAAAGACATGCAGTAGCTTAATTGCTGTTCCCAAATTACCCATAGTGTGCGAATGAGTGTGTGAGTGTGTGTGCATATACTTAACGTGTATTTCCTGCGATGGACAGGGTGAACCTCGCCTCAGGCCCGATGTCTTCTGGAATAGGCCCCAGGCGCACTGAGACCCTGTATCCAATATAAAGCGGTGAGTGAGTGACAATGAGTGAGTGAGTGAGTAAACTTGGTCTTTATTTGCATAGTTTATTTTATATTTACTGCATTAAACTTTATTGTGATAGCATCTAGTGACTTGATCCAAACAATATCGCATTGTAAATTGACAATGAATGTAAATGATCTTTTTGTTGTAACAAAGTCCTGCACACCTTAGGCTTAAATAGAACAGTATTTGCAGTGGTAGCGCCGAACTCTTTATGAGCAGTTATTAGATATGCTCCTACTGAAAGTGTAAGAGCAATTATTTTCAGAGTATAAATAACCTTAATGCATTATTTGAAGTTAATAAGCAATGCTGATTAAAATCTTATCATCATCATCATCTCTCTCTCTCTCTCTCTCTCTCTCTCTCTCTCAACAGATGGGCTGTTAAAATGCCTGTTGCCACAGACATGCAGCTTGAGAGATAGGAGGCTGTGCCAAACCCCTGCCGGCTTGACTTCACTTACTATGCTTCTCTGTCCCCTGCCAAATCTCCATACTTGGTTTCCCCCTGCAGATGACACTGCCATAACTGCAGCCCTGACATTATAACACGATTATTAACAAACAGCACACAGCTCAGAGCACCATGGCATATAAGGGCATGACAGAGAGAAATAGTCTCTCTCTCTCTCTCTCTCTCTCTCACACACACACACACACACACACACATTTATATCTACTAGCAGTTATAAACAGGTCCAGGCACAACATGCAACATGTGCCTTTTCATTCAGTCATGTTTGTCAAATGCTGCAAATGTTGCTTTTTCCTTTCGCAAATTTGTCTGCAGGTGCCCAAGAAGCACACAAACACAGTGTAAGTGTGTGAGAGTGATACAGATTAAAGATTTGCGAAATGAAAATGTAGAAATGTGTCTCATGACTTATTTACAGTTCAGAATTTAGTATTTCCAGGCTCTGTAATGTTTCAAACAAATGTTTTATTTTAAGCATAAATGCCAATTTATTACGATAGATAGATACAATAGATAGATAGATACAATAGATAGATAGATAGATAGATAGATAGATAGAAGTTTGTGATTAACCAAGTGTATTGGTCCATTTTTCCTTCCTTCCCTGGACACTTTATCTGTGCTCTCTCTCTCTCTCTCTCTCTCTCTCACACACACACACACACACACCGCAACGCCAATCTCACTTCAGGATACAACCAACACACTCCGCGCTCTGCGCATCCCGACGTATGTTTGTAAAATAACCTGATCCCGATTGTGTGAATCCGTGTGAGAGGAGGTGAGGGTGAGCAGCTGTACGGTTTTATTTTTTTTATTTTTGCGCAACTATTTGAATTCATCTAGCGTCACAGCTGTTACCTGGAGAAAAACATGATCCGAGATTGTTCCTGCATCTGGCGCGCGCTTTGGGTCTCTACTGGTTCCGGACTGTTAAAGCGGCGCTGAACCCCGACCGCTGCACTCTGTTTGTCTAACTTTGATTTCTCGGTGGTCACTCAAGTCTAAAAACTCTCTCCTCTGTCCGGACTCATGACTCTGTGGAGAATGGACCTGATCAGACTTTATTTGCTCCAGCTGGCTGTAATCGGTGAGTTTTCTTTTACTGTCACTACGTGCTCTTTATTCATTATTCTTCAAAGGGTTTCATAAACAAGCTCAGCCGCCGCGGATGCGCAATGTGCCGAGATCCATGAGTTGTACAGTGATTCTCTCCTCTCATTCGAGCCCCTGCTACAGTAGTCTCACAGCCTTCTAAGATGCCTTTCTTTCTTCTGTAACAATATCACCCATCGGAGTTTGGAAAGTTGAGTCAATAACCTTGTGCGCGCCTGCTCTTTATTACGCGCAACCGCGGCGCGCGCGCATACAGCGCGAAAGACAGATCGGCTGACACGCTAATGTGATTATATTTGTGTGTTATAATTACCTGCCGTGGTGTTTAATAGCCTCGATCACGGCACATTACCCCCGTCATTAAACGGCAATGGCGCTGAAAGTCTGCGCGGCGTCACACTGAGCAAAGCAACGAGGACGCAGCAGCAGCACCCCTCACTGAGCACAACTTAGGTTTAAACACCATCCTAAAGTTCGTGTCCGTCTCTCCAAGGACGTCTAAGAATTAGTGTCCGTGCCTGAAACCAATAAAACGTCATCCGGCCTAAATCTTTACGCAGGAAACTGCTTCTGATATGGAGCGCGCAAACCCATAGGTCTGGTCCTACTGTGTATCTATACCTGTACGGCTCATTCGAGTCTACTGAGTAGCCTATTTATACAAAGAATGAAAAAAAAAACAGCCATCATGAAAAAAATGTCAACCTATTCAAGCAGATCTGCATTTTGAAATTTCAAGAAGCATGAAAGTCTGAAAGATGGCGTCAGATATTACAGGCATTTTTTTATCTTACTGCACGGACACGCCTTCGAATGGGTACCGTTGCATTTTTAATGAAGTTAATCAAACCTCAAACTATATCAAATATCTACTCCAAGCCAAAAATTTAGTCTTTTCAAACGTTAAATGTAGACAATAACTCTCCTTAGGAGAAAAGTGGGAAACGTGCTAAATCACTCCAAAGTGAAATTGTAATAGCAGGGTTATGTAAGAGTCCTCATCATTAAAACAGGTGTGTTCATGCACACGTCTGACTTGCACGTCTGAAAGCAATCTGACTGCTACAATATCTGTAGTAAAGCCCGTATTTGCTCTATGTACACAGCTTTCACAGTAACCTCTACATCATTTCAATGTACATTGAAGAAAAGGAATTAATGCTTATCCTGCAGTCTTAAAAATCGCAAAGCTCACTTTAAACCAAAATTGTGCCACTTGACCAGATGTGAGTAAAATAATTTGCCCCCCTGAAAGAGCAGTTCCCCCAGACATAGTCTGCAGTTTGCAGCAGTTAGAGCCTGGAGCCCAAAACCTGTTCGACCGTCAAAAGCACACATTGTCTTATATCACACAGACAAGTAACTCAGGTTATAGCAGAAAACTGCTTTCCATACTGTATAGTTTATAATCTGTACATTGAGATATTCATATTTCAAGCTGGAGATAAACATAGATGATATACACATAAATTCAAACAATCACATCCCCAAAATGCCCCACTAATGCCACTCAGGTTGAATCAAATCTCTTTGCTTGTGTAATGGATAACCTGTATTCTTGTGCATGGGATACGGCAAAAAAGCAGCAAATGCACGTGTAACCATATATTAAGCGATATATTCATTTTTAAAATATAGTATAATTTGGTCAGATTACTGATAACTTTAGCTTATAAAATACAACAGGCTTACTAGCTATAGCTACAGAGTCAATAAAGTTACTTTCTATCTTTAGTTAATATTCAGTTTCTACTGAATAACCGTTTAAATTTCTAGGTAGTAAAAAATACTTTAATATTGTACCAATATGCTTGAGAGCAATAATCATCTTGCATTCATCTGACTTTTTTTTAACTGTTTAATAAAGTAAAAAATTTACTTCTTTAATAAGGAACCGAGGCAAAATCAGTGGTCATTGTTGTCATTTTCTTAATCCAGGAGTGAGGTAGTGACAGGGATAAAACATGATCTGTGTGAATATGGAGGAATCCATAATAGAAGCAGAGTCTGACTTATACCATCTATATACCATCTGAAGACTTTAAACAACAGAATAGAGTTAGCAGCTAACCCACTGATATTGTGTATAAAGTAGATCAGTTAACCCCCCTGGTCAGTGAGAAATGGTTGTGAACTTGGAAACTGTGAGAGTGCTACATTTAGACAGTGGTGTAAATATGCAGGTTTATCTGCAGGGCTAGCACCTTAACACTCAGTTCATCCCACCTTATTATTAAGAAAGCAACTGTACTGTATGTGCTGCATTTCCGACAAATGTAGACGCAGAGAGTGTTGGGTTAAATGCCATGCCGATTCTAATAGTGAAATGCTATGCCGTGCTTAACTGCAGACACTGAGGTGGCTTAGAGCCAAATTTGTGGCTTGTGTGTGAATTACAAAATGCAAGGGAAAGTGCAGGGGGGGTTTATCATTGCCTTTATAAAGTGATTTCTGTGTGAAAGAAGGCTAAAAATACATTTTCACTGAAACATTTGGAAGTAGTCAGGAGCATGACCACGTTTAATAGTTTGGCCCCAAAACTGTTTCTGTGCAACTGAGACAATAACAAAGGACCATCTAATTCTACTTTGTAAAATTAATGGCTTCTCACCAATTATTTTGAAAATGATTAACCTAAGCTGATTCTCTGTTAATTTGCTCATGCTACACAGTCGCACAGCTTTGGGGTGTCAACACAATGCAGTTGACAGGGTGATGCCACCAACTTCTGCCTTCTGTTGTTGTTTGTTTACGCTCCCCCCATCTTGTCACTAGTTGTCTCCTTTGTGTGTCAAGATCGTTCACAAGTGCTTTGAGTGTCACACTTTTATTTGCTATGTATAAAAACCTGTGTTTCTTTGTCTTGTTGCGAAGTAAACATTCTGGTCCTAATGCCTAACATTACAGTCATTTTGTTTACATTTTTTTTTATCTGTTCTTGAGTTTGCTTTACCCTGTTTTGTTTGCTCACTGCCTTTGTTATTGGACATTGCTTTTGAATGCTGTTTTGGATTTGGCTACCTATTTACATAAAACAACTTTCCTTTTTTGGTATCTGTCTTAACCTTCTACATGTGACATTGTGCAATGTGCTCAGCAGGCCCACTTAGCTCCACATCTGCTAATTATGGCATCTACAGGTCAAAATGAGAATTGCAACAATTGGCACAGTTTTTGCCCCATCCTCACAGACAGCAGAGTTGATGACAGGATAGCTAGATTGGGTTCAGTTAAAGCATACCGATATATTGTTTTTTGTTTTATTTAAAGAATATATTAATAATAAGTTTAAAGTACTTAAATTAAATGTTAATTTGAAAAATGGCAAAGTATAAGGGCAGAGAGTGTGTCTAGCACCAGGATGTTGGAAATTCATCCTTTGGGTGCCGTGGATTGCAGGGTGGACCACCGTGGATCGGACTAGTTTGTTCAATGCATCCCATTGGTGCTTATTCTGATGGGGATCTGGAGAGATTGGAGGTTGTGTCGGAGGCCTTGGGATCTTTGCCTGCCATACCCTGTCCACAGTTGGCTCTTCTGGTGCCTTTTGTAGTGACCAGCATTTACTTTATTTGACAATTTGTGTTACATTAGCTTTTGGTGCGATCGAGCCTTGTGTGCCCATGACCCTGTCACTAGTTTACTGGTATAATTGATTATCAATGTTATCAGTGTGTTAATGTTATGTAGTATATTATTATTGTATGGCTCATCAGTGTATATTGCAAAGATTGAGAGAAAGAAAGGGGGAGGATAGAGTGAAAAATGTGGGAATAGATACTTGAGAAGATTAGCATGACTTTTCTGCATAAAAACAAATGCAATGGAACTTTTGAAGAGATGTAATAAATGTGCACAACGTAAGTGGTCACTGGAGATGCATTCAAAATGCCAAATGCAAATGAAAAATGTTTCTTCAACTATCCCACATCAATAGAAACAGATGTTAATAAAAGTGCATTTGGTTCTATGCTTAAGCATAATTTTTTTTGACGTATATATATAAAATATTAAAATTGAAGTTGTTAATGATAAATAATGTTTATGTATGTAGTATTTTACTTTTGGTCAATTCATTATTAAAGAATGTAGCATTAGTCATGCATATGACTAAATGTTCAGAGATTAACATTGTATAGTGTTTTTAATAGTACTATATTAAATTATAAAGTAAAAAAAAGAGTTATTTTTCACATAAAAAGGATGATTCAATAATATAGGATGTTGTATAGTTTCTTTTTACTACACAATATTAGTTCTGACATTACAGGCCATATACTGTACAGTACTTTCAATAAGTTAACACTCTTGTGCTGCTTGTTTGTACAATATGCAGTCATTACATAAGTCCCGGCAAAAGGTGGTGATTACTTCTGCTCCTCTTTAAATAATTGTTACTTTGCATTGTAAACAAGAAAATTATTTTGTTGCTATATATTCAGTTTGAAATTGTTACAATATGACTTAATTCTGGTACAGCAGCGACACCTCATCATGTTGAATGAAGACAATGTCTTTCTCTCCCCACCTCAGAACCCACACTCTGATCCAACTGTTAAATAACCTCTAGTGTCTTACAGTATATAATAGTCTAAACTTCCTCTGTGATTGAGGTAGAATCGTATTTTACATACAGTATACATTTAAATTGTGGTTAAATATTTTATGTTATATATATTATGCATTAAAAATCATGGTCATGTTTACAGCCATCAGTGATCCATCACTTCAGTCATCAGAATGAATTACACAAGTACACTGCCTGATGAAAGCCACACAATCAAATATTTCGTTCAACCACTTATAGCTTTGATTATGGCGCACAATGTAATGACAAATTTATGTGTGAAAATCTTTCTCCCAGATAGCCACCCAGAAACGCTCTTTATTCTACGTATCCAATCTTTATGACTCCCAACAAATTGAAGCTTTTTTTATAATGAATCCCAATAATATATGGTGTTCCCATGGCCACAAAATCATTAGTCCCGATCCTGTGAGTTCACCTCGTACTTTTCAACATGGCAGTTAATTCTACTGTTGAATTCTTAAGATGCTGCTTTGCCAAGTGTTTAAGTGATCTCAGATCATAGTAATTTGTGGGTATTCTCATCCATTTCTTTCTGGGAAATGGATGGTTAAGCACTATCCTTCCAGGATTTAATAATGCTTTGCACAGTTCTTAACCCAATTCCAGCTATTTTAAAGTTTTCTTTGCTTGAGGCTGCCCAATAATTTGGGCCATTCTGAAAAAGCCTTTTTTTTTTTTTGGCCAGGCAGTGTTCTGTATATCACAGGGTCATTGGGAATCCTCGGCATAGTCAATGTAATACCATTCACACATCTAGCATTACTGGTATAGCTCAGTAGTACACTAAAGTTTAGAGTTGCTTCCTCACAGCTCCAGGGTCCCTGGATTGATCCTGTACTTAGGTTAATGGCTGTGTGTTTTTTTTTCCTGTGTGGTGTTTCATCTGGCTTTTCTGGTTTCCTCCCACATTGTTAAAAATGTCTGTTGTAAGAGTGGCTAATCTAAGTTGCATATGTGTAAAAAAAAAATATATATGCAAAATATTATGCAGTGGTGTGACATCCCATCGCGGGTATATTTCTGTCTTACACAAGAATTGCCTTAATATTGTTTTTTTCATGAATTTTGTTACACTTACATATGAAATGAAAATATAAGAATTATGACAAATCAAAAAAAGCGAATCTTGCCAATGTTAATGTTAGGTTTATGGTTTGCAAGTCGCATACTGTACGTACAAGGGCCAAATCAAAATTATTTGCAAGGCATATTTTTTTTACTAACTATAGGTTCTCCAATTCTGTGTTCGATTTCCAGCCAGACTCGATTCCCATCTATATGCTCATGGAGTTTTCATGTTCTCCCCGTGCTTGGTGGGTTTCCTCCTGCAGATTAGGCTGATTGGCGTTCCCAAATTGCTCATAGTGTGTGAATGAGTGTGTGAGTGATTGTATGTGTATTTGTTCTGCGATGGATAGGTGCACCCCACCTTGTGCCCTAAGTCTCCTAGGACAGCTCCAGGTCCCCGCAACCCTGAATACAGGATAAAGCGGTATAGAAGATGAGTGAGTGAGTGAGGTTGTCCAATTTGCATATGTTATGAGATATATGTTAGAGGAACTCTTCGTCTCCATCGGCACCCTTTAAGAGGAACCACTTACCTTACCTTTAACTGCAAACCAGTGGTCACTTTACCTACAGTGAATCTATCTGTGATTATTTCATGTTTTTCTAAAAAAAAAAAAAAACTCTGTCATCCAGTACTTGGATTACTCAACGACCTTTACTGTAAACATGAGAGGGAGAGAGAGAGAGAAAGATGGGTCTTAGTTGCCGCTGAGTATTGCATGGTGCAGCTCTCTGCACATTATCACTTTGAAGCACTTCCACATTGTTAGATATTTTTATGTTACCATTTGCTTATTGTTTAGATTCATGTTTTTCTACCTCCATGTACTGCCATTGGTTGTTCTCCCTGTTGTATCATAATCTCACCTGTTCTCCATTTGTGCTCTGATCAGTCTGTGTATTTAAGGCTGCATGTTCCTTTGCTCTGTGCACTGTATACTTCATTCACCAAGCCTTCTATTCCTGTTTTACTATTGTGGGTTTCGACCTGTTTCTGGGTCCATGAATTTGTTTTGTTTGCTGAGTGAAGTAAAGTTTGCTCTACCTACAGTATATTGATATCCTCTCTTCTGTCAATAATAGTCTATATCTGAGGAAGGAATAAAAAACACTAAGCAATCTGTTACAATAAGCAGAAAGGCATGTAAATGTATTTAATCAGATTAATAATGTAATAATGTAAGAGTTTTATAAAAATATGTTTTGGCTGCTATTGGGTACATGAGTGTACAGGCTCAGACTCGACGGTGAGGAACATAGTGAGAAAGGGTGGTGAAGAACTACCCAAAGATAGGTTTTAGAATTTAATTGTTTCATGAGGTTAAATGTAAATGTATAGTGATGATCAGTGGCCTGAATGCAAGGATTGCACAATCATTGTTCAATATGGATGCGGATCAGCTTTCAAGTTTTTTTTGTGGCTAGTGGTCCACAGACATTAAATTGGGAGTTTAATGGCATACTGTACTAAAGGACTCTAAATGCAGATTATTTTATCTTGAAACGTTGCCTTTGCTAGTTGTACGAGTTAGTAATAGATGAATGTTTCAACAAAATCTTAAACACACAACCGAATCGACGTTGTAGTGGGTGAAGGCACAAAATAAATCTGTATTTTTTAATGACTAATTCAGTTTCTGGTTTTGACCCCTGTTGAAAAGGTGCAGTCAGAATTGAAGATATCATCAGCAACAACAAAACTAAGAATATAAAAGAGTTTGAAATGTTCTGTATGAAGGAGTGTTAAAAAAGCTCTCTACAAGAGTAATCAGCCTTGTTTAACATAATGTGTAGAGGCTCAGTGCTGTTGTTACCTCCTGCATACAGTATGTTTCAACACATACAGTATTAGTTCATTAATAATTGGAAATCCAATGCCCCAAAACAGTTGGTGATTATACTGTACAGTTTGTTTGCCATGGATTTTCTTATTAACAGTTATGTTTAAATCTGTTCTTTAATTGTGTTGCTCCATAAGGCTTTACATCCAAGTCTGCCTTTAATATTTACATATTTTCTACATGAACTAGCTACTGTATATCTCCTACATGACAAAATTAGCTTATCTTTAGACAAAAAGATTAGGCAAGGCCAATAAAGAAAACAGAATAAATGAAGCCTTTAAATTCACACTAAGTGAGGAAAAAAATAAAGACTTTGTCTCCTGCACACCCTTGTGGACCAAGTTCGAGGAAAGTGATCGCAGAGGAGGCGACAGAGCCGCTCATTATGGTAACAGCTCGTCATTCTGCTGTCTTTTATTAAAGCGCAATTATGCTGCCGGAACAATTACTCCTTAAAAAGAACTGCTACCTCTGTGGTCCATATCTGACACAGAGACAGGGCAAATGAGAGGCCTGTGAATTGTCTGGGGTGATTTCATCTGTACTGGATGGAAGAAGAGGCCTGCCACCTTGCATATGGTGAGTGTTCTTGTTAGGGAGGTGTGAGCTGCTGGTGCAGAGGGAATGGAGGGGCGGTCTCGCGCTGAGCGCAGCTCAACCAGTCACAAGAATACAAATGAACAGTGTGAGGTCCCGCAGCTGGGCTCTGTGTGTGTGTGAGTGCATAGCAGCCACAGGAATACTGATGAACAATGCAAGGTCTCCCAGCTTCTTGGGGGCTTTTCAGTGTTGGAGTGTATGTATGTGTGTGTGCTGAAAAGACTTCCATGCTTTGTGGTACATCTCCTAAGCAACTCTATCTCCTAAGCGAGGTGCATTGTTCAGTATACTTGATAAAATGAACAAAGGCAGGAGTCTTCCTCCTGAAGCATCTAGAATCTAAAAGGCATGACAGATTTAGACTCAGTTCAGACACAATGACATCTTCCCTCTGAAAACCGTACCTTGTTGTGGTGATAATATCAAGTGTATGTGTTTTATACTTTCAGTACATATCCTTATATCTTAATAACACATTTCTAAGGATCACTCATGGTTTAACTCTAAAAACTATATAGATACACCACAAAGACCTTATCAGGTAAAAGTAATAAAGATACCAGATACATTGTAAAAGACCTAAAAATCCACACTGGCAACATGGTAAAGTACAGTTTGGTACATTTGATAAGGAGTGAGGAAACAGTCCCAAATAAAGTTAGATTACTACATTTATAATAGACATATTGTAAGAGATGACGAACAGAATCTACAGAACTCAACTAAAGACACATAATCATAAAAATTCATACCTTTAGTAATTTTGCCTTTGACTCTGCAATCACTCAGAAAGGCAAACGGCTTCACATAAGCTCTGAGTAAAAGAAGTGTGTCATGAAGATTATCCCAGAAGTGTGCCTCCTAAACAGGTCACAATGTCCAAAATCCTCTCTGTGGAAACTGACCTCAAAAAACTCCCAGCTGATACTTGTTTCTTTTTCTTCATCCATACCTCAGGTAAATCGGTAATGCAGGGGTCTAATACCCTTTCTGCTCCCAACGTACTGTAGATTACACAGTTGCCTACATACAGTAGGATATTGTGGCAATCAGTGGGGGAGAAACATGAAACACTGGTAAGGCAATGCACTTGTTCTTTTACTGTACATAAAAGGCTAAATCTAACAAATGAAAAAAAAAAAAACTAATCATCTCCAGTGAAAAAAAAATATATACACAAATATAGTAACAAAATATTGTACCATCAGTTAATGTATATAAAAACTATACTAACATCATGCTTTTACCAAATTTTGGAAGTATACTTTAAATATGCTTCAAAATAATTGTATTATAGTACACTTTCCAAAAAATATATTATTGGAAAATAAACTTTAATTGAAAGGTTTGTTTAATTTCCAAAGTATACTTATTAAACTTGTTTTTCAATGTATTTTTGGTATATTTAAAAAAATATATGCTCGAAATAATCATTGTACAAATGTACATAAAGTATACATTAGAATAAAAATTTTAATATACTGTATGGTAGTCTCGGTATATTATCAGTTAAATTTAAATGCACTCCCTAGTAAAAAAAGAAGTATGCTAAGTATATTAAATCCTAGCATGCCAAAGCATACTTAAATGTACTTGCAGTCAGACTAATGACTAGTATACTTGAACTTTGCTATTTTGGAACAACTAATTTTGTACTAAGTCTATTTAAGTTGTTATTAAATTGTACAAAAGCACAATTTTAAGTGTATTAAGTATGTTTTTTCGTGCTAAAGTGGAACAATTTTAAGTATACTGTACTTAGTACACTTAAAGTATATGGTTGTGTGTGTACTAACGTACATACTTGACAGTAATTAATAATACAATATAAGTATATATTTAAAGTATTATAAGTACATTACAGCTATTTTTACTGTATTACAAATACATGATTAATATACTATGAGTATATTCTTATTGCAGCAGTAGCGTGCTGTTACACTCCTGGTCAATTACATACTAAAAAAAAGTACACTTTGTGGTTAATACAAATATACTTTATTGTATCATACAGTACACACAACCTTCTATACTACAGTATTGCAAATGTATTACCAGTACACTAAAGATGTTTAGCATAATTTATAAATGCTAAATGCATTTTCTACACTATAACATGTTTTTGAAAAGCATTACACAGAGACTGAAAACAGGCCGAGAGCTACGGAGCCATTATACCACAAGCAAAGTACATAAGATTTAGCAACAACACATTACACAATACATTCTATAGCTTAAAGTATGTACTTAATGATAACGATACGAACTAACGCACGCGATGATGCAGCTTCAGTCGTTAATTCAAACTAGAAGCGGAGGACTGGGGAGCCAATCAGGAAACAGATGATTGGCTGGTGTCGCGCAAATTCTAGTCTCTATTTGGCTGGAATAGTTGCAGAGTTCACAACGCTGCTGCAGTTTGTCTAAGTGTAGCTTTATGACAGTGAGCGGACACAAGAGTGAGAAAGTGCACACATAAATTATCTTGAACGGCAAAAGTGATTTTCAGCGCGCAAGAACGAGTTTGAGATCGCGCGAGCGAGGAAAAGCGATTCAGCGTGCAAAAACGAGCCTAAAAGCGTGCAGACACGAGAGAGTAGTGCACTACATACAAGTACATTTAAATTTAACTGATAATATACTGAGACTACCGTATATTAAAAATTGTATACTTTCTGTACATTTGTACAATGATTATTTCGAGCATATTTTAAAAAATTTATATATACCAAAAATAAATTGAAAAACAAGTTTAAATAAGTATATTTTGGAAATTAGACCAACCTTTCACTTAAAGTATATTTTCCAATAATATATTTTTGGAAAGTGTACTATTATATAATTATTTTGAAGTATATTTAAAGTTTAATTCCAAAATTTGGTAAAAGCATGATGTTAGTATACTTTTTATATATTAATTGATGGTACAATTTTTTGTAAGCATATTTGCAGTGTATTATTGAGGATTCCAATATATTTGTAATACACTAAAGTGTATATTTTTTTCACTGGGGCTTATTCATATATACTTATATTTAGTGCACTACTCTCTCGTGTTTATGACGCGTTTAGACTCGTTTTTGCATGCTGAAGCTCTCTCTCTCCCGCGCGCGCCCTCAAACTCGTTTTTGTGCGCTGAAAATCACTTTTGCCCATTCAAGATCATTTCTGTGTTTAAACTTTCTTCTATGCGCTCACTGTCATAAAGCAACAATTGCACGAACCGCAGCAGTGTCATAGCTCATCAACTATTCCAGCCAACCAGAGACTAGAATCAGCGCGACACCAGCCAATCAAAAGCGGGAGGCGGGCAGATTCGGACTGTCTGATTGGCAAAAGTCAGATTGGCTTCCCAGGCCTCCGCTTCTAGTTTGAATTAACAGCTGGAAGCTGCGTCATTGCGTGCGTTTGTTGGTATCGGTATTATTTTATTTTCATCGACATAAGGTAAATGTAATGGTTTTTGTTAGGTAATTTGTAATTAAGCCCTAGTAAAAAAAAAAAAAAGTATGCTAAGTATATTAAATCCTAGCATGCCAAAGCATACTTACAGTAAATGTACTTGCAGCCAATTAACTGTTACCACCATTAACTGATGGTTACATTTTTTGTTCGTATATTTGCAGTGTACTATCGAGGATTTCAGAATATTTGTAATACACTAAAGCGTATTTTTTTTTCACTGGGGAGTACATTCTTTAAGCTATAGAATGTATTGTCTAATGTGTTGTTGCTAAATCTTATGTACTTTGCTTGTGGTATAATGGCTCCGTAGCTCTTGGCCTGTTTTCAGTTTCTGTGTAACAGCTAGAATCAACACACCAGGTTCAACACACTAATCAACACACTAATACTGTACCTGTATATTCTAATACTAATGTCTGTCTGTGTTCACACAACAGTTTAAATTTTAGTCTGTGTGTTTGTAAGACAACCTGACTTTTGTTGAACACAAATAAACTATAGTAGTGCTTTTTTGTAACTTAATTTATGAACTTTTGAACTTAAATTATCCTAAACACCTTTAGTGTACTGGTAATACATTTGCAATACTGTAGTATAGAAGGTTGTGTGTACTGTATGATACAATAAAGTATATTTGTATTAACCACAAAGTGTACTTTTTTTTAGTATGTAATTGACCAGGAGTGTAACAGCACGCTACTGCTGCAATAAGAATATACTCATAGTATATTAATCATGTATTTGTAATACAGTAAAAATAGCTGTAATGTACTTATAATACGTTAAATATATACTTAAATTGTATTAATTACTGTCAGGTATGTACGTTAGTACACACACAGCCATATACTTTAAGTGTACTACGTATACTTAAAGTTGTTCCACTTTAGCACACAAAAGTATACTTAATACACTTAAAATTGTGCTTTTGTACAATTGAATTACAACTTAAATACACTTAGTACAAAATTAGTTGTCCCAAAATAGCAAACTTCAAGTATACTAGTCATTAGTCTGACTGCAAGTACATTTAAGTATGCTTTGGCATGCTAGGATTTAATATACTTAGCATACATTTTTTTTTTTTTACTAGGGATGATACCACAAACGTTTAAGGTTATGTAAATCAGAGTGCATTCATTTAATAACAGCGATGTTGCATTGCAGGACTGTCCCAAATAAAAATTCTTGAGAGTTCTTGGTCACTTGACTCAGAGATGTCACATGCTCTAATATCCTGTGAATTGACTACATATTAAGGAGCTTTCCCACATTTCTGATCCCAAAGTAATGTTTGAGAACATAGAAATTCATAGATAGATTGTCAGGAATCAAATCTGTCCATGTCAACATTGAACAAGGAATGTGTTATATATTTATTTTTATTCATTTATCTAATTAAAAAGTGGGGCAAACAACCTAGAAACAGCTACAAATCTTGTTTAATAACTGCTGAAATGTTGTGATTTTTATTTTTGTCAGGAACTAAATTTCAAAACTTCCAACATAGAGAAAATGTTCTTGTCTAGTCGGAATTGCTCCTGGGCCACAACATGCCAAACTGATCGCCCTATGATTTTTCTATGGTCTCGACATTATGTCAAATCGAGATCTGGGCATTTTTTCCTCTGTAACACACCACAATGGACCTAAAATGAAGCAATCAAGATGTGCTTGAAATGTTAAAGAGCTTCATCTTCAATTCAAGACGTTTAAGAAAATTGTATTAACCTACAGTATAAGGATTTTTAGACGCTCAAAATTTTACAACTGACTGATAAGTAGTTTAATGGCCAGGTGTGGCCAGGTAGGTATTACTTGACACCTTATGAACATTAAAGGAATTGAGTTGATTTAAAGTGTTAAATACTGTATGCACAAGGCACTTGTTCATGTAAACTCTGAACATGCAATCCAAATGTTCATGAAAGTGAAAGCGGAATTTATTAGGCTAAAAAAACAAAACAGACCAAAAAGAGAATTTTAAGAAAGGAGTAGTGATCTCACCAACCATCAACCTTTCTTTAGGTAGAAAAAAAACATTGACTCCATCTATAACTTTTTGAGGTAGTGGAATCATTATAGTCGAAGTCTACGATCAAGAGACACCTTCATGAATGTAAATAAAGAGAGTTTACAGGAGACTGCAAACCACTGCTAACAATCAATAACAGAAAGGCCAGATAAGAGGCTATAATGTCTTTTAAAAAGACTTCCCAGTTTTTATTCAGAATTCATTTGTACCAGCATAAGTAGAATAGAAATTAATGGAGAAGGAAAGGATCCACAGCATAACACATTGTTATGAAGCATGGTTGAGGCAGTGTTATGTCAGGGTCACTGGTGTTTATTGATTAAGTGACTGAAGACAGACGTAAAGGGATGAATTCTGAAGCGTAGAGAACTGCTCCTGTTCTGATTTAGTCAAATACTGTAAAAACTAATCACACTATATTTGGATAATGACCCAAAATGCATCACAAAAGCAACCCACGGCAAAGAAATTGAGTGTCTTTAAAGACTTGAGTGAGACTTTTGACTTGTACTGTACTGTATGTTCATGTATAAGTTTAATTGTCCAATTACATTTAAGCATTTGAAAATGGAGAGACTTTGTAAATAAATGTGTAGAATTCCTAAATGGTTAGTTCAATATTTTGGTAAACCTCTTGTACTTTAATTACATCTTGATATTTTTTTTTCTAAACCATTTAGGGAAAAAATACTCCTGGACACTCAACAATGTGTGAATTTTTATGCGTGTTATGTATGTACTACTTTTCTCAAATTAATTTGCATTAACAGAAAGACTGCAACAATCATTAATTATTGCTTAAACTGAAAACCCATTCACAGTCACATTGTAACCATTTGCTACCATCACTACTGCTAATCATCTGTATTCATTTGCATCTCCAACATGTATTTAATGACTACTATCACTGGAAGAAGTGTACATGCTTGCTCTTGTTTATAATTCGGTGAGACCACATTGTTCTCTTACTTACTTTTTAAGAGAGTGGAGGGTGATGCAGCAATGACTAATCAGACTAATCATTCATCACGACTAAACACACTTGACTGATTGGCTCTTAATGAGTAGTTCAGCTAAAACTCGCTGAGCTGATTGGTTCCTAACTGTTGGAAATGGAAGGGTGGGTGACCTAGTCATGAGCATGTAAACTGTTATTATTATACAGAACATAATACTACTAGTTGGCTCTAATGTTGTCAGCAAGAGACATTCAATGTGCTATTTATTGTGATTTGACGTTTCCTCTATGACAGTATGGCATAAATGTCCATTCTCAGTGGGCACATAAAGAACTGCCAGAGCATGAGCAGCATACAAAAAGGTAATAAACAGAAATAAACAGCATTCAAAGATCACACTAAGAAACAGAATCAGCTTGTTAAATATAGTATCAGCTGTGTGGCATTAATGCAATCGTTTTGTCCACAAAGCATTTACCACCGAAACCTGTACCACCTTTTCATAAGTAAAAATGTTGAGTAAGATTTGAATGATTTATTTTTTTATTTAGTACTCCTGCTTGATGATTTTTCTGAATATCTTTGCACGAAAACAAAATAAATTCTACTAGTGTTGTAAGAAACTAAGGAGAGTACAATGTGACAGACGTTATTTGCATTTCTGCTCATCGGGCTATGAAAAGGTGTTTCTGCACTTCATCTGCAGGTAAAATTATGCACAGTTTATGTCTAGACTAAAGTAAGGGTACGATGAAGACATCAATTTGTTTTGTTGATATTGTGAGGTCTTTTCATATTCAATGTATGGAAATGCCCATGTGGGTATGATTGTTATTGCTCACCCTAGCTGTACAGTACAACCCTCTCACAAATTTCGTATCATTACCAGTAACTACCATAAGTATAGGGTAAGAAATGCATGTTTTGAGACTGTGGGGTGCGGATTTCCCAAATCTCAATTATTCAGAAGGTGTTGAGTAATGTTCTATTACAGCAGCACTGATAAAAATTTCTGGCTGTAATACAAATCACAAGTTTATATCATGTTGGGTCAAATATACAGTATGTGCAGTGTTCAAGTTGAACCGGGACTTTTGATTGTGCGGAATAACATAACACAGGTCATCTTTGTCTTTCGGTTGTTCCCTTTCAGGGGTCACCACAGGGAATCATCTGCCTCCATCTAACCCTGTCCTCTGCATCCTCTTCTCTCACAACAACTAACTTCCTGTCCTCTCTCACTGCGTCCATAAATCTACTCTTTGGTCTTCCTCTAGACCTCCCGCCTGGCAGTTCAAACCTCAGCATCCTTCTACCGATATATTTACTGTACCATCTCTCCTCTGAACATGTCCAAACCACCTCGATCTGGCCTCTCTGACTTTATCTCCAAAACATCTAACATGGGTTGTCCCTCTGATGAACTCATTCTTGATCCTATCCATCTTTGTCACTCCCAAGGAGAACCTCAACATCTTCAGCTCTGCTACCTCGAACTCTGCCTCCTGTCTTTTTTTTCAGTGCCACTGTCTCTAAGCCGTAGAGCATCGCTGGTCTCACCACTGTCCTGTACATCTTTCCTTTCATTCTCGCTGATACTCTTTTATCGCACAACACACCTGAAACTTTTCTCCACCCATTCCAACCTGCCTGTACCCGCCTCTTCACCTACTTTCCACACTCTCCGTTGCTCTGGACCGTTGACCCTAAGTACTTAAAGTCCTGCACCTTCTTTACCTCTGCTCCCTGTATCCTCACCGTTCCTCTTGGGTTCCTCTCATTCACACACATGTACTGTATTCCGTCTTGCTAACCTTCATTCCTTTGCTTTCCAGAGCGTACCTCCACCTCTCCAAATTTTCTTCCACCTGTTCCCTGCTCTCGCTGCAAAGCACAATGCCATCTGCAAACATCATAGTCCATGGAGACTCCTGTCTAGCCTCATCTGTCATCCTGTCGATCACTAGAGCAAACAAAAAGGGGCTTAGAGCCGATCCTTGATGCAGACCCAGCTCCACCTTGAACTCTTCTGTCACACCTACAGCACATCTCACCACTGTCTTACAGCTCTCATACATGTCCTGCACCACTCTAACATACTTCTCTGCCACTCCAGACTTCCTCATAAAACACCACAACTCCTCTCTCGGCACCCTGTTGTATGCCTTCTCTAAATCTACAAAGACACTCTTGCAACTCTTGATTACCTTCTCTGTATTTCTCAACCAGTATCCTCAAACCAAATACTGCACCTGATGTACTCTTTCTAGGCATAAAACCATATTGCTGCTCACAAATGCTCACCTCTGCCCTTAACTAACGTAGCTTCCACTACTCTTTCCCACAGCTTCATTGTATGGCTCATTAGCTTTATGCCTATGTATTTGCCACAGCTCTGCACAACCCCCTTGTTCTTAAAAATCTGCACCAATAGACTTCTCCTCCATTCTTCTGAAATCCTCTCACTCTCCAAGATCTTGTTAAACAAACTAGTTAGAAACACTACTGCCACCTCTCCTAAGCACTTCAATACCTCCACAGGTATGTCATCAGGACCAACAGCCTTTCCACTGTTCATCCTCTTCATCCTTCTCACCTCACTTTTACTAATATTTGATACTTCCTGCTCCACAACAGTCACCTCTTCTACTCTTTGTTCTCTTTCGTTTTCCTCATTCATCAACTATTTAAAGTACTCCTTCCATCTTCCCATTATCCTCCTGGCATCTGTCAGTACATTTCCATCTCTATCTTTAATCACTCTAACCTGCTGCACATCCTTCCCATCTCTATCTTTCTGCCTCACCAGCCTGTACAGATCCACCTCACCCTCCTTACTATCCAATCTAGCATACAAGTCCTCATATGCTCTTTGTTTGGCCTTTGCCACCTCTACCTTCACCTTACGCTGCATCTCCCTGTACTCCTGTCTACTCTCTTCAGTCCTCTTAGAGTCCTACTTCTTCTTAGCTAGCCTCTTTCCCTGTATACACTCCTGGACTTCCTCGTTCCACCACCAAGTCTCCTTGTCTACTTTTGCCTTACCTGATGATACACCAAGTACCCTCATACTGTACCTGTCTCCCTGATCACATTGGCTGTAGTCCAGTCAACTGTCAGCACCTCCTGACCACCCATAGTCTGTCTCAACTCCTCCCTGAAGTCTACGCAACATTCTTCCTTTCTCAGCTTCCACCACTTTGTCCTCTGCTCTGCCTTTGTCCTCTTCACCTTCCTCACCACCAGGGTTATTTTACACACCACCATTCTGTGTTGTCTGGCTACACTCTCCCCTACCAACACTTTGCAGTCAACTGTCAGCACCTCCTGACCACCCATAGTCTGTCTCAACTCCTCCCTGAAGTCTACGCAACATTCTTCCTTTCTCAGCTTCCACCACTTTGTCCTCTGCTCTGCCTTTGTCCTCTTCACCTTCCTCACCACCAGGGTTATTTTACACACCACCATTCTGTGTTGTCTGGCTACACTCTCCCCTACCAACACTTTGCAGTCACTAATCTCTTTCAGATTACAACGTCGACACAAGATGTAGTCCACCTGAGTGCTTCTGCCTCCGCTCTTATATGTCACCCTATGTTCCTGCCTCTTCTGGAAGAAAGTATTTACTACTGCCATTTCCATCCTCTTTGCAAAGTCCACCACCATCTGTCCTTCTACATTCCTGTCCTGAAGACCAAACCTGCCCATCACATTTTCATCACCTCTGTTCCCTTCCTCAACATGTCCGTTGAAGTCTGCACCAATCACCACTCTCTCACCTCTGGGGATGCTCTGCATCAATTCATCTAGCTCACTCCAGAATGTCTCCTTCTCTTCTAACTCACATCCTACCTGTGGGGCATAGCCACTAACAACATTGAACATCACCCCTTCAATATCCAGCTTCATACTCATCAACCTGTCTGATACTCTTTTCACCTATGACCTGTAGGTCAACAGCACCGGTGGCGGTCGTTGTTAACCTGGGCCACAACCGATCCGGTATAGAAATTATATTTGTGATTCGCATCATTGATTTGGCAAATGTTTTTACGTCGGATGCCCTTCCTGACACAACCCTCTGCATTTATGCAGACTTGGGACTTGGCACATAACATAACACAGTTATGAGAGTAAAATCTACCTTTGTTTCTTTATATAATTCCCTGCTACACTAATGCACTTATCCTAGCATTTCACTAGTGCTTGGATACCATAAAGGTAGAAAGTTTTCGGTTTACGCCTTCATTCAAAAGAAATTTATGCACTGGTCCCGGTTTGACTTGAACACCTCTCGTATTATTGTTTCTATAGTAACAGCTCATTCACAGAGGCTTGTGTGTCATATGCTCAACATAATCAAAGATTGATAATAGCTGGATTCAAAAGATGTGATATAAAATATTTATTCATATGAATACGTTTTCTGTGAGGAGAAGTTCATTTAGCATTTATAGAAACAGTCTCAGTTGTAAGACTACAGGATAGTCTTCAAGGATTAAAGGCCAGAGTGTGACTTGTTTATAGCTATTATAATACTACATATATTGAATTGAAAATAAGAACTACATGCAAAACATTAAATCTAACTTACAGTACATTTAATTAAAATGAATGGGAAATCACTATGGTGTAACATGGAAAAAACACATAATGGCTTGACCATTACTGTAAAAAAAATATCAAAAGACATCCACCAGCTAAGACAGAATGTTCTTAGGACATCAATTGGTATTCAACAAGTTCGACAATGTTAGCAGACAAAATATGAGGAAATAATATTCATGCTTTGTTCTAAAAATGTCTACTGTAATAATGGTTTATACTGTATCACTGTTATTTGAATGTTGCTCACACAGGCTTTCAATTTTCAAAGCACTTAAATGGCTTTACAGTGTTTAAAGAAATCTCTCTTCTCTTTATTTCAGACTTGACATGCTACAAACTTGCATAATTGAATAAAAAAATTTTTGCAGATAAATTGCTCAAGGAAAAAAGTAACACTCATGATGTTGCATGACAAGAAATTTAACTAACATTTAATTTAATGCTGTTTGGATTACCAATTTTCTTTTAAGTATTGTATGGTAATTAGAAAGCTTATGAAAATGCATAGAGACTTCACACAGTTTCTGTGTGAGCATCCTCAGTGCTGGAAGGCTTTGGATAGTCACTAACAAAATGCATGCTAAAAATTCACTGTCACAAGGGATAGAGGAAAAGCTTAGCGCGAGAAAATTGGTGTGTCTTACAGAAATCTCTGTTTTGCTTCGCTCAAGACTTCACACACAAACACACAAAGTCTGTGATGAATACAAACCTTTACTAATTAGCTCAAATCAAACAGTTCCATCACATAAACAGACATACTGTACTGTATGTGCACATGGGCTGGTGTGCTGGCTGAGGTAATACAGACTGTGTATTTGCTGTGAACACAATAAGCATGTGTTCAGCTGTTACAGCTCACTGCGAAACCATGCACGCACACACACATGTAGAGGGGTAGTGAGTAGTTGTATAGTTTGCAGTTACTAAACAATTGATTTAACAGATTTCAATTTTCATTTCATTGGCTTGCTTTGTTTATTCAATAAAGGCCATTTCCTGGCAGTTACTGTGGAGGCCATGGAACACCTATATAGATTGCTTAGATAAGGAGTGGACTGTCAGCTAAGTGAGTTAGTCACCCTTCTCTGGAACACCGTCAGTTTCAGCCTGTTTGTCCTGCTGAGGTATAGCAATGAATAAGAAATGAGAATGAGAATGTCAATATTTGAAATCATACACCACTGGATCTTTATGAAAACAGCAGTGGATAAAAAGTGGACAAATGCATTATGTATTATGTAAATGATTATGTAGTATTACAATATATCTTTAAACTCTTTAATAATTTTTCCAGTGGTCCACAGAACAAACACTTAACACTGCTGACACGAACACAATGGTAGATTCTTACAAAAATTTGACTGTCGATCTATTTTTCATAAGTTTAAGTCTTTGATACAATTGAATAAAAAGAACTTTAAATTATATTAGCATGCCACAGTAAATAATGTTACCATATTTACTTTATTTACATGCACACATTGTACATACATTTTTCACTTTCCTCTTTTTATTTGCTATCTTTGTAATAATTTTATTATTTGTTGTTATAAGCACTGTTCGGACGAGACTAGTTTTCCAAACAACGTTTGAGTTAGAATTTTTTTCAGACGATGTCTGTCATTTCATGTATGCATTTGGACGGGACTGTGTTTTACATGTGGCCATTGCACAAGACATCTACATCCATTATTGGTGCGCAAACTTGAATAAGTTAGACTATAGAGATTATAGAGACTATAAGTTCGACTATAGAGATACAGTATTTCACTTTGACCAAAACACAAAAGAAAACGTGTTTTGGAAAAAACATTTTCAGCAATCACAGACATCGCATTCGGACGGGATTAGATTTCTCAAAGGACCGCTGAATTTGCTGAAAAACATTAGGTAATTTGCTCTGGAATTTTTACAGAGGTCGTGTGAGAGAAAGACAGACATGGAAGATTCGGATGGGATTAAAATCACAAAGTACGTCTGTGAAACAGAAATTTCTCTAACGACCCCCTGTAAAACTAGCCCCGTCTGAATAGGGCTATAGTTGTTATATTTTCTCGATGTATCTTACACCAATCCACAAATTCCTAGCGCATGGAAATGCACCTGGCAAATAAAATAAGTTAAATTCAGGATCTTAACATCAATTATACAACACTAAGTTCTAACTGAAGTAATCTGGAGAAAAGGCATTCCACTAGCATTAGGATGTTTAACTATACAGTGGAACCTCGGATTACGAGTGTTCCGCAAGACGAGCAAAGATTTTTAATAAATTTTGACTTGAAAAACGAGCATTGTCTTGGTTTACGAGCACCGAGTATCATGTATCATGCATGCGCTTCTTGTTTTGACGCCGAGTGACACGTCATCACAACTGAGCCAACGGTTTTTCACTCTCTTTCATTACAGAATTGTAGGTAATCGTCTCCCCTGCTGGGTGAATATACACACACGCACACAAACACACACGCACACTCAGAAACTCTGCAAACACTAAGACCCAGCAGGGGAGATGATTACCTATCGTCTCCCCTGCTGGGTCTTAGTGTTTGGAGAGTTTCTAAGTGTGCGTGTGTGTCTGTGTAAGGCAGAGAGTGTGTATCTCAGCTTTACAGCCCTCCCTCCTCTCAGGTTCCCAAACAAACTCTGCTCTGTCGCGATTTTTTTAGGTAAGGTGCTGGTTAATTTGTTTTTGTTGTTGTTTTATGTTACAGCAGTGATTCCATTAGTATGCGCTCACGTAAGTGTGACTAGCGATGTTCATTGCTAATTTTTAAACGGCTAATTTTTTAACGGTTTTAAAAACGGTCTCTTCGTTAATGTGTGTGTATGTGCACGCACAACACACACACAGCGCCTGCGTGCACAAATGGAAACACTTATCTGTAGGGATTTATTTTTATGTTTTTTAAGGTAAAGTGCAGGTTAATTTGTTTTATTTTTATTTCATATTTTGTGTTAATTATTTTTATGTATTTCTTTTTTGGGCTGTAGAACGAATAATTTAAGTTTCCATTATTTATTATGGGAAAATTATATTTTGTTTACGAGTGTTGTGGAATACGAGCCCGCTCCCGGAACGAATTATGCTCGTAATCCGAGGTTCCACTGTATATATTAATCTGCGTCTTCTAACAGGAGTTCTAACAACCATTAATTACACATACTGCCGGACACCAGCATGTAACTTGGTATGGTCTGCAGTACTAGAAAGAAGGGAGAGACTAGCTGCCTACCAAAACCCACATTCAGCACTACTCACAGAACCACTTGGTTTGTGAAAAAAGGCACTGTACACCATGCATAGTGCATTAGCTTTCCATTATATGCTGTTTTGTGGTTCAACCCAGAACTCTCACCTTTTGGCTACATAGTAGCAGTAGGAATTTAAATTCCTGTAATTACACTAACTTTTGGCCACTAACTGTCTGTTGCCAGCTCCATTAGTGATGGTTTTTTCCACCAGTCGGATATGTGTTGGTAGAGCAAAGTAACTAGCTAAATAAACATCATAATCTGTTGATAATAAATAGGCTTTGTGGAACTATTGTCATCACACTCAAGGTCTTGTTGTAGTACTGAACATCAGCACGGGTGTGATACCACAGATTTGCTAATACTCAGCCTGACCTTGAGTGTGATATTGCTTAAGTGAAAGTTATGACGGTTAAGCAGTCCTTAATAACACAGATGATAATAATTATTAATAATTATTATATATGAGTATTTTTTAGTTAAACACTTCCTATAAAATTTAAGTGGTTATTTGAACGTAGGAGAAACTATCATCATTGTATTTCGAATAAATTCCTTTTATAAGAAATTTTAATGTCCAGTCAGTGCAGTTTTGACCATTAGTGCTAGTGTTTACTTACTTCACTGCTGTGTGCTTTTTATGTTTTTTTTTAAACATTATGCATAGATCAGGGGTTGCTAAACTAGAGGCCATTTACTTTACACAAATGACTGTGGCAAAATTTATTTTAATTTGAATTATGGTACATAGTAAAACAATTTTAAAGTTATTTAATACTACATTTTTATTATTAAATCAACAAGATAATTATTATAAATTAACAAATTAAGAAATTATGAAATTTCACAATTTAAATAATGCATAATACTTAAATGCTTCAATGGTGTGGCAATTTGTTATTATTGGCATTGTTAACTGTAAGAAATATATATTTTTTTTCTTGTGTAATTTTTCTAAATTTTTATATAAATACTTTTCATGGTCAGTTCAGGGTTTTCAATTACTGCCACAGCTCATAACAATTATAAAAATGAATCAGAGTTAGATGTGTTGAACAGTGCTAAGTATTAAATAAGTCATAGACTTAATTTGTGGGGACCGGGTGACCAGACCAGTGAACCCAAAGTTATGCCCTTGTTACAGTGTGAATTAAAAATCTGCTAGGATGGGATGTTTTGGTTCTGACATGCCATCTTGTGAATACCATATTTAGTCCTAAGCAAACGAGTGTATGAACTGTGTCACTCATGTTGCTTTTGCTTCTACATGTGCTCACATAGTCAAATGTCAAGTTTTTTCTTCAGGCTCCTCTGCTTCAGTGTTGATTCTTTTTCTATAACAACACAACATGTCCTTTGGTTTTTAGTCATATAAGTTATACTGTACAAATATATGGTGCACGTTGCTAAGAATAACATGACAGTACAGCAGTCCGACTGTAAATTAAACATTTGGAAGAAAACGTCTCTAGGTTGACGGGGAAGGGGAACGAGACGCCAAGTCATGAAGTGACAGCTATGGGGATTGCTTCCAGAAATCATGTCTTGAAGACATATCTAGTCAACTTCACATTCATGACGTCATCGCCTTAGCTGCGCAGCCGCGTCTGACGTTGGGTACGTGGAAGAGTATAAATAAGTGTCAGACAAACCTACTACAGCTTCCGAAGCTCACAAGCGCCAGGCGTATATAAGTATGGCAGCGTAACGCGGCATCTCGTTCCCCTTCAGAGAACTGGGGTTACAGATGTAACCCTAGAGACGTTCCCTTTCAGGGGAACTTCGAGCCGCGTCACGAAGTGACAGCTATGGGGACGAGATGCCCACTCCGCCATGCTTATAGGTGCCTGGCCTGAGCCGAGAGCACCTGAGAGGACGGAGTTGGGTCGAGGTCGATGACAATTTAACAAATGTCGCAGACCCGGCAGCATCGCAGACCTCTTGAGGTGTCGCCCCCGCAGCCAGAGCCTTGGAGACCGCCATACCCCTAGTGGAGTGTGCCCGAACTGAGAGCGGAGAGGCTTCGTCAACTGCCCCACAGAGTAAACGGTACACTAGTGGGTCACGGGCCAGAGATCTTCCACCCGCAGGAGAGCGGAATGCGGAAATGGCGGCCACATATTCCTTTAAAGTGGATGGGGCTGACCCAGCAGATAACCACTCCTGCAGGAAGTCCGGTACGGCCCCCACAGGGCACTGAGCTGGATCCAACAGCCGGTTCCTGCACCAGATCATCTTGACCACCTCTGGGTGCACACGCCACTCCGTTGCCGACAACCTCTGTCTGGACAGAAGGTCTGCTCCCTGATTGAGGCGCCCTGGGACGAACATTGCTCGTAACAAGAGGTGCTTGCCCTGGCCCCACAGGAGGATCTGGGACGCCAATTTGCACAGTGAGCGTGAATGCAGAACCCCCTGATGATTGATGTAGGCGACCACCATCGTGTTGTCAGTGCGAACCAACACATGCTGGCCCCTGACATCTGGACGGAAGTATTTCAACGCTAACCAGACTGCCATAATTTTGACAGAATTTATGTGCCAGTCGCGCTGATGTCCCTTCCATAGGTCCTGTGCGGAGTGACCCCTGTAGATCGCTCCCCATCCTGTTGGTGAGGCGTCTGTTGTCAGTGTCACATAGTGGCACGTGGTGCCCAGAACAGGGCCTTGGGACAGGAACCCTGGCTCCTTCCATACCCTCAGCACCCGAATACAACGGGATGAAACCCAAATTACGCGGAACGGACTTCCTCTGGAGGAAAAAACCCTTGGTCTTGAGCCACCACTGGAGCGGCCTAGATGGCTAGAAGGAGTGACTGGATGTGAGGCGGGCTGACATCCGAGTCGAATCCCATATGACGCCCAGATAAGAGGTGACGCATGAAGGCGTGAGCACACTCTTCTTAGCATTCAGCCGTAACCCCATCACTTTCATGTGATCGGTGACGGGCCACAATTTCTGCAGAGTGGGCAAGAATCAGCCAATCGTTGATGTAATTCAGGATTCTGATACCTGACAGACGAAGTGGGGCTAAGGCCGCATCCACTACTTTTGTGAAAGTGCGGGGTGACAGAGCTAGGCCAAATGGAAGCACCCAAAACTGGTACGCCTCGCTCCCAAAGGCAAACCTCAGGAACTTCTGATGTCGAGGAAGGATGGAGATGTGGAAGTACGCGTCTTTCAAGTCTATCATGACGAACCAGTTGCCTGGGCGGATCTGGGTCACAACATGCTTGAACGTTAACATTTTGAACTTGTACAGTACTTCCTCAGACTGCGGTTCAGAACTTGCAGGTCCAGTCCCCCATCTTTCTTGGGGATGATGAAATAGCGGCTGTAAAAGCTGCACTCTCTTTGGGACTGAGGAATCCTTTCGATAGCCCCCTTCACCAAGAGAGCCTTCACCTCCTCTTCCATCACCTGGGACTGCTTCGGTTTCACTAGTGTACCTAGTACGCTATTGAACCGTTGTGGGGGGCTTCTGAACTGAATCCTGTAGCCCTCTCCCACTGTACGCAGAACCCACTGAGACACATCTGGAAGAGCTTTCCACTCGTTCACATGTGTTCTACTAGAGCAGGGGTACTCAAATATAAATTTGAAAGGTCCACTTACCAAATTTCTATTCAGTCCGAGGTCCGGAAAAATGACAGTCCAATTTCAACTACAAAAAAAGTCAAACCCAAAATTTTCGAACAATACCCAAAAATGACATGGTAGTCCTTTTAGTGTGAAAAATCTTCTTTGTGCCACCAGTTGTTTGAACTTGGGCATAAAATGTGTGAGGACCAGGTGAAGGGACTGATGTAAATGTTCATTGGTGAGGGTGCTGCAGATTCACAGCAGTACGTTGATCCGCGTTTGGAACCATCAAGTTCCGCTTCACCCCGTGACAAAAACATTGTGATAATTTGAAGGGACATTTTCTGTAGGACAGGAACACCTGCTGCAGTAACCATCTTTGTCCAGAAGGTGAGAAGGTGACCACTTTTGATTGCTAGATTAAGAACATTGGTTTTCTGCTTCCCACGGGGAGCATGAATGCATATTTTTCTGTCCACTCACTCTTAAATTAGCTGTTTTCAAAATCAACTTATATCAATGACCAGCTTTCAGCAGGCCATTAGGATATTAAGGACATATTATAAGAAGCAGAATGAGCAGCTCACTTCTTATATCTTCCAGTCTGAGTCGTTCGTTCTTTTGCATCTACTGCACCGCATAGCGTCTATGGGAGTCACGTTAAAAAGGAACGAACAACTCGGGACATAACTATTCAATTCTGTTTCGTGTACATAGCCTACGGAGGGTTTGCGATGATTTGCGCATGTGCGCCGAGTAGAAAATGAATGCATCACTCTCGGAGACGACTCGTTCTTCTGAGTCATGTTAAAGATTCATTTAAAAAAAAACGAATCGTTCATGAACGACCCATCACTATAAGACTCAAAGATATATCGCACGGAAACACAGTTGTACACTTTATTGAGAACTCATTTGGATTATGATTAAATTAGCATGTTTGTTTTGGCGTCGGTCCAGATTTAACCGTATTTGGGTCCGGATGCGGACCGGACTCTTCTCTATTGAGTACCCCGGTACTAGAGGAACCAGCCTGATGAGACTGTTTCCTGGTGATGGGGGCTCCGAAGAGCTGAAAGGAGCGGTAACGGCCACATGGGCCGATGAACGCTGAACCCCTCAGGGGAGTCGCCTGGACCCCGAGCTAGTGCTTGGCCGAACGTGTTTGTTCCTGATGCACTTCTGGAAAAAGGGCAGACCCCTTCTTGAGGGTTTAATCCTAGGTTCTAGGATGTGTTCGTCCCATTTTCCTCGAACTCATGCTTCCTGCTGAACTTGTGGCCAGGAAATATCTAATTTCTCTGTAGCCTGAACTAAACACTCAATTAGCTCTGTATCACCTATAGGGGGATCATGTTTCACTGGCTTGTGCACCACATGTGGCGCTGGCTACTCCCCCTCCTCCATGTCTGAATCAGACACTCAGAGATGCAGAGGCGAGCTAGCGGCTAGTGCTAGCAGCGCGCTAGCAGCGCGAGGAGTAGACCCTACGGGATCTGAACCCTCTGAGGTCCCGGTGTCCGAACCAGATAAGGTGGAAGCTAAGCTATCACTAGCCACCTCCTCCAGCACGATGCGGGAGCCCCACGAATACATGCTCCGTCTGAGAGGATAGCACAACTTTCGCATTCCTCTCCGGTCAGAACCGCTTCGGCGTGTGTATCACCCGGCTTGATGAGCCTGGAGCACGGCTGAACACAGCGCTTAGCCGCACACATCAGTGTATGTGAAATATAGTGTGGATCAGTGGATTTTGTGAAGGATCAGTGTTCTGTCTTTGGTGTGAAGCGAAGGAAGCTATAGTAGGTTTGTCTGACACCTATTTACACTCTTCTGCGCATCCAACGTCAGACGTGGCTGCGTCGTGCTGCGACTGCGATGACTTCGTAAATGTGAAGTTGATTAGATATCTCTTCAAGATGCGATTTCTGGAAGCAATCCCCATAGCTGTCACTTCGTGACGCGGCTCGAAGTTCCCCTGAAAGGGAACAAAAGTTTACTGCACCCGGGCTTGGAAATTCACAAAATTCACAATATACTGTAAAAATTTACAAGTTGTTTTCAGATTTATAACTGAGAAGAGGGAAGTTTCAGTCTGTGCATAAACTGCACTGAAATGAATGGATTCAGTATTGCAAAATAGAAACTGTAATCATTTAATCATTCATCTTTTTTTTTTATGCAATTTCCTAGGTCTAGGTCATGGTAAATTCACGAAGGAAATAAGCAGGGATAGAACACCAGTGCACAGAAACAATCACCCGCATTCAGAGAAGTAAAAATGTGTCACATTTTTGAGGGACAGAAACTATATTTTATAAAACTTTTAGCTTTAGTGAAGAGCATACTGTGTTTTAAATAAATATAGTCAGCGTGTCACACTAATGTACACACTATTTTATTTACTAGTGTGCGCAATTCATAAATCATTCAACTTGGTTACGACCATCAGTCTGGTTGCAAGGAAAGGGAAAAGGGAAAAAAGAAACTGTGTGGGATTGCTAGATTGTCCAAACAGTCATCAGGTTGAGTAGTTAAAGAGTGGGACAGTTATTAAGCAGTGTGTATTGATTGCTGTCTTCTCAGCATGCTCCAGGGATTACCCAGTGTCCTCCTGGAAGGCTATCAATGTTCATTAGTCACCATGACATAGAGTGATGATCCTGCTGACCAAGAGGTCAGCAGAGATAGATGAACAAAGGAGGCAAGGATATGGATACCATTTTCTCAACAGCACGTGGGAAGCGGTCTTGAACCTGATTTAGAGCCTCATCTATACATTTGAAGGTTAACGGGAATAGCATAGCAGTAAAGACAGTTCATAAATAACAGTCAGCGATTCTGAGTTTCAGAAAGGTGTACATTTCTCTACATTTAGAAGTCTATAACCAGAAGGTGCAGTATAGAAGCAAATTTCATGTGTATGTTAGGAATGTATTATATCAATGAATAAATACATCACTACACATACCTTTAATCCTACTTTCAATTCAATTCAATTTTATTAATGTAGCGCTTTTAACAATATGGTCATTGTCTCAAAGCAGCTTCACAAAATAAAAAAAAGATTATGGAAATGTGTATGAAATGTGAGAAAGTGTGTATGAAAAATCATAATGCTCAGATTATCCTTGATGTCGAGGGCGATGGTGACGGTGGCAAGGAAACACTTCTTTCAAGGGACTTTAACAACTTGTGATGTGAATAGTGTGTTTTCACTGCGATGCTTCAATTTATATTTAAATTCTTGGAGATCAATCCATCTTCCTTGCTTTATTTTTAAGGCAAATTTCTCCACCAGTATATTGTGTTGCTCCATCATTCCCATGTGATTTAGCAGCTAATCTGGCATCTGCATGGATGTGTGCCACAGTCAAGCACTTAACATTCCCCCTCAATTTTCTTCTACTGTAGTTTGAAAATGCACAGTGCTGTTTTAATTATAGCTTGAAAAAGGCTGTACAGTTCACATAATGACAAAGGTTAGCATCAACCAGTTGCAGCACTCATGATATTTGCTGTGATGTCTGTATTTTTTTTTACTTTGATACTGTAGTGCATGTGGGGTTAACGAAAGCAACTATTTTGAGAAACTGTTGGCAGAAGATGTGTTATATGCTGTTCTAATAACAAAAAGAAATAAAAATTTTGGCTTATAATAACTTCACTTACTTGATCTTTAAAACTGGATCATAATAATTCACACTTGAAGCTATTCTGTGAACTATCTAACTATATAAGAAAAAGCAAGCGGAAATCTGGCAGTGAAATATTTTATAATTAGAACACAGTCTTAGCCCAATGAAAAAAAGGGCATTGAGCGAACTTTAAAACCCTGCCGAGGGTGATACAGTGGTTGTTTGTGTAGTAGATAAGAAAAAAAGCATCTATTCTTTATACAAGTTAGACTTCAAAACCTGCAGTAGGCATCTGCATGAAACATGTCTCTATGTAGTACAGTAGGTGGGGTAGGATTTAGCATGGGTCTGCACTAAAGGAAAGGTTTTTAAGGACAAACTTGAGAGGTAATGACTAACATGACACACCTAAGTCCATTTGTCCTCCATATTTTCTGTCACTTTGACTGAGAGGTGAACTGTGTGTGTGTGTGTGTGTGTGTGTGTGTGTGTGTGTGTGTGTGTGTGTGTGTGTGTGTGTGTGTGTGTGTGTGTGTGTGTGTGTGTAAATATAAGCAGGGCAAAGCTAGGGTCAGACAGAATGCAGTTAGCAAGCTTTATATCTGCAACATAATGTGTTTTGAGAAAAGTATAACTGTATGATGCTGATTACCAGGCCAAGGTCTTGAACCCAAATAAAAAGCTCACTTACCCTTAAGGTCTGTGGTGTTGTCTGTGCAGCCGAGATTGCTACACATTAAAATGCATGTTGAAGAACATATTATCTGGATGTAGAAAATGCGTATGTGGAGGTAGAAAATGCATAAACAGTGTAGGTAACGGGATCTCTTTGAATATTCACATAATTCATTCATTCATTCCTTTGTTCGTAAAATAGATATCAGCTGACAAGTAAATATTTGTTCACTAACAAAATTATGTTCATATTAACCTATATTCATTTGGTCACAAACTAATTCGAGAGCCTGTAGCATGTTAAAGATTCCCATAAATCAAATAAGATAGGAAAAGGGATGAGACAAAAAGACAAAGTAGATGGTGTGCACTGAAGTTGTTATAGGCAGCACCATATTCAATTAGGTTTAAATTACACACACTGTTTCTCTCACTCTGTCTCATTTTTTTCTGATGTCAAAACCAGAGGCCTGTCATTCACCTGAAGTGAGCAGGTTTTTATGTCTGTGACCTTTCTGCTGCCTCATGATTTGATTTCTTTTTTTAATCATTGCTCCTCATATCAAATTTGGTGACCTGTGTGTATATGCACTTCTGTGGGGTTAGGCAGAGGACACGGACTGAACCTAACACAGTCTGAAAAAAAGAAACTAGTTTCAGAGCATTTTAAAATAAACTGAAATGCATACTGTATTGGCCACTTTTAAAATGAACCTGAACACGAGTTGAATTTTTGCTTTGGTGGTTGGCCGGATGTTTCCTGCTGTGCTGCGGTTGGGAACCTAATATAATGATGTGAGAGATTTTTTTTTCCTGCATACTATCTTCTACTCTTTCTACTCATCAAGGACTTCAAGTGAAAGGATGGTAAATTAAATTTTCTCTTAAATCTGTCCACACCAGATGACTAAACAGGGGATCATCTCATCACGAATCAATCACGAATGTCAAGGGAATCCGTGCAATCAATGATCACATGTAAAGACTAGTGTAAGAATTGAAAACACAACCTGGGAATGAAAATTGTCACGGGGATGTGACATCAGTCTCAGACTTATATGAGTTCATTCTTCTTCTCTGCAATGCAGGTAATGCAGAACATTTATACTGTACATCTATTGATTATTTCTCTGTCTCATTTGTGCCATTTGTTATTACCTGTATTAGTTTTATCACACTGTCAGCACAAAATAATATGCATTTCAAATATTTAAACAAATCAAAACATTGAAATGAACTAAAGACATATTGCATTAGAGCAGCAGTCAGAGGAAATCTGGATTTAAGACCTCTAATCCTATTCCCCGGGGGACTGTATGTATCCAAGCAAAAGTTCCTAATAATCAACTGTGACATGAGTGATTTAAGTTGCAATAAACAAATTTTACGTGTGACAGACTGGCTTCTGGGGTTATCAGAATTTTAACATACTGAACAAGACCAAACTATTTTACTAAAATCATTGTATGTGTGATTTGGAACCTGTCATAATGAATAATGAATAAATAAAACCATGTCGGACTGCAAGTAGACTCACCACCTTATTTCATTTGATATGATCTAAATCACTTGAAGAGTTCGTAGCATTTTCCACTTGGTTCACACCAGAAAAAAAAAACAAGCGTACTAAAATGCATCATTTCAAACCATGCAAGGATGTCTTTTCTGTTTATTGGACAGATGTATGTCACAAGGACAAAAAAAAAGGAAATACAGGAAGAGATCCTGTGTCATAGACTACTGCATGTTTCATCACATTGGTTGCATTTTCTATGAAGCATGACTACACCTGGACAACAGTATGTTGATGCACTGCAGGCTTTGAATGCACATTTGAAGACAATACAGCAGGCAGCATGCATTAATCCTATTGAACTGTGACATGCTCATCAGCTAAATATATTTTCAAAGATCCGTCAGCTATGCACACTTATCCTGTTTTGGTTTGGTGTGCTTTCTCACCAGGAGAACCGCACCAGAATTCACCAGATGATTTGGATCGAAGAATTCACCAGATGATAGTCTCGGTCCAGTTGTTTTGGTCCATACCCGAGTGCGATTAGTATGTTCGCATCAGATGAAACAAACCACACAAGAGAGAAAACATGATCAGACTAAAGCACCCTTACACTTGGGTAAAAATGGAGAAACTCAGGGGAGATTGAAGCTCATCCAACAGTGCTCTATGTGAAATGCAAGCATAGCTAAGCTCTAATCACTAATATAAACATATAAACATTCATTCATTTTCTGTAACTGCTTCATCCTGGTCCAGGGTGTAGTGGATCTGGAGCCTATCCCAGAACACTATGCATGAGGTGAGAATACACCCTGGATGAGAATGCCTGTCCATCAAAAGGGACTATGCACACAAATATTCACACCTGGGGCAATTTATTGTCACCCAACCACCTGCCACATATTTTTGAGAGGTGCAACAAAATATTTCACTTTATTTAAGGCCATTTTAAAAAGCCACATTTACACTATAGACATTCTTATGAAAGCGAAATGTATTTGTTTCATTACTTTAAAGGAGGCTTTATTTTATGGTGTATTATTGGTAGAAAAGAATATGAAGATTCAAAAAGTTTGGATTACAAAATTAAATTTAAAAAGTCTGTAGTGATTAAATTAAGCTCTTAGCTCTGAGATAGATATAGCATGTATCACAGTGCTGTTGGATTCTCAAAACTGATTGATCAGAAGGTGTTAATTAATTATGTACTGTATAACAGCCAAGATCTGACAGTTGGGTTTTTCTTTTTTTTAATGTACCCAAACCTCATCCTTCATTTTGACTACTTTAAAGTATTTCTCTTTCTGTGAATTGTCTATTATTCACCTTTTCCCTCTTTTATATGCTTTGCCAGCATTGTCATCTGTTTCACAGTCTTTTTTCTTCCTGTTTCTGTCTTGTCCTTGTAAAACAGAGATAGCAAACAGTAACTCTGTCCTAATTTTAAAAATTAATTGTGTTATGATTGATTTCAAGAACAGCTATTTGAGCAAGTAAAAAAAGAAGGAATTCTTGGTTGGTTTTTCATGTTTCTATATATTAAAAAAAAAACAGAACTCAAATGAATGTGTAATACAGTGTTGAAAAAGGCAAAATAATAGTCCCGTCATGGGCCTGAATTGCTAGATGTTCCTAAAAGACAGTGGCACACCATTGTCAGTTCATTCTGTCACTATATTGGTCCTATAATCTAATGCTTTTGTAAGCAAGAAGACATCTGATTTGTGGTCAAAATGGGTGGTTTTTCCATATGTTGTAGCTGTATACAGTCATGTTCAATTGTTGGTACCCCTCTTTTAATTCTGTGTTTTTGTGTAAAAACACAATCAAAATCATCTGGGTCTAAGTATTAGGTAATATCAACCTCAGACGGAAAAAAAACTCATCACCTTTACCGTGCTAGTATTTCTTTAACCAAACTGAAGTCAAAAAAATGAAAAAAATTTAGGCAAAACACAGTGATTCAAGTCCTGATTCAATAAATTATAGATCCACTTTCAGCAGCAATAACGTGAAGTAATAATTAATTGTATGGTTTTATCAGTATCTCACATAATATGGCTCATTCATCTTAACAGCATTGCATTAGGTTTTTGGGTATTCGCTTATGCATAGCTTTGTTAAGATCCTGTACCAGCATTTCAAGTGAGTAGAGGTCTGAACTGGGCCATTCTAAAACCTAGATTTTTTTGTTTTTCAGCCATTATGATGTAGATTTACTGTATGTGTTTCAGATCATTGTCCTGTTGCATTATATAATTTTTAACAAAGTTTTAGCTAAAGGACAGATGGCCTCACATTTGCCTATAGAATTCTTTTTAACTTGATGACTGCAAGGTTCCCATGTCTAGAGGGAAAAAAAGCCCAAATCATGACCCCTTCACCACCGTGCTTGACAGTGGATATGACGCGTTTCTGTTGAAATACTGTTTGGTTTTCGCCAAACATGGCATTGGGAATTGAAGCCAAACAACTCCACAACAACACCCTCTCTTCTGTCTATACACACTGATCCAGAAACTTTGTGGTTTGTTCAGATGTAGTCAAACCTTCCATGAGATTTCACCTTTTAACCTTTTCAAGCAATCTATACTTGTTCAGTCTTCTTCTAATTGTACTCAGTGAGACCTGTAGGGTCAGAGATAAGTTTTCTTTTTCTTTTTTAATGGGTGGGTGGAGTGCATGGTCTGACCTTGAGGAAAAATGTGTTGTGATGTCCACCCCAGAGAAGACTGGAAACTGTCATGAATGCTTTTTACTTGTGAATAATCTTTTTCACTGTAGAATGTTGAACTCCAAATTGATTGGAAATGGTTTATAACCCTGTCCAAAATGATGTACAGCAACATTCTCTCAGACCACTGTTTATGTCTTTCCCTCATAGCTTTGTTATAAAAATAATAGCCGGAATGCTCCACACCAGCAAACTACCGAAACTTCTGCTTTTATAGAGGTCTGGACACTTTCTAAAGATCTATTAATCAAGGACTGATGTTTAGCAGCACCTGGCTGCAAATTTCCCTCTTAAATCCTGTGGAAGCAGTAATGGGGTACTTAGTATTGCCTGCTTTTTTGTGTGAGTTTTTGACTTTTTTGTTACTTTGTTGTAAGTAATGGCACTGTAAAAAAGTTAAATGTTGTTTGTCATATGTCCCATTCGCACTGGATTTAAAAATTACCCCCACATCTGAATTTCATGTAGAGCATTGGCCCCGGGATAAGCAATGCCTTTGTCAGCCTTTTTTCATACAAATAAATATTATGTTTATGTTATATTACATATTATATATTACATTCATATTTATATCACATATTACAAATAATATTAAATTTTATTCAAATAAAGCCCTATTCATGATTTTTGTCTTTCTGCTCATTGCATTCTTGTATTGTGTATAGCGATATCACCCGCACCCAAAATAATAAATAATAAAGCCCCAATTCTCCATGGAAGATGGATAAAAAAGCGCACAGTAAACAAAAACCTCGAAAAAATGGTATACGACCCCACGAAATACTGGCCAAATCACAGATATATTGATTTGCACAGGACTAATATTATCACAGGACCTCATTGTCCGCAAATTATTGTAGGTCATTTGCGAGGGAATTTTTCCTTTATAAATTACAGACATGAACGGTCTGCATGTGATTAAGATCACAGACAACCCCTGCAATTATTACAAATCACAAAAGGTCTCCAGGTAATACTGATCCTGTGCGAATTGGACAATACCTATGATGATAACCAATACCAAAAGCTATGATCGGATTTTTTATTATGTTTTTCAAAAAACAACAACATTGAATTAAAAAAGAGGCTCTAACTTTTACACATGACTATAGTTTGTGCTATCATATGTCTAACTGTGAAACCATAGCAACTGGCAGTATACACTATCAAAGAAATGGTTGAGTGACATGAAAAAAAAACAGTGAGGTGGTAGAAGCCCAGAGAGTAAGAAGCAGTTTGAAGGATTTCAATGTCATGTAAAATGTCATTTATTATTACTTTTTAATGCATAGTCTGGATTTATAGATCTGTAAACCAGGCAGTAAGCAACAAGGTTGCCAGATGTTTCTGACCATAATGGGGATTTGAAAATATGCTACCATTTAGAAGATTGTTACCCAGAAATATATATTTTTTCTGCTATTGTTGGATTTCCCCAGTTTAGTGTAATATCCTCTTTGCCCTCTACTTGCTGTTGACAAACGTACACTATATGAAACGTGGACACCTGACAGTCTCACGCCCATGTCCTTACCTGGGTGCAGTTTGTGTTCCATTTCAATCGGAAGGTGTTCGCTGGGGTCGAGATCAGGCTTCTACGCTGAAGCTTGGCAAACTTGGGAAATATTAAGGGTACAGCTTACAAAGACATTCAAGACAACTGTGTGCTTTATCTTCGTGACAACAGTTTGATTAAGGCCTTGTTCACACGGGGGTTAAATTTTTGGATAAACGAACGCGCTCTGAACGTCCTAGATGTTTATGTTACGTTTTGTAGTGGCACTCGATTGACTTCAACACTGGCATTCGTTTGTCTCTGTCTAACGCCAGCCTGCAGCCCAACTTGTTTGTGTGTTAACCTGTGGGGGCAGTGTGTCGGGAACTGGATATGAAAGCCCTTGTCGTTTTATTTGAGGTGCCTGCTTTTAATATGGACCATTTTGCTATATTAGACATTAATCTTCTTGTTTTAAAAATTCTAATTCTTCTTCTTTGTCTTTCGGCTGTTCCCTTCCAGGGGTGGCCACAGCGAATCATCTGCCTCCATCTAACCCTATCCTCTGCATCCTCTTCTCTCACACCAACTAACTTCATGTCCTCTGTCGCTGCATCCATAAATCTCCTCTTTGGTCTTCCTCTAGACCTCCTGCCTGGCAGTTCCAACCTCAGCATCCTTCTACCGATATATTCGCACTCTCTCCTCTGAACATGTCCAAACCACCTCAATCTGGCCTCTCTGACTTTATCTCCAAAACATCTAACATGGGTTGTCCCTCTGATGAACTCATTCTTGATCCTATCCAACCTTGTCACTCCCAAGGAGAACCTCAACATCTTCATCTCTGCTACCTCTAGCTCTGCCTCCTGTCTTTTCTTCAGTGCCACTGTCTCTAAGCCATAGAGCATCGCTTGTCTCACCACTGTCCTGTACACCTTTCCTTTCATTCTCGCTGATACTCTTTTATCGCACAATACACCTGACACTTTTCTCCACCCATTCCAACCTGCCTGTACTCACCTCTTCACCTCCTTTCCACACTCTCCGTTGCTCTGGATCGTTGACCCTAAGTACTTAAAGTCCTGCACCTTCTTTACCTCTGCTCCCTGTAGCCTCACTGTTCCTCTTGGGTTCCTCTCACTCATACACATGTATTCCGTCTTGCTGCTGCTAACCTTCATTCCTCTGCTTTCCAGAGCATACCTCTAACTCTCCAAATTTTCTTCCACCTGTTCCCTGCTCTCGCTACAAAGCACAATGTCATCTGCAAACATCATAGTCGATGCCGATCCTTGATGCAGACCCACCGTCACACCTACAGCACATCTCACCACTGTCTTACAGCTCTCATACATGTCCTGCACCACTCTAACATACTTCTCTGCCACTCCAGACTTCCTCATACAACACCACAGCTCCTCTCTCGCCACCCTGTCGTACGCTTTCTCTAAATCTACAAACCGGATTCCAAAAAAGATGGGACACTAAACAAATTGTGAATAAAAACTGAATGCAATGATGTGGAGATGGCAAATGTCAATATTTTATTCAGAATAGAACATAAATCACGGAACAAAAGTTTAAACTGAGAAAATGTATAATTTTAAGGGAAAAATATGGTGAATCAAAATGTCATGGTGTCAACAAATCCCAAAAAAGTTGGGACAAGGCCATTTTAACCACTGTGTGGCATCTCCCCTTTTTCTTACAACACTCAAGAGATGTCTGGGGACCGAGGAGACCAGTTTCTCAAGTTTAGAAATAAAAATGCTCTCTCCAACTGTTCAATCGTCTTGGGCCTTCTTTGTCGCACCTTCCTCTTTATGATGCGCCAAATGTTCTCTATAGGGGAAAGATCTGGACTGCAAACTGGCCATTTCAGTACCCGGATCCTTCTCCTACGCAGCCATGATGTTGTGATTGATGCAGAATGTGGTCTGGCATTATCTTGTTGAAAAATGCAGGGTCTTCCCTGAAAGAGATGACGTCTGGATGGGAGCATATGTTGTTCTAGAACCTGAATATATTTTTCTGCATTGATGGTGCCTTTCCAGACATGCAAGCTGCCCATGCCACACGCACTCATGCAACCCCATACCATCAGAGATGCAGGCTTCTGAACTGAGCGTTGATAACAACTTGGGTTGTCCTTGTCCTCTTTGGTCCGGATGACATGGCGTCCCACATTTCCAACAAGAACTTTGAATCGTGACTCGTCTGACCACAGAACAGTCTTCCATTTTGCCACACTCCATTTTAAATGATCCCTGGTCCAATGAAAACGCCTGTGCTTTTGGATCTTGCTTAGAAATGGCTTCTTCTTTGCACTGTAGAGTTTCAGCTGGCAACGGCGGATGGCACGGTGGATTGTGTTCACTGACAATGGTTTCTGGAAGTATTCCTGAGCCCATTCTGTGATTGCACCACAAACAGGAATGATACTGTAAAGGAAGTGTCGTTTAAGGGCCCGGAGATCACGGGCATCCAGTATGGTTTTACGCCCTTGACCCTTACGCACAGAGATTGTTCCAGATTCTCTGAATCTTCGGATGATATTATGCACAGTTGATGATGATAACTGCAAAGTCTTTGCAATTTTTCGCTGGGTAACACCTTTCTGATATTGCTCCACTATCTTTCTGCGCAACATTGTGGGAATTGGTGATCCTCTACCCATCTTGGCTTCTGAGAGACACTGCCACTCTGAGAAGCTCTTTTTATACCCAATCATGTTGCCAATTAACCTAATTACTGTTATTGGTCTTCCAGCTCTTCGTTATGCTCAAATTGACTTTTTCCAGCCTCTTATTGCTGCTTGTCCCAACTTTTTTGGGATTTGTTGACACCGTGAAATTTGGAATCAACATATTTTTCCTTTAAAATGATACATTTTCTCGGATTAAACTTTTGATCTGTCATCTATGTTCTATTCTGAATAAAATATTGACATTTGCCATCTCCACATCATTGCATTCAGGTTTTATTCACAATTTGTTTAGTGTCCCAACTTTTTTGGAATCCGGTTTGTACAATGCAACTCTCTATTACCTTCTCTGTACTTCTCCATCAGCATCCTCAAAGCAAATACTGCATCTGATGTACTCTTTCTAGGCATAAAACCATACTGCTGCTCACAAATGCTCACCTCTGCCCTTAACCTAGCCTCCACTACGCTTTCCCACAGCTTCATTGTATTGCTTTAAAAAAAATAAAAATTCTAATTAAATTATTATATTTTTATATAATATATAAAAAATATTTTTTAAATAATACGGCAACGTAGGGAGAGAAAAAATCGCAGCCACTACTGGGTTCACCCTCTGACTGCACAACGTCGGATTAAAGGAAGTTTTTTGTGGTTTATGAAGAAATGCAAACATTTCTGCACACGTTTTATTTTTTTAAGCATTTTATTTTTGCTTTTTTTCCGCATTTCCCTATGTATAGCATGTAGGATCATGGTATATATCCGGTCCTCCGAAGCGTAAAATGGACGCGGAGAAAACGAACTAGACACGGTTTCCTTGCGTTCGTTGGGATTTGAACGCCAAGAAAAAGCTGCATGCAACGTTTTTTTAACGGCGTATAAACGCGCAGCCGGACAAACGCACGTCACCAAAGCCCGTGTGAACACCGTCATTGACTCCTATGTGTAGAAAACCCTCTGCGCTTCATCCGCGCTCACCGGACGCTACGAACCTCAGAAAAACGCTCGATTTTAACGCCCATGTGAACAAGGCCTACGAGACAAATATGAGTGTGATGACCAGGTATCCACATACATTTGCCTACATAGTTTACATGGCCTTTAACAAAATACTGTTGGTTCTGTGTGAAAGAAATTTTCCTTTAGCTACAGAACTAGAGTTAGGTTTGCAGAACAAATTGTTCCTCTTTTATTGGAACTTAGATAAAAATAACAGAGAAAATACCCAGAGGATTAAATCCTGATACCCTACAATCAACCACGCGCCATACGATCACAAAGCTCCGGACTTCGGGTAGTTCCCAGAATTTCAAAATCTACAAAAGGGGGTAGGGCATTTTCATATTTAGCTCCAACGCTTTGGAATAGCCTTCCAGACAGTGTTCGGGGAGCAGACACGGTTTCTCAGTTCAAAAGTAGACTCAAGACGCATCTTTTTAATCTGGCATACACATAACTCATCCCATAATCTCATACTCCAGTTCACCTATCCCGAATGACTCGTCCCTATGCTGAACTGGTCGTCATGTAAATTTAAATAATTTCTGTCATATTGAATTTTCACCTGCACAACACACAAGATGTTATATCATTTCTATCTGTTATCACCCAAATGAGGGTGGGTTCCCTGTTGAGTCTGGTTCCTCTCAAGGTTTCTTCCTAATGCCATCTCAGGGAGTTTTTCCTTGCCACTGTCGCCATCACCCTTGGCTTGCTCATCAGAGAAATTTCATTCATTCGTCTCATTATTATTATTATCTGCACATTTTTCTCACACATCCACACTTCTAATTATTTTCTTTTCTATAATTATTTTTTATTTTTATTTTATTTTTTTTATTATTATTTTTTTAATTAATTAATTTATTTATTATTATTATTAAAAAAAAATTTTTGGTTAAATTTCTTTAATTTTTGTGAAGTTGCTTTGAGACAATGTCCATTGTTAAAAGCGCTATATAAATAAAATTGAATTGAATTGAATTAAATCCTGGATAAATATACTGATTGTCCCACTCTGATGTCCACTTCATGGACAGTGGAAAATGCAGAGCTAAGCAGGCCACATAACGGCCAGGGCCCCCAATTACTCAAACCATGTGATTTGGACATCCCATCAGCGCCTGTAATAGGCAGCATGAACGTCTTGCTGAGCTAGGGAAACGCCTCAGAGAACACAGGGTAAGGGTGCAATTAAATAATAGCATGCAACTGGTGGCCTTGGAGATGGCGCCAAGAAAACGTGGACGGCAGGGAGGTGATGGATGGTGTTGGCACACTTGGGTTTTATTGGGGTTTATAGGGGTTATAGGAGAACGCTCAGTGTGAGTTCCATGAATAAACGATTCTCTATTACCGTCTGTCACTATGCTAAACTCATCTGTCATTATTACTTATTCACATAGGCCATAATGCAGGTTACTGAGGCACATAAACACCAGAGCACAAGACATACTGTAAGAGTGTGTGAATATGCAGCACTCAATAGGCAGATAAAATATCATCCCATCAGTAGTAGCATGACAGGCTCATATTGCCCACTGCTGCCTCTAGCTCTTAGCCTTGGAATATATCTCCACTATTATGAATTACATCTACTTAACATCTGACTCTCTGAGCGTTATGTTCTGTTGCATATCTAGAGTGCTTTGGTTTACAATATCACAATGATTTAACATGATTGTTGCATTTTATTCGTAAACAACCAAGAATTATAGAAAAGCAAAGACTTCGTAATGGTGTTCTTTGTTAAGGATAAAATATTGGTTAAATTCCACCTTACCAAGAAGTTACTCTATAGCTGAGCAGAGCTCAAAATACATTTTGTGGAACGTTAAATTTTACTTGTACCTCCTGTCTGTTATCACCTTATCTACCCTCTCTCATCCTTGTTGCTCTTTGCCTTTGTTAAATCCTGACACATACAGTCTGCTCACACCCAGTCTCGCTGTGTCATGCACACTTACACACTGTATGAGACGGTTAAGCACTATAAGGCAGAGATCTTACTGTACCTCTGCACTACAGTTTAACAAATCGTTCTTTTTCTGATAAAATATGTTTTCAATTCAGTATATACTAAAGACATAAGTCTTTTTCTAGTGACTTCCAACATAGTTCATTCACTGTGTTTCTGGGGAAAGTGTCAAATCGTCTGTGTTTAACTTGCCCTTTAATTTTATCCTGTTAATGCACAGACTTGGACAAATGCAGTTTGGCTTTATATGATAAACTGGTAATTACCCCTGATGTACTGGCCTTGCCTTTCTCTGCCTGTGAGGGTTAGAGTGTGTGGCTTGAGAATGCAGCAACTAGTGATTATCTCTGATTGGTGCAGAGAGGTCATGCTGTTTGCACTGATTGCTCTGGGCCAGCGGAGGCGTCACTGCTAGTGCTTTTTGACCACTTACAATCCTATTGGAAAAGAAAATATGGAGGCTGGAAACTCGCTAGTACTGATTAAAGGGCTTCATCAGACTAATACATTGTAACAAAAGATTTAAGATTTGGTTCATTTCACGATCCAGTTCATTTTGAGGTTAATGTAGAGCAATCATCCCAGTGCAAGACTATTGGTTGTTGCGATTGTGGCAGCGTTAATTAAAAGTGTATTTCATAATAATAAAAATTACATTTAATGCTACAGATATGGTTGTAGGTTGTTTTTGAAAGTTAGAATTGCTTTGATAAAATGCCATTGGAACTAAATTGTCTACATGACAGATTTGTATCACTGAACCTCAATGGAATCAAACTAGGGAGTCAAACATGGGTAGATCAGGGTAACTGCTGATACTAGTAAATGCACACGTGTTGCTTTTTGAAACAATGAGTGCCACAAAATAACTTTAGGAAAAAAATGCTAGACTACTGCAATTTACCAAACCATAAAATCAGGAAGCAGAAAAAAAAAAATAAAAATAAATATATATATATATATATATATATATATATATATATATATATATCATTGGCTGTTCGAGCACCTAAAAGGAGTACTGGCCTCAATAAATTAAAGACTAAGATCTGTTCTGTGAAACCAGATGTGATGCATTTTGGACTGTGGGCGAGCATCATATTACAGTACAATAGTAAAGCTATATGGGATACTGCAGTGTGATAAATCATGAGCAATATATTTTATTAATTTTCCACCTTCATTTTGTTAATTAAACTTGTGGTTAACTTTCAGATCTAAACTTTTTTTATGCCTCATCAATAGAACTTTATCTTTCTTTCTTAAATATTTCCATAATCAACAATCAAGGAACGTGTGTACAAGAGACATGAGATAAAGCTGTCTCTTGACTATAGACTTTAACAAGGACACAACTCACTGACTTGGCTAGATGGTGTGAACGAGTTCTTCTTTTCCATGGTCAGAATTCTCTCTGGTGGAGTTTATCTTTTTTCATCTTCACTTGCATAGAGCCTTCTAGAGCCTACAGAGCCAGACAACTTTGTGATGCTGATTTATTGAAGGAATTAAGATATGACTAAATGGCTTGTTATACAACTTCGCATTGCACAGCTCTTTGTCTCATGTTGAGGAGTGAACAGCTACCAAATGCAAGCGTATCACCCGAAACACCTCAAGGACTTTTATCTGCTTGATTAGACATGGATTAATGAGGGAACAGGTCACACCTGGTTATGCAAACTGCTTGTCAGCCATTTGTTCTATTATTTATGAGCCCCCCGCAGAATGTGTACGAAAATGGTTGTAATTTTTTAAAGGTTAATGTCACACTTTTGTCAGTGTCCTTGAATAAAAGCCTTGCCTTCGCTCACGTCTTGAGTGTTAGCTTTCAAATTGAGTGTGGTGGTATACAGAGGCCAAATGCCAAAAACATATCTTTGTTCCAAAATTTACAAACATGACTGTAAATGCGGTCGGATGTTATGTGATTGGATGTTAAGTGGCATGTACACTGTAAGTAAATGTTGATATTCTGTTGTTTTGAGGTTGTATTTGAGGTGTAGTCATCATCTATACTGCTTTATCCTGTATACAGGTTCATGGGAACCTGAAGCCTATCCCAGGAAACGAGGTGGCGTGGTACACCCTGGAAGGGGTGCCAATCCACTGTTTCGCACACATTGGTACCTTATGCGCACACTCACACACTACAAGCGAAAGCCAATTAGCTTAATCTGCATGTTTTTGGACTATGGGAGGAAACCGGAGTACCCGGAGGAAACCCACCAAGCATGGGAAGAACAGGCAAACTCCATGCACACAGTGGCAGGAATCGAAACTGGGCGAGAATTAAACCCAGACCCTGGAGGTGCAAGGCGACAGTACTAACCATTTAGCCAGTAAGTAATTATAACCTTCAAAAACAGAGCTGTCACAATGTTGTGTTTTGGGTAGACAATGTTGTAACTTAATTACAACTAGATGAGAGCATTGTACATTATTCAGATTCCTGCAGGGTTGAGTTCAGGTCTGTGTTCCTTTTTAATCATGGTGTGGTTGTGACCATTTAGAACTTCAGTTTAATCACCTGCAAGACCCTTTGTACAGTATTTACCCTGACCCTAACTTCAGCAATGACCTTTATTTATGTGATTACAGAAGCATGTTTCTCTACATTAGCCATAGCTCTTAAAAAGAGGATGGAATATGTGGGCCTTTTTATTGTGTCGTTTATGGGGATGACATGACAGAAAGGAAAGCTAGCCACCATATTATCAGGCATTAAATGCAAGTTTCTCCTATGGTCACCAGTCTTTGCATTCCTTCATCAAGCTGAAATTTGATTTGTTTTTCAGAGTTATTATGATTTATTGTTTGTCTAGAGCCTACAGAGCCAGACAACTTTGTGATGCTGATTTATTGAAGGAATTAAGATATGACTAAATGGCTTGTTATACAACTTCGCATTGCACAGCTCTATGTACACTAGTAGTAAACTCTCCCCACTTACACACACACACAGGAATATTTAGATTAATTAGAGTTAATGCTTTGATCAAATTACTTTATTTATCATTCTTTATGATTAAGGTTTAATGCCTGAGTTTTAGTTATGTTAATTTGTTCCAACAGTCACTCTTTTCTTTGTGATTTTTGGGCTTAGGAAATTGCATTCTGGGAGCAAAATTAATTAATGCTTTGCCCTGTATTAAGCATTTTAAGTAATTGTTCTTCCATATTCATTAAGGCAAATGTGCATAACAGATAACAGGCGCAATATTCATATGAAAGATAAAGTCATGTTTAAGGCTTGTTACTACAGTATATCAGCTAGTAAATCAGGGTCCAGGTGGTCTGTATAGATAATAAAAATATAAAAAAAATATTAGCTCTAAAAATCTTTTTCATTTTGTATTCATGTATAACGCAGCAGATTTTTCTTATTCAGATTGGTCAGTAGTGTCAAGACAAACGCTGTGATTGTGCAAATACATGATGCTTTCCACAGTGGCAACAAATGTATAATGTAATAAATGTAAATAGAAATTGATACAATGTATAATGTTATTTAATTTACAAAATGTAATTGTTGGCAAATTGCTGTGGTATAAGACAAATAACACACTTCAGGACATGCGGTTATTAAAACCCTCTCAGTGTTTTATTTCTAACTTAAATTTAGAAAATGGTGTACATAACACACTGTTCTGAGACACTGTTGCAAACTTGTAATGCTGTCCTGGATATGCCTCCAGTGCCCGTGATGGCAATTCACAATAAGGTGCTGGAGGATAAAAAGCACAATTAAGGTGTTTATAAAGGCATACTCTCTCTATCAGCAGTGACAGACCTCAATAAAGAGTTTTATGAGCACAAACACTGCCATTATATGACTTCATTAAGGGAACATTGAGGAGACTCCACTAAAGCTGTGCCAGTGTAAACAGATGGCTGCTGTCTGTCTGGATTATTTATTACGTATTTACGTGTTTGTGTTTTGACAGATTGCTATTGATGTTAGGTGATTCTTAAAATAGGGCTTTCATGTTTTTTTTTTTTTTTTTACTAATCTTGGTAAGCTGTTGTCCCTGTCCTCCACCTTCACATATTACTATCAGAAGCTGTACTGAATAAGCCATTTCAAAACTATCGACTTGCCAAACAAATAATAAGAATAAAATCATAAAAATTGAATGTCAAATGTAGGCGGCGCGGTGGTGTAGTGGTTAGCACTGTCGCCTTGCACCTCCAGGGTCTGGGTTCGATTCCCCGGCCAGGCTCGATTCCCGTCTCTGTGTGCATAGAGTTTGCATGTTCTCCCCGTGCTTGGTGGGTTTCCTCCGGGTACTCCGGTTTCCTCCCACAGTCCAAAGATATGCAGGTTAGGCTAATTGGCGTTCCTAAATTGCCCGTAGTGTGTGATTGGGTGTGTGAGTGTGTGTATGTGTGTGCCCTGCGATGGATTGGCACCCTGTCCAGGGTGTACCCCGCCTAGTGCCCGAAGTCTCCTGGGATAGGCTCCAGGTCCCCCGCGACCCTGAATACAGGATTAAGCGGTATAGAAAATGAATGAATGAATGAATGAAATCAAATATCGTCTGTCCAAAAGCCTGTAAAACCGCATTTGACTTCCTTAATCTATGCGTTATTGCCTTTCATGTGGTAAAGATTTTCTTCTGTGTGAGCCATTCTGTTACTTGCCTGCTACTGGGTTATTGGACAGTGCCAGAGCGAATCTAACAGATCACCAGGAAGGAGGGTGACCAGATGCAAACAGAGCAAATGTAGGACAAGTTTGTGTGGGACAATGTTGGACAGATTTCTGACCATTTTGATGTTTACCTAAATGTATAAGACACACTTTTTTGGAACACTTTGATTTATATCAATGCATAACGAGAAACAGAAAAAAAAATTATTTTGCTTTTACACTAATAGCACAATGAGGCTGCAGAATGGTGTTAAGCATCAACATGAAAAACAAGAATAGAACCAATCAACTACAGAGCTCTACTGCCATTCAGGAGCCAACTATATTTTAGTCTATTAAAACTGACTTTATATGTTTTTTCCCCCTCTTTTTTCCAAAATTTCCCACGATTTTCTCCCCCAATTTAGTCGTGTCCAATTCCTCCCAGTCGCTGGAGGCTCCCACATTAAGCTTCTACTGCCACTCAGTCGGGAGGGCCGCAGACCAACCCACTTGTTTCCTCCGACCCACGTGACATCACTGACCATCTTTTCGAACTGCTTGCTCACACACTGTTGGGGGCGTCGTAACACACTTGGAGGAATAGCGCTATCCGCTCCCTCCGCCTGTGCGAGCTCACAGACGCCCCTGATTGGTTGTAGAGCCGTCATTAATGTGGGAGCACTAAGTACCTCTCATCCCTCCCCTCTGAGAGAGCTCGGCCAATCAGCTCTCTCTAGGCCTCCGGCTGTGAGAGGTTACAGCATCACCCGGGGATCGAACCAGCGATCTCCGGATGATAGGGCGAGATCTTTACCACTGCACCACTCGGAGACCCATGTATACTGTATGTTATTTTTATTTGACCATGCATCATAGAAATACAAGGAAAAATGCACTTCAACAAAAAGGGGGTTGCTACTCACCCTACCAGGGCACACTACTTTTGCCCACTAAGACCAGCTTGACAGAAGGGTCAATGTCCGGTCCACAGATTTATCTAAGCCAGGGTTCTATGTCATTCCACCACACAACTACAATCTCTGTACCTCCATCTGTAGTCTGTCTATTATCCAACCCAGACCTCCCTGTTTCTATGTGGGTATGCTATAACTCTCCGTCTAGAATCTGCTCTGAAATAAAAGCATGATATTATTTTATTGAGTCTCTTAAAACCTACGTGAGCCAGCTTTGATCTTGCTCCTTCATATGAGGTTTTTATTGCCTGTGTCAGCGTCATCAGAGTGGAGCACAATAGAGCTGTAGGCTCATCCTCCGCTTATTTACCATTTGTTCATTTTATCTCTCCCTTTATTGCTGCTTGTGTCGACTCCTTAAACATAATGCAGAGTTTGATCCTTCAACAACAAACCAGGCCTGACATTTTCTAGACCATGTGCATTCTCTATTCTATGGCTTTAGACAGATGTGAGTGTGTGGTTTGGAGACTGCAGAGAAGGCGCCTTATTTAATTCATTTGGAGAGGGCAACTATGGAATAAAAATTACTTATTTTATTGTTACCAATAATATTAATACAGAGATGTTAGCTGTTCCATTCAGGAATACTGAGAAATATTAATAAAGAGTTTAATCAACTTTTGTACAGGTGTTGCATGGATTTTATGTTAAAATGTTAAATTTTCATGCATATTATCCAGTGAATTAAATTAAAGAGCAAAAGTAACATTAAATGCCTAAATAGTAGATTAATGATGGGGTGACATCAGTTACTTTTTTAATTCACCTTGAATATACCCTGTAATAATTCAGATAAAAACCCTTGGGACATCAGTGAAAATGTGCACACAAACAAAAACACATGCATACAGTTCAAAAGAAAACTGAAGATGAGTGTAAGGGTAAAAAATGGTTAGCTAATTGGTTACTCCACCTGGAGGTGCTTGTGTAATATTACTTACCCTTGATTAAAAAAAAATAATAATAATAATAAAAATAATAATAATAATAATAATAATGACAAAATATATAGACATTGAATGAGCCATGTTCAGGAATTACTGTATATACTGTACAGAACAATACATACTCAGGTTGTACTCAAGCAGATGTTCATGAGTCGAATCATACCATCTGTAGGATACGCTACAACTGTCTATTCCAATTACTGACCTTAATGTGTAAATCATATCACAGTATGCAAATCATGTTTGAGAACTAGCAGATATTGTCATGTCACCGGATATTGTATAGTCATCACTTTAAAAGATTACCTTGTACTGTACTATCCTATCATTTCTCTGCTGTTTTTATTTGATCACCCAAGTCTTAAAGTATGTTTGTCTGTAACCGTTTACAACCTGACCCGATACAGAGCAGGATCCTTGTTCATTATGATCGTGCCATGAATCATAAAGAGTTCCATCACTGCTAGAATTAAAACTTAATAATGGTGCTGCTTATGTTCCATATTTGCATTTTTTCCCCAAAAAAACATTAACAGAACATAAACGCATAGTGAATTATTAATGCTTACTGTTGTGGACCAATGATTAAAGCAAATATTAAAATTCAAAGATTTATTTGTAGTTTCAGTTTTGGTGCATTAATACAGCCTATATAAGCATACACTATTCATATACAGTACTTACTCAGTCACACAGTCAAACATTTGCAACGTGGATCTAATTTTAACCACCCGTGTATACAGTATAATGTGTGCGCATGTTCAGAAGATTTGCCCAATGCATTTGATGAACTGAGCCAACGTTCAACCTTCCAGCATTTGAAGTTTTATCTTCCTCCCACACTATAGTAATCCTCCTCCATGCTGTTGCTCTGAGTCTTGTGAGCCTACTTGAGTAATTAGACAGGCATCCTGTTCTGTGCCCTGACTTATGACACCACATTAAATTCATACTCAGCATGTCCTTCAGGACGTTCTCTATTTGACAGGGTTTAGTGTCAGTAAACCAGACAGGGAACCTCAGGACATAAGCATTTCCATGTGCATGTATTCATTTATCCAAGGTGATTATACAGAACACTTTATAAATAAGGTAGAACCATACATCCATTACTTTGCTTGAGGAAAATGGAAGTGTTTTCCTTAAGGGAGAAAAGGATCAGATCTCACAGCCTATTAATGAGGAGATTTTTTTTTCTTCCCACCGTGCTAGCATGTAAACTTTTCTTGAAACACACACACACACACACACACACACACATGGGCACAAGAGTATAGAAAGGTTTTTTTAAAACAAAACATTCCCTCTGGAACTGAACCATTTCTACCATAGCAACAACTAACAATGTTAACAGTTATGCTTTTTCTTATTGCTGTACACCTCCAAAGCCACGGGAAATGAATGTCCTTGATTATGAACTTTCAAGATGCTGTTAAAGAAATTTTTTTCTTTTCGATCATCCAGTTCTGAGATAACGTTATTATAATGAAATTGCAGTCATATGTTAGGATTGTTGGTTGATGTGGATGATAGTTTCACAGCTTAAACAGGAAAACATAGTGTACATTACCATATACGAACAGAGTGCAATAAATTACGAGGGACATTCAATTCAAAGAGGTACTTTGCATTCAAATCTAAGTTTACACTGCTTTCAACTCCTGCCTGTGCAAAAGTTAGCTTGCACAACTGAGGAATCTACAGGATGTGTGAAAACATCTACACAGATTCACCAACCACTTTATTAGGAACAATAAAGTTTTTGAGATCAGCTGATTCCAGGCAGAGGTGGAAAGAGTAATAAAATTTTGTACTCAAGTACAAGTACTGTTACTTCAGGGAAAATTTACTTAAGTACAAGTAAAGTTACCATTATAAAAATCTACTCAAGTAAAAGTAAAAAGTAGCTCATTAAAAAATTTACTCAGAGTAAAAGTTACCGAGTTACTTTATTTTTATTTTTTTAACAGCAGGGGTAGGATGAGGCATTCTAGCATAGTTCAAAAAAGATGAGCAGATTTAAATCTCAAAATAGTTGTTTTTAACTGAAGGAACACCTTTACATAATAAAGCTGTTGTCTTTCTTGTGCTTGAAAATCAAAGTGGTCACTTAAATATGGTGTTACGTCCCAGTCTAGGGCCATACAGCAAAAGAATGGTTCAGGGTTCTATTTTAAACTGTATGGAAATGGTGGTATATGGCAGAAAGAACTAGATCTAATCATTAACTGATGAAATAATGAGGTTTATATATACAAACACACACAACAAGAGGAGGATCAGATTCAGGATAGACCCAGGCCAAAATAATAAACAAAATGGTATTTATATTTAGTAGCTAGATTACCTGCAAAAACAATCTAGCGTCTCTCTCCGGTTTATATATGGTCGCGCTAGTCGATGACGTCACTTTCAGGGCGGAAGCGACCGTGTGGAAGGTCAGGTAGCTGCCGATGTCAGAAAACCTGGAGTGGAGTCTGGAGCGGCGCGCGACCAGGACATGATACACACACGCGAGCGCAAAAGCATAATATTTGTATTATTTTAGCATTTTTTTTGCATTTTTATTTTTTTTACTCAGTAGCGAATATGATTTAAAATGTAGCGAATTACAATACTTCAAACAAAACATACTTAAGTAAAAGTAAAATTACAGATTTTAAAAACTACTTTAAAAAGTAGAAATACACAAAAAACTATTCAATTACAGTAACGCGAGTAAATGTAATTCGTTACTTTCCACCTCTGATTCCAGGAGTATAAGCGCTTCACTTAACATTCACATCAAATATCAGAATATGATCTCAGTGACTTTGGTTGTTGGGTCCAGTCTTGTTGGTTTGAGTATTTCAGAAGCTGCCGATTCCCTGGCATTCTAAAGCACAACAATTTTTACAGTTTAAATAATAAATGGTGAATAACAAAAAATAAAACTGACACATGTGTTTTAAATTTGATACCCTTAACTCAAAGGCCAAAAGAGACTTTTAAAATTTTGATCTTACTGTAAATTCATGACCTAAATTTTTTTAAACATATTTTGTTAATAATACAAGCCTCTTTGAGAGAACACTGAGCAGCTACTGTAAGTCAAGGAGGAAAAATCCTCCACATGCTGCTCTTATAGTAGATTAGGAAATGCTGAGTTTATTTTTCTTCAGACATTTGAAGTAGTACCACCTGCTTTCCTTACAGCTAGAAGCAAAGATATGTAACACACACTGTCTCTATTTACAGACAAATTATCTCTTAGAGCTGATTTCATTAGGTGCAGCATTGAAGGGGTAAAAGGAACGACATCTGAGTAGCCCCTGGACAGTCCATTCCCCTTAACAGCGGTGGGAAGGGTTCTATCGCCCAAGTGTAATATTTTCCTGTCGGCACTGGTGTGTAATATTTTGTAATATTTTCTCCATGGTCAGTATGGCCTGCGGTCTGACAGCTCAAATAAAGATGGAGTCTCTTCAACTCATTTCTGCTGTGCCAGGCAAAAGCTACTTGCCTCAGCGTGGTGCTTCAGCAGCCCAGTTGACCTTGCAATCGGCCAGCGGCATTCTCCCTCTGTCATCGTAGGTCAGTCCATCACTGAGCCTGTTTAAAAGATTAAAGAACTATTAAAGTTTCTGTGGAAACTAGGCTTCGGGCCATCAGTGGTGTGATGTGAGCTAGTTCCACAAGGACAGGAAGCACAGAGTCCGACACAAGGACTTGGGTGCTCGCCAGGGACCTTTATGGGAATTAATGCAGGAGGTGTGGAGGATCAGGAATGCTTGTCTTGGAAGGACTGGCTTCCTTGCAAGTGTGCATCTTCCTAAAATTTTGCAGAAGAACGTCCTTCAGAAGCCGCTAAATCTAGAACCTGAGACAAGAGCCGTTGCAGAAATTGCATGTTGAAACAGGTGGAAAATCTGTCCCATTTACAGCATGTCTGTGTGCCTGCAGGTCAGAGCTTGGTCCCACTTGCTGTCAGACTCCCTATAGCCATAACCACAGAATTAAGGTTAGTTTTGGAGTACACTGCAAAAAAGATTTACATCTTTGCAACTGAAATATTCTTGAATCTAGCAAAACCTGTCTATAATTTATAAAAATATGTTGCAACAAACCAAATACAGTGGAACCTTGGATTACGCGCATAATTCGTTCCGGAAGTGGGCTTGTATTCCAAAACACTTGTAAACCAAATTAAATTTTCCCATAGGAAATAATGGAAACTTAAATTATTCGTTCCACAGCCCAAAAAATACATAAAAATAATTAATCCAAAATATGAAGTAAAAATAAGTCAAATTAACCTGCACTTTAACCTTCAAAAAAAGTAAAAAATTTATTTAGACAGATAAGTGTTTCCATTTGTCCGCGTAGGCGCTGTGTGTGTGTGTGTGTGTGAGAGGCTAGAGTAAGTGGAGACTCTTGCTTTCAGCCCCTCCTGTCACCCCCTTCTCATCTTACACAGTAAAACTCTCCTTTCGTCTGAATTAAACACACACACATCAACGGAAAGACTGTTGTTCTCTCCCAAATTATTAAAGCTTCTCTGCTTTATTTTAATGTTGCTCGCGACAGCGTAACAGCCCGTTAATTCATGCTCGTGTAATGATGAGATGGACAAACTGGTCGATGCCCCCGTTCATTTATTTGCTGCATTGTCGGGCTATAGTACAAACTTTCGGGTGGATCCTGCACTTAAATCCAACAAAAAAAACTACTGAAGAACAAAACTCAGGCTCTATATCCTAGTTTACATCTCGCATTCGCGTTCACACACACCGGACTGCATTACCCACAATGCATCTCCCGCACTGGACTACACTTCCATAAACAGCAGAATAACAGAATCACTGCTGTAAAGTAAAACAAACAAACAAATGAACGGCACCTTACCTCTGAAAAGATTTGCCGAGTTTCAGAGCAGAGTTTCTTCGGAGAGAAGAGTGTGTGTGTGTCGCGCGTGTGTGTGTGTGTTTGTTTTCTTCCGCGATGAGGAAGAAAGTGGATTTTGAACCTCTGTATTGAGAATTTCTTTTGCTTTACTCACGCGCACACAAGTGTGTTATAAGAAACCGTACACACGCGCTTCCGAACACAAAATAAAATATGTTTTACACACACACACGGGGTCACAGTGTTATAGTAAGCAGTACACGCGTGCATGGATGTTGATTATACCAGTAAGAGACGAGTACTAAGACCCAGCATTAGAGACGATTACCCACAATTCTGCAGTGCAAGAGAGAGAAAAACCGTTGGTTCAGTTGTGATGACATGACGCTCGGCGTCAAAACAAGAAGTGCATGCGTGATACATGATACTCGGTGCTCGTAAACCAAGACAATCCTCGTTTTCCAAATCAAAATTTATTAAAAATCTTTGCTCCGAGGTTTCACTGTATATGATTATTGATTATATGATTAAGTTTATTTCTAGTCAAATGTTGCAAACCAAATATACTGTAAGGTTATTAAGCATATTTCTAATCAGTTTTACTAAAATCTTAAGCAAAAAATATTGTTCTACTGGCAGATAATTTTGCTTGTCCTATGAATGTAATTCTTTAAAAAAAAAAAAAACTCAACTGTCTGACAATAGTACAAGAAATGTAAATTTTTAATGAAACTAGATTAGAAAGTGTATATAAATTTAACTAGATTTTAGATATTTTCACTTCATAAGATAACGTTTTTGAGGTGTAGAGATGTTCATAAAGAGTAGGATCCCACTGGACACAAAAACATGGTTACAGCGAGGAAAGTTTTTGTTCTCATGGGGGCTGAGCAAGTGGGGCAAAGAAAATAGCACATTTTCAATAATGTTCAGTAAGACTTTATTACAAGTCTTATTTAAAATTAACAAAACGAATCTGACATTCTGGTGTAATCATTAAGTAACTAAATTAAATGTGTATTTTTGTCCGTTTTATGGGCAGACAAGTTTCAACCTTATGTTCACACTGGCAGCAATTAATTTTTCTTTAAAATCACTCTACACTGATTGCTAGTGAGATTTCCATTATTTTCTTTATTGGTGACTAGAATAAATACCTGTCGTTGTTGAGTAAATAGTTTGTAGAAATAGTTCACAGGTTAAAGCTAAAAATAAGCTGATCAGTATCCGGCACATAACTGCTCATAAATTCCCTTCTGCCCCTTTAATGTATGTGCATTAAATCAAAACATTTTGATTTAATGCACATACAGTACTATTTTTTGGAGTAAACCTGTGTTGCTTTTTTGTTTGTGTTTGGTGAGGATTGTATAACGTCTTTTCTTTGTCTTCCACATACTTTGTGTACATGCGGTAAACTATCGCGTTGATTGGCTCTGTTGAGTGATGTATAACCACGGCCACTTTTTTTGGGGGAAAAGCAATATATTCGTCTAAAAAAAGTGCTAGATCCTATGACGTAATCTGATTTTTAGAAATAGTTAAAGGTATAAAGCTAAAAATAAGCTGATCATCTTTAATGTAATCAATGATATTATTATTTTAGGTAGAAGCCCACATACAGTACTTTACATGTCTGCCTGTTTTTCCTATTAATACAAAGAAATGAAATTTGGTAAGGTTGAGTATCTTATGCCTTATTTATGCGAAGTTGTACTTCAGTACTACACACACTTTTTTTTTTTTGTAACAAGGAAGCAGACCTAAACAGACTAGTCAGTTTACTTGGTGGAGTTGAAGTAGTATGCCATTATTTTCACAAACCTGACCATGAAACTCGTATTTTGCATTCAGATTATACTCACTTAAAGTCACACTCGTATGCTCTCTAATTGTAAATTGCATTTCCATACTCTCTGCTGTGCTTGTTCAATATCTTAATGGTGTCACATTCTAGCCAATTAGAGGCTAGAAAAGGGGCCAATACCAGCCAAAATAACTAACTTTATTAGTTCATTACACCTGATGCGTTGATTCTAGCTGTTACACAGAGACAGTGAGAACAGATCGAAATCTTCCTTACAAAGGTTATACCAGAATTAAGTTAAGATTGAAGTCTAATAAAACTTTAGATAACAATTCACTCGCTACTGTAATTAATTTTGGACTTCCTAACACACCCCGTGACATTTACCTTATGCTGATAAAATATTAAAAACTAACACATGCTATGATGAAATACTGTAAAAGAGTGTCCAAAAACAACAAATGCTATTCATTACTTATTTTATTTATTATTATTATTATTATTATTATTATTATTATTATTATTGTTATTATTATATGTATAATTTTTTTATTAGCATTTATTTATCATAAATATTCTGTTTATGTTTAACAGCTTTTAAGATATTTACTTTAACGTTTCTAAAATAATCAAAAGCCCTGTGTAGAGATCACTTTTTTACTTGAGTTCAGCAAATGCTGGTTAAAAAATTGTGAATTGGGTGAAATTGAGAATTGAGATTCAGAGAGTCTAATTCCACCAGTTAGCAGTGTTGGGGGATGCTACTTTAAAATAACTAATTACATTATAAAATTACTGTCATTACGGTCAAAAGTAATCAGTTACATTACAGCGTTACTTTCTGATAAAAGTGACTAGTTAGAGTACTTTAGTGTAGAGACCTGCACTCCCACGGGAGTCCCGCAGGACCCAGCACACGTGCAACGCGGGACAAGATTTGATGGGTGAATGCGGGTGCGGGCGATAAGGTCCTCATGTATGTGCGGGTTGCGGGAGAATAAAATTAATCGCGGGACAACCGCAAAATAAAATTATCTTAAAATTTATTTATTGAAAATAAATACTATATTATTTATCTACTGCACAAAAGAAACAAGAATGACAAAATTAAAATAAAAACTATTTACAGGCGCAAGGTCGGAACTTATTTTTAGTTATTGAGAAATAAGGATAACTTATGTTCAATGTTTGGACATTGCTGAAGGCAAAAAAGCCAAATGTTCTGAAGCAGTATTAGGCCAAATGCTTTTCTGTTGAGAAATCAACGTTTATTATTATTTTGTTTCATTGCAAAATTATTAGTCTATTTCTAACAGTTCTGAGTGTATTTCTATGTTCTGAAAAGCTCCTCGTTCGTGTCCATGTTCAACATTCCATTTAATCAAACTCAAATAAAACGAAACATATTTATTTTCCGTTTCTTTTTTATATATACTCAAAAGGGAAGCAATTGAGTCGAGGTCTGCGCGGGACTGTTTTTTTAGTCCCGCTCCCGCAAGGTTTTATTCCGCACCCAACCGCCCCCGCTATACAGTTCACCCGCTGCTCGCTTAAAATAATTTTCTTCACGACCTGACAACTCCCGCTAAATGTTTATCTGTTTCCAGAATCTCACATTTAAAACGAAAGAGAGGGATAACAAAAAAACTGTACAGTAGGTTGTACAACAATATATTTTATTATTCTTTTCAAGAATGGTTAATACGGAAAATGTGTTGCGGGGAAAAAATTTAGAAACAATGTACAAAATTGTAGCATATGTATTATTTTTATTCAAAATATAAATGTGACATTTTTTGCCAACACGGTAGCTTAGGAAAGGTGTAGCTGAAAACAAAAATGACATCTGCCAGATATGCTGTTCAGAAAGGACGTCGGGAACGGTATATTATTAGACCGCCCGCTCCCGTCCAAATTACACCAGAGTTTCCAACCGCTACCGCATTTTGTTTGTAAATTTATTCCCGCATAGCAAAAAATCTTGTCCTCTCCCGCGGGAATGCAGACCTTTACTTTAGAGTGAAGAAAATGAAAACTCCTTTGTGATTCCTCATGCATGTTGTTTTAGTCAAGGCCTTTATAATTATCCTACGACCATCACTCAGAGAAATTTGGCCCATAATCTGTTGACTACTGATACCCCTATCTCACCTACGTGGTTTTGCACGGTGGCCGTAAGTACGGTTCATCATGATTCACCACGGGTTTTGGCGCTGTGATTATGTTTTTATCTTTCCACCTGTCAGTCCTCGTGGAAGCTCTCGGACCTTGCAGATCTTCGCAGAACGTCGGACAGTTCTGCTTCTCACCGCATAGGTAAGATAGGGGTATAACAGGAGAAATAACAGAGGGGGCGGGTTATCAGGGACGGGGCTTGTAGGATGATTTGTAGGATCACACACACACATTAACTGAATGACTGCTGTCTGGCTCACGGATTACATAAATTGTCTGAATAACGGATTACATTTTTGAGAATATAACAAAATAACTGAGTACCTACGGTAAATGGCAGACCTAATGCGTTAGATTACTTACAGTGGTGTGAAAAACTATTTGCCCCCCTCCTGATTTCTTATTCTTTTGCATGTTTGTCACACAAAATGTTTCTGATCATCAAACACATTTAACTATAAGTCAAAGATAACACAAGTAAACACAAAATGCAGTTTTTAAATGAGGGGTTTTATTATTTAGGGAGGAAAAAAATCTAAACCAACATGGCCCTTTGTGAAAAAGTAATTGCCCCCTGAACCTAATAACTTGTTGGGCCACCCTTAGCAACAATAACTGCAATCAAGCGTTTGCGATAACTTGCAACGAGTCTTTTACAGCGCTCTGGAGGAATTTTGGCCCACTCATCTTTGCAGAATTGTTGTAATTCAGCTTTATTTGAGGGTTTTCTAGCATACCCTTTTTAAGGTCATGCCACAACATCTCAATAGGATTCAGAGGTGGATTTGCTGGTGGGTTTTGGGTCATTGTCCTGCTGCAGCACCCAAGATCGCTTCAGCTTGAGTTGACGAACAGATGGCCGGACATTCTCCTTCAGGATTTTTTGGTAGACAGTAGAATTCATGGTTCCATCTATCACAGCAAGCCTTCCAGGTCCTGAAGCAGCAAAACAACCCCAGACCATCACACTACCACCACCATATTTTACTGTTGGTATGATGTTCTTTTTCTGAAATGCTGTGTTACTTTTACGCCAGATGTAACGGGACACGCACCTTCCAAAAAGTTCAACTTTTGTCTCGTCGGTCCACAAGGTATTTTCCCAAAAGTCTTGGCAATCATTGAGATGTTTTTAGCAAAATTGAGACGAGACTTAATGTTCTTTTTGCTTAAAAGTGGTTTGCGTCTTGGAAATCTGCCATGCAGGCCGTTTTTGCCCAGTCTCTTTCTTATGGTGGAGTCGTGAACACTGACCTTAATTGAGGCAAGTGAGGCCTGCAGTTCTTTAGATGTTGTCCTGGGGTCTTTTGTGGCCTCTCGGATGAGTTGTCTCTGCGCTCTTGGGGTAATTTTGGTCGGCTGGCCACTCCTGGGAAGGTTCACCACTGTTCCATGTTTTTGCCATTTGTGGATAATGGCTCTCACTATGGTTCGCTGGAGTCCCAAAGATTTAGAAATTGCTTTATAACCTTTACCAGACTGATAGATCTCAATTACTTTTGTTCTCATTTGTTCCTGAATTTCTTTGGATCTTGGCATGATGTCTAGCTTTTGAGGTGCTTTTGGTCTACTTCTCTGTGTCAGGTAGCTCCTATTTAAGTGATTTCTTGATTGAAACAGGTGTGGCAGTAATCAGGCCTGGGGGTGACTACAGAAATTGAACTCAGGTGTGATAAACCACAGTTAAGTTATTTTTTAACAAGGGGGGCAATCACACAGGGCCATGTAGATTTGGAATTTTTTTTCTCCCTTAATAACGTAAACTGTCATTTAAAAACTGCATTTTGTGAGTTCAATTATGTTATCTTTGACTAATAGTTAATGGTTTTTGATGAGCAGAAACATTTAAGTGTGACAAACATGCAAAAGAATAAGAAATCAGGAAGGGGGCAAATAGTTTTTCACATCACTGTATTACATAAAACTCTATGCCCATTGACAGGTGAACTGAACAACACTGATCACCAACTACACACCAGTAAACTGGTGACAAGATCAAAGGCACGCAAGACTCGCCCATGTGTACCAAAGGCCAGACCATCTGGTCTGATCCCACAGAAAAGCCAATGCAGCGTAAAACAGGGAAAACATAGATGCAGGTTACATTAGAAAGGCACCAGGACACCCAGTGCACCGCAGCCCGGCCCACACCTGGAGTCCAAACACCACAGATCCCAATCCAATCAAGCACCAATGGAATGTGCAGGACAAACAAGTCGGATCCACAGAGGTCCCACCCAGCAACCCACAGCCTTCAAGAGATCTACTGCCAACATCCTGGTGCCAGACGCCACATTACGCCTGAAAAGCTCTACGCAAACATAGGGGGACAGCACAATGGTTTTAATGTTATGTTAATGTTATGGCAGACTGGTGTAAATGAAAAACAAAAATAAATAAACATACATATCCTTATAGGGTAAGTCAAAATTATCTGCACTCTGGCTGTAAAATTTATTTTATTTAACTTTAAGAAAAAAAAACTATTCTCTTGCTTTTCACTACACTTTGTCCATTTGTCAACAAGCTTTTATATTCATGCAAAAGAAATCCTGGCTTGCGAGCCACTAATGCACCACTGTCTTCACTTTTTCATCATAAGTGAAGCTGAATTGTCATAGGGCTGTACAATGGATCAAGATCAGGACTATAGAGAGGATGCTTTATCACCTTAAAACAAAGTTTTTGCAGTGTCGACAGAAGAACATTTTTCATCAGCTGTCGACGGCTCACAAAAAATTCTACACTGCACACTGCTCTACTTTCATTCAAATCACAAGTGGGTCATCCATGTAACTGCAGTGCAGTTACAAATGCGCTGAAGCACAGCAGTGACTGGGGAGACTGTAGCCTTGAACAGAAAGTGCTGTTTAGACAGTGCGGGCAACAGAGTTTTAATATAATCGGAGTGCAGGTCATTTTTGACTCCTTCGTATTTACATTTGACATATTTGGAATTTAAAAAGATTTAACCAGAATGATGGATACAATTATTATGAATTACTGTAGGATACTCAGCGGACCAGTTTCTGCAGCCCCTAACACTGTAATTATGACGGACATCAGAAAGGTTAAATCATGTCAAAAGATGTCAGTCATGCATCTAATGGCAGTTGGTTATGAGGTTTATCCCAATAGATCCCCCAATAATTACATGGAGAAGCTCTGAATCTGGGCAGAAAGAGTATTTGCAAAGAGTGTATTCTTGAATAAACACTGAGTTATTTTGATATGTAAAGCAAAGAGCACTCACCGACTCCCAGTGAAGCTGTGCATCGAGGCGGGATCCAAAAAGACCCAAAGTAATTAAAAGCCTGTTGTTCAATCTGCTGTTCTAATCTTTGCTTCATTAAAACAAAGTGTACTTGAATCTGCAGTAGGATCCCACTAAGGTTGTTCATCTATGGACTTATATTGCCAGTGTGTCTACTTTATAGATATTATGAAATATGTTGTGCTGAACACCAGAAAAAATTATGTATATGATATGAATAAAAGCTTAATAGTGCTGTGAAATATTAAATATTTTAATTTGCTAACATCCTGATGAATAATATAACCCCAATGGTAAACATTTGGCCACGATAGAGCATTTCATAAATTAATCTTCCAAATTGTCATTAATTAGTAGGATCTCCTGTCACATTTTCAGCTTACCTCAATAGTGAATAACAAATGCTTTGATACCATTTAAGGCTTATAGCCTACACTAAATACAGTACAGATAAACAACACAAGGACACGCACGCACACACCAGTTTACCGACAGAGATTCAAAGGTGCTCTCTCTCTCTCTCTCTCTCTCTCTCTCTCAGAGAGATTGCTTGTATTTCAAGACCCCGCTAGATTACCGAGTTAAAATGTCTTTTAGATTTTTGCTCTTCTTGCAAAACACTCGGAGACCAAGTTAAGTGCAATCCAAGGATTCACTGTACTTTAAAAATAAAGTTTCTTCATGAATGGTAATATAGAAATAATGTTTGATATGGTTATACACAGTGGTGTCAAAAGTTCATTCATTACTTGAAGTTCATTCATTACTTGAGTAGAAGTATAGATACTAGGGTTCAAAAATACTTCTTTAGAAGTTGAAGTATCAACCCAAGATTTTTACTTAAGTAAAAGTTTAAAAGTACTGGTTTCAAAACTACTTAAAGTATAAAAGTAAAAGTACCGTGAGGGGCGACAAAGGCATTAAGGTCTAGCTTTCTGATCATGTGACTGGGGGGGGGGGATGGGGTTGCGCGTTCTGATCTTAAAAATAGAGTAACGAGGCTATTTTTAAAATGTAAGGCATAGAAAGTACAGATAATTGCTTAGAAATGTAAGGAGTAGAATTAAAAGTCGGCTGAAAAATAATTACTCCAGTAAAGTATAGATACCCAAAATTTCTACTTAAGTAAGGTAACGAAGTATTTGTACTTCGTTACTTGACACCTCTGGTTATACATAGAGAAATCAAAAGGGCATGCGAAAGAATAACCCTGAAATGATTAACTAGTCTTTTCTTTGTAATTATTTACAGTCCTTAACAGTGTTTAAATGACATTACACCACCATATCAGAAAAATTGGGACAGTATGGAAAGTGCAAATAAAAAAAAGAAAGTTGGGATTTCTAAATTTACTTTGACTTTGTATTTCATTGCAGACAATACAACAGCACAATTTGGCAATTTGTTGCCATTCCTTTTCACAACACTTAAAAGACGTTTAAGGACTGAGGACACCAAGTGATGAAGTGTTTCAGGTGTAATTTTGTCCCATTCTTCCTGCAAGGAAGTTGTCACATTTTGCGCTTCTATTGGAGACAGGTCAGGACTGCAGGCAGGCCAGTCAAGTACCTGTATCCTCTTCGTCCACAGCCAGGACTTTGTAATGTGTGCAGAATGTGGTTTTGCATTGTGTCGTTGAAATATGCATCGGCGTCCCTGGAAAAATTGTCTTCTTGAAGGCAGCATATTGTGCTCCAAAATCTATATGTACTTTTCAGCATTAATGGTGCCATCACAGAAGTGCAAGTTTCCTTTCCCAAGGGCACTGACACAACCCCATACCATAACAGACCCAGGCTTTTGCACTTGTTGCTGGTAACAGTCTGGATGATCCTTTTCTTTTTTGGTCCCAAGCACATGGCGTCCATTTCTCCCAAGAAATACCTGAAATACTGATTCATCTATACTGTATATATTTCCACTGTGTGATGGTCCATCCCAGATGCCTCAGAGCCCACAGAAGTCGACAGCGCTTCTGGACACTGTTAACAGATGAATGATGATTCTTCATGCAGTGCCGCCTGAGGGATCGGAGATCACGGTTGTTCACCTTAGGCTTTCGCCCTTGCCCTTTACGGACTGAAATTTCCTCAGATTCCTTGAATCTTGTTATGCACTGTCGAAGGTGAAATATCCAAATGTCTTCCTATCTTTCTTTGAGGAACATTGTTTTTAAACATTTCAATAATTTTGTCACGTACGGTATTTGTTGGCAAACTGCCGATCCTCTGCCCATCTTTGCTCCTAAAGGACTAGACTTTTCTTGGATGCTGTTTTTGTACCAAATCATAATCACAATCACCTGTTGACATCACCTGTTTGAAATCACATAATTATTTAACCAATTTACCTAATTACTAGCCCTAAATTGCTCCTGTCCCAACCTTTTTTGGAATGTGTTGCAGGTCTGAATGACAGGAAATTATGTATATTTACAAATGAAATGAAGTTGACCAGACAAAACATGAAATAGTTTGTTTTCATATTGTCTGCAATGAAATACAAGTTAAATTAAAGTTAGAAATCACTACTTTCTTTTTATTATTTGCGTTTTCCATACTGTCCCAACTTTTTCTGATTTGGGGTTGTAATATTAGAATAGAATGTAAGATGTTTATTAGAATTGTTGGGGTCAAACACAAATAAATTTAAAGATAGATAAATCGATTGATCAATCGAATGTTCATTACTTGTGTTTCTTTGATTGACTGACCTTCATTAAGTTAACGATGGACTGTCTTTTCCCATTTTGCCTTTTATCATGAATTAACTCTTGACAAGACACACATGTGAACTGAAAAACATGTAAAATGCCATGAGTGTGCCAAGCTGTAATCAAAGGTAAATGTAATGTACCTGGTCACTTGGACACTCTAAAATATAAAACATTTTGGGTTGTTAAAAACATATTTCTTAGTTTGGATGTCTTCAGTATTAATGTAAAAATTTGAAAATAATACAAATATTCAGATTGTGAAAGCTGGCTCTTGGCTTGGGTGAAAGTGCCGTGGGAGCTTGTTCAGTCCTTTCGCGGCTGTCCTTGAAGTTGTGATCAAATGGCAACATTCAGTCCTTTCCTTTGAAGTCCCTGGGGCCCATGACATCATTTCGCTCACATGCCACTCTCACATTTTTAGCATCCGCCGCTCAACTCTAGGCTTTAGTTCTCAGGACCTCGAGCTAAACTCCCCGGCTCGTTTTTATAGCGCTGTGAAAGCCTGAGATCCATTAACAATGGATTTGCCAGCCATGCCCAATATATATATACATGCACAAATGCACACCACTTACAGTACACTAGATATGACATCTTGTGTCTTAAGATGTCATATCTAGTGCTTGCTTATTCACTCCCTCACCTCACCTACACATACCTGAGGAAGTTTGGATGTATTATTAAAACATGCATCGGTGCTGAAAATCAATTTGCTAAAACATTTAAATAGATCTTGTTTGACACTTGGCAAAACTGACTCAATGTAACAACCTGAAATATGATTCAAGTGGAAATTGGTTTCTAAATGAAAATTTATCTGGCATATGTATCCCTAGCGTCTTATTTTATCTCAATTATGTCTACATTCTCCAAACAACTCAAAATGATCAATACAAAAAAAGAGTATAATCACTGCCAACTACCACAGCACAATAGCCATCTCCCATTCTCTCTCTCTCTCTCTCTCGGCAGAACCTTACAGAGAGAGAGAGAGAGAGAGAAAGAGAAGAAAAGAAGTAAAATACAAGAAAAAAACATTTATGGCATTTGACAAATGCTCTTATACAGGGTGCTCTTACAGAAGCGCACCCTGTATAAGAGCGTTTTAAAGTCTCTATCAATAAATACATCCTTATACAGGTTCATTAGTTTGTGCGTTAAGAAAACCAGTTTAAAATCTTTTGGGAAGGCAATACAGTAAGAAAAGCATACAGAAGACATTTTTAATAAAGCTCTAATTTAAGTACTTCATGAAAATTTAGGTCTTAAGACGTTTAAGACTACCAGTATCTCTTTTTAGAAATCTAGAGGAAGTTAATTCAATCACCTACTGTAGGTTCCAGAACAGAGGAGAGCCTTGATGCCATACCCTCTTCCTACCCTGAGGAACAATAGGACCAGTTGAGCAGTAGTCAGCTGCAGAGCTCAAATGGGGCTCAATGGCAAACTTGCCATGAGCAAGTTACAAAAGTCCCGTTTCAAAATGACAAAGCAGCGAATGACCTGGGTGGTCTGTGTGATAAAGGACTAATCTTTCTGATGATCCAGTCACATAATTGATATGACCAAACATCAAGGTAGGAAGCAAACCATTGCCATGCTGTGCCTTGAATTCCAAGAGTCATGAAGATGGACAAGTGAGTATTGCCATGGTGCTGAAAGGTCAGCCAAAAAAAGATGAAGACTGAAGACATAATTCCAAAATTTTGGCTTGGTTTGAATATTCATAAGTAAAATGCTTTTTATTGGTGACTGCTGCTTCCAGGCCAACTGTAAAACTAAACGATAGCTGTTTTTGGATGCTTCTAAGATGCTCCAGTCAGCTCCAGTGACCTTGTCACAGCCAGAAATAGACTTTAGAGGGAGTTTCTTCAGAATAGGAACAGACCTTGCACTCTTTAATTCAGTTAGTACATGATTAGATGTTTTGGAGCCACTGATGATCGTATTAATGAAGGGAAGTACAGTAGGTCTGCTGAAATGTCTGGAGCATTGTGAAAGGGCAGGTGGTAAGACTGCAATACAAGATGACTTGAAGGAGAAGAGGAATCTTTAGTGTAGGAGTTGGGGTAGGAATTTATATCTTGCATATGTTTTAAAATTTTCCCATTATATACATGTTTGGTGGTGAGCAGTCAGAAAGGACAGAGTAGGGGGAAGTAGGGGCAGGTGAAGTGGTAAAAAAAATAAAAATAAAAAAGCTAGATTTTGTTTTGCAATTATTTTGTACAGATGTTTCCAGTTTTTATCAGGTAACACAGAAATCTGTAGCTGGAATGGGACAACTGTTTTTTAATCCAAGACATTTCCTTCCTGATGTGTGAGAGGGAAGCTGTGGAATGTCAGATTGAAATTGAGTTCTGTAAGGATTTCCACTTCTCAGTTAGTTCCAGAATTTCGAGAGAGTAAAAAGAAGTTAAAGCTGAGATTAAATTAGATTTCTTTACAGCAGAATGGCAGTTCCAGAGCCCACCTACCACTGATTAAGACAACAGTGAAAGGTGGATGAGGTTCTGGTATTTCAGCCTTTGGTTTGTGGGTGAGAGCTTCTGGTGCTGTAAAAAATGATGACAGAGAAAGGTTTAGAGGCACATGTCTGCAGCTACAGAGTTAAGTAGATAGCATCAAAAAGTCAGAATACCTCATTCCAATAAATAAAAAAGACCAATTTTATGCTCAAGCTTTAAAATAGTACGCTCTGCCCACAATTCACACCTTAAAGAATGGTGATTAGCCACTTGAGAGTCCTACAGTAATTAGAATAATCCAACAGACATTTCCGAACAACACTAACACAATATATAAAATATGCTAGTGGAAAGAACCACAGTCTTATACCACAAAGATAAAGAAAGACACTCAGACATACAAACAGACAGAGATATCTAGTGTAATGAGTGTATCAGATGGAGCATCAGCACTAGGCCGCTCTTCTCTGTGCTCCAGCCCAATTATATTGTGTGCTTTAGGGCTTTAGTTCAGGTCAAAAACCTGCTACAGGACAGAAATCCCTCTAAACCCTCAGACATCACTTTACTTATCAACACAAAAGCTCTGCCACTGTACCATGCTCTGTGGTTATCAAGACATGTAGGATTTCCTTTGAACCTCTTAAACTGGAACTTTGAACTTTAAACTTTGCACATTGGTCTTGTGCAATGTTTAAGGAATAATTTAATTTAATAATTTCCTTTCTCCTTTCCTTTTCTCACTTAAAAAACAAGGGCAAGGTTTGAACAATACAAAGTTGATTTAAAAACAAGAGTTTAACATTTAACCCAAAGTTACGTTTAAATGTACCATTTTACAGCATGAACCTCTGTCATCTACCATAATTATTGTTTCTAAATACATTTAGAAAAAAGTGTGGAAATATTTCAGTGTTTCGGATTACAATACAGTGGAACCTTGGATTACGAGCACAATTCGCTTCGGAAGCGGGCTCGTATTTCAAAACACCCGTAAACCAAATTGAATTGTCCCATAAGAAATAATAGAAACTCAAATTAAGGGGCTCCCCCTTCTCGTCTTACACAGTTACCCTTCCTCCACTCTTTTCACACACTCGCACGCACACTACAGTACGCAAACACTGTCAATCTGAAAAATAAACAAGAAATCTCTCTAATGACACTCAATTGAGCGACACACTAATGGAATCACTGCTGTAAAGTAAAAATCAAACAAATTAACCTGCACTTTACCATTGAAAAGAATTGTGACAGAGCAGTGTTTCTGTGTAGAGCAGAGAGAAAGAGTGTGAGTGTGTATGTGGTCATTATCTGCTTATAATGTGTATGTTTCAAGACTAATTAGTGCTTGTGGTGTAACTGGTGCAAGTGTGTGTAATAAGTGGGTTGAGAGAGTTTGGATAAAAAGTAGGGTTGTTCCGATTCCGATACTGGTATCGGAAATGCTGCCGATACCACAAAAACATCTGGCATCGGAATCGGCGAGTACTTGAGTCCACTCGCATTTTCCTAAACATAACCTATTTATGCCCGCTAGCTTTGCTAGCTTAGCTTACTTACAGAGTGTCACGGCATGCGCCTGTGATGGGCGTGCGCCCAAATTGATATCGGTCCTCGCTCACTAGTTAGGCGGCCTCCGCCCCTTTTAGGTATGTGAAGGAGCAGGGCCACAGAATCAGGCAACGGCCCATGAGCTACCGGCGCTATAAAACACAGCGGGGAGTGTAGCTCGGGGTCTGACTGTTGGGAAGCTGGACTTTGCGACGCGGTGGATTTTATGAGAGACAGTGGCACAAGAGCGGGGCGATGTGATGCACCCCAGAGACTTTAAAAAGGGGGGGCGCCTTTGATCTCCGCGAGAGGAGCCCGTGAACGAGCTGCGCGAGCTCCCGCGGCACCTTCACTTCCGCGTAGAGCCCGCCTTCGCAACCCTGCCGCCGAAGTGGAAAAGACCGCATAGAGCCTTTAACCCTTTCCTTCCTCATTTTTCTAAATAAATTACCCTTTTTCCTGTAAGACCTCGCCTCGTGTCCGTGTTTCATGGTGTCGCCCGTGCACTTAGGGTCGAACCCGTTACACAGGGCTAGTACAGGGATTAAAGTTCTCCGTCGTTACGACGGATTTCCGTCAATCACACTGTTCCGCCTGTCCTTAATGTTTAAAATTCACTTTTCATAATTTTAATGCTGTGTATATATAGGCTTACATGGGTTAAGGAAAGACAACGTGTATTCAGCCTGCTGAGGAGGATGTGATCAAAGCCTGGAGTGGAGCGACTGCACGTTCCTCTCTCCACTCTAAGCGTTTTGTTCACTCCGGTATGGATCCACTCCGGGTTTTGGTTTAGTTTTGAAGAACTACATGTCAGGCTGAGGTATAACTATATTTAAGATAGCATGGACACACTTAATGCAGGAAGGCTCCGATGTTTCGGAGATTGATAAAAGTGTAAATAAATAAATAAATAAATGGAGATGGGCTTGGCTTAGCGAAATTGGGGAGAATGGCAAGCCTTTTAGTTCGTGGACTAAAAAAATCAAACATCCAGGTAGGTGTCTCTGCACAGTATGCCACAGGAAACTTCAATATGGCAATAATGGCAAAACAAAGTGCGAGTTCGCCATCAGTCAGCAGCTCGTCACAATGCTGCGGTTCGTGCTCTAACAGTACACATGCTCCCTGTCTGCTGCGACAAGAACCACAACGGAGATTCACACATCTGTGGCCGACCGTGTGCGCGATGTAAAAGTGCGCGTATGTTCTTTCATAGCGGAGCATGACCTGTCGCTCACAGTCTCACAACCACTAGTTAATTTAATGCAATCAGTTGTCAAAGACAAGTCTCGATGGTCTACAACATCGCAGGTGACATGGAAAAGGAAAAGAACACCCCCACCCCCCCATTAAATCAGTATTTGATGAATTAAGCATATGCACAGGCTGCAATTATGCTGTTTTTTTCCCTCCTCCGTTTTAAAACCATGGTGACGGTTCGTGAAGTTTGCATACTGTATATAGCAGAGTGTTAAGTATATTTCACCTTCATCTTTCTTGGCTAGTGTGTAGCGCAATAACCTCCCTTTAAGTATGCGCGATGTTTCAGATGGTATGGCGAGTGTAATCACGTGAATCGGATATGAGTCATAGTGGAAATAACGTGTAAACAGACGGTCAAAAATATCAGATATAGGCAACAAATCAGAAATAAGCATCGAGACCTGCAGTGTAAACGTAGCCAAGGAGGCCTGAAACCGATCTCGAAATATCGGAATGCATGCGTTTTTTTCCTGTTTACGCGGACATAGAACATATCCGATATGTGTCACATATGAGCAAAAAATCGGAATTGGGTCACATTTACCTGGTAGTGTAAACGTAGCCTAAACGTAGCCGCTTACTGGAAATCCGAATTGTCATCTAAGCTGAAAACGAAGATGTTTTCTTTGGCTACGTTTACACTGTGGTAGATGGTTGATTATTTGTCAAGGTATATTTTCTTTCAAAGATTACAAATAGCTTTTAAAATATGCAAACTGGCAATATTAAAGCAGTTTAATCTCCCCTAACGCTATTGGTCTTGACTATTTAAATAAAGTGTTTGTTAAAGGAATATGGCTTGGCCTGAAAAAAGTTCAGTCAGAAGATTTTTTTTCACTTTAATCCCTGTAGTAGTATTTTACTTAAAAAAAGAAAATATATATATATATACACACACACACAGTACAGATACACACCCAGGTATCGGATCGGTACTCGGTATCGGCCGATACCCTGAGCCCAAGTATCGGAATCGGTATCGGGAGGGAAAAAATGGTATCGGAACATCTCTAATAAAAAGGTTGATCTGAGGCTCTCTAACTCTACATGCAACTTTAGATAATGTACTGCCATAAAAATATGTCTTTGTTGCACCACGCTGAAGCGTGGCTTCAGCATAGAAACAGATCATGACTGATCGTCATGGCTGATCAAGCTGAAAACAGCCAATACTGGTCACTGGCTGATGGATCGGTGCATCTTTATTATAAATGTAATAAATAATTTTTCTATTTGTCAATGTTGCAATACCTGAATCGGCACACAAAAGAATCACAATTCATAACTGAATTGATTTCCCCCCATCTCTAGTGTATTAGTTTTTGTCCTTGCCACAATATTTGGCCTCTATACACCAAAACAATTGAATTCAAGATTTTACTAATCCCATTTCATACTAAGATTTTACAACTTTATTAATCCCAGAGAGGAATCAATACAGTATGTGATTAAAATGGACTTTCAGCTTTTATTCAAAGGAGAGAGCAAACACATTGCATTAAACATTTAGGAATTACTACCATTTTTACATGGTCCTATCACTTACACATTCAAAAGTAATTGGACAACAATTGTAAATGTGAATTATTTACACTGCCTGACCAAAAAACAAGTCTACCTGGATTTACCTAAGCAAATATTTAAGAGCCTTCCATTGGATATTTACTGCAGTGATTAATAAGGTTCAGGTTATTTAACCATAACAGATGCAGTAACAGGTTAAGAACTGTTCAACTCATTATTAAAACCTAAAAGGGTAGTGAAGAACCATCACTGCCCTTTCATAAAGACATCCTGAGTGAGCATGATAAAAAAATAACTTAAAGGCTTATGGACTCAAATAGTAGAAAAAACAACAGTAGTACTCACGGATATGTTTAATACAAGGTGGTATCAAAAAGTTTTGAGACTAATTTTGTAACATGCCAACAGATGGCACCACAAGCCTGCATGCACAGTCACAGGGAGCAACAACCTTCATAAGTCAGTGTGCCAAAAGACTGTATCTGTGCACATCGGGTGCTGTGCAACTGGTGCTATTCTGACCATGTGCCATTACCAGATCTGCTAAATAATCATAGATAGCAAGTTAGAGCAAAGAGCAAATGTGAAATTTTGTGTGAAACTGGCCAAATCTGATGCATACTGTAGATGTCTGACCTGATTCGGGAAGTTTATAGTAATGCTGCAATCTTCGAGGTAGCACTCACACTTCGAGAGTGGAAATCACTGACAACGAGAAATCAGGAGCAAGACCTTCGACGAGCTCAATCCCCAAAAATGTCTAAACTATTTGCCAACCTGTGCATGATTAAAACAATCCCCTACATTTCTGCCATTGACAGTGTGTCAAACGGATCAGTTCAGGCAATCCTCACATGTGATTTGATGGCACGCAAACCCCCTCGTAGTGAAAGAAAAGCATTTCCACACTCACAACGCGAAGATAACTCAAGGGATTGGGAGTTAACTAGGCAGTCCTTTGAAAACCCATCATCAAGGAAACAAAAAAAATAAATTCCTCTTTTTGTGATGGAGCATTAAGGATGTGGAGCACTCGAAAAAGGTCATGTGGTGATGATGATTCCAGAATTTACCCTGATCCAGAGTGATGGACAAATCTGGGTAAAAAGAGAGCCATATGAAGTGATGTACCCATCATGTCTTGTGCCTACTGTACAAAGTGGCAGTGGGGGCTGCGTCTATTGGTCAGGCTTTTTCCATCCATAGAGTTTTTCTTCCATGATGGCATGCCCTCATCAGCCTCATAAATGGCCTCATCAGGCTCAAATTGTGAAAGTGTGGTTCAGGGAGCGTACAGTATATTGGCCACTATAGAGTCCAGACGTTAACTCCATTGAGAAGCTTTGGGATGTGCTAGAGAAGACTTTACACAGTGGTCTGACTCCTATCATCAGTACAAGATTTGGGAGAAACGTATGAGACTCTGGACTAAAATAAATGTGAAAATAAATTGCATAAGCTTATCAAAATAATGCCATGGTTGTAATGAAGGCAAAAGGTCCAACAAAATATTAGTGAGTTTATTTGTCAGGCAATGTATTTTAGATATTAGACAATTCTGAAACCTGCGGACACCATCCACTGCTGAGTATTCTTTCTTTGCCAGGATTTTAGAACAGCTGTCTAGAAGTTTCTGGATTTTTGTGGATCTTTTTGTATAATTAGCAAGTTTAAGCAAGTTCACTTAAAGTACCCAAACTTATAAAAACATTCTATTTCTTCTCACTAAGAAGCTCTTGGGTTGCTTTTGCAGTATGCTTTGGGTAATTATCCATCTATACTTTTAAGCACTGTCCTATTACTAACACAGAATTTGAATGAATCTGTGCGAATTCAACCTGCTACTTCTATCAGCTAGGAGTAGCTCAGTGGTTAAGGTATTGGACTATGGTTCAGAAGATCCCAGGTTCAAATCCCACAACCACCAAGTTGCCACTGTTGGGCCCTTGAGCAAGGCCCTTAACCCTCAACTGCTCAGATGTGTAATGAGATTTTAAAAAAAAATGTAAGTCTCTCTGGATAAGAGCATCTGCCAAATGCCTAAATGTAAGAGAAGGAGAAATTCTGGAACGAGTTACATGCAGTGATGCAGAGCATCCACAGAGGTGTGATAGTGGTGATTGGTGCAGATTTTAATGGACATGTTGAGGAAGGGGAAAGAGGTGATGCGAATGTTATGGGCAGGTTTGGTCTTCGGGACAAGAAAGCAAAAGGACAGATGGTAGTGGACTTTGCAAAGAGGATGGAAATGGCAGTAGTGAATTCTTTCTTCCAAAAGAGGCAGGAACATAAGGTGACATATAAGAGTGGAGGCAGAAGCATTAAGGTGGACTACATCTTGTGTTGTTGTAATCTGAAAGAGATCATTGACTGCAAAATATTGGTAGGGGAAAGTGTAGCCAGACAACACAGGACGGTGGTGTGTAAAATGACCCTGGTGGTGAGAAACGTAAAGAGGACAAAGGAAGAACATTTTGTAATTTTCAGGGAGGAGTAAAGACCAGCTCTGGGTGGTCAGGAAGTGCTTTCAGTTGATTGGACAACTACAGTATAGCTAATGTGATCAGGGAGACTGGTAGGAGGCTACTTGGTGCATCCTCAAGAAAGGGAAAAGTGGACAAGGAGACTTGGTGGTGGAGCAAGGAAGTCCAGGAGTGTATAAGAGGTTAACTAAAAAGAAGTGGCACCCTGAGAGGACTGAAGAGACTAGACAGGAGTACAGGAAAATGCAGCATAAGACCCTAACAAAGAGCATATGAGCACTTGGTGGGTAGTGGGAAGTTGGAAGGAGTACTTGATAAAGAGTTGATGAATGAGGAAAATTAAAGAGAATGAAGAGTGGAAGAGGTGACTGTTGTGGAGCAGGAAGTAGCAAAAATTAGTTAGTTAGGGTGTTGAAGAGGATCAAGAGTGGAAAGGCAGTTGGTCCTGGTGGAATACCTGTGGAGGGATAGACATGCGTAGGAGAGGTGGTAGTTTCTGACTAGTCTGTTTAACAAGATCTTGGAGAATGAGAGGATCCCAGAGGAATGGAGGAGAATTTATGCAATCTTTAAGAACAAGTGAGATGTGCAGTGCTGTGGCAACTACAGAGGAATAAAGCTGATGAGCCATCATCATAAAAAGCTCGGTTAAGGGCAGAGGTGAGCATTTGTGAGCAGCAATTTGGTTTCATGCCTAGAAATAATACATCAGCTTCAGTATTTGCTTTGAGGATGCTGATGGAGAAGTACAGAGAAGGTAACAGGGAGTTACTGTACATTGTGTTTCTGTAGATTTTGAGAAAGTGTATGACAGGGTGCAGAGAGAGGAGCTGTGGTATTGTCTGAGGATGTCTGGAGTGAGAGATAAGTATGTTAGAGTGGTGAAGGACATGTATGAGAGCTATAAAGCTATGAGATGCGCTGTAGGCGTGCCAGACAGTTTAAGGTGAAGGTGTGTCTGCATCAAGGATAGGCTCTGATCCCCTTCTTGTTAATTCTGGTGATGAACAGGATGACAGATGAGGTTAGACAAGAGTCTCCATGGACTATGATGTTTGCAGATGACATTGCGCTTTGTAACGAGAGCAAGGAACAGGTGGAGGAAATTCTAGAAAGGTGGAGGTATGCTCTGGAAAGCATAGGAATGAAGGTTAGCCGCAGCAAGACAGGATACATGTGTGTGAATTAGAAGGACTCAAGTGGAACGGTGAGGTTACAGGGAGCAGAGGTAAAGAAGGTGCAGGACTTAGGATCTACGTACAGCAACAGAGAGTGTGAAAAGGAGGTGAAGAGGTGTACAGGCAAGGAACGGGTGGAGAAAATTATCAAGTGTGTGAAGGAAAGGTGTACAAGACAAGACAGTAATGAAACCAGTGATGCTCAATGGCTTAGAGATAGTGGCAATAAAGAAATGACAGGAGGCAGAGTTGGAGATAGCAGAGATGAAGATGTTGAGGTTCTCTTTGGGAGTGACAAGGATGGATAGAATCAAGAATGAGTCCATCAGAGGGACAACCCATGTTAGATGTTTTTGAGATAAAGTCAGAGAGGCCAGATTGAGGTGGTTTGGACATGTTCAGAGGGATTGTGAATATACTGTATTGGTAGAAGAATGTTGAGGGTGGCACTGCCAACTATTGCACTGCCAGGCATGAGGGTTAGAGGTAGACCAATGCAGTGAGAGAGGACATGAAGTTAGTTTGTGTATGAGAAGAAGATTCAAAGGATAGGGTTAGATGGAGGATGATTCGCAGTGGCGACCCCTGAACCGGAACAGCCAAAAGACAAAGAAGAAAAAGAAAAAGAAGCGATTAACCTGAGATCTAATCTGGGATTTTTCTTTGTTAAGGGAACACATAATAAACCAGACTCCACACATACAGTATCACAATCTAAGACACATGCAAAATACAACAGATGGCCCAAAAAAAGAAAAAAAGTCAAGTTAATTGATTATTAATTAATGCAATAAAAATAAAATCAGTTACTGCAATTCAGTTAAGATTTTTTTTATTAAAATTTGGAAATCTTCATGGAAGAAAGAGATGACCTACTGTAAATGATTGGGGAAGTTGGCTCATTAAACATCAACTGCCAAATTCACAGCTTTGTGTAATAGGAAGAAAATTTCCACAAGCTCAGTTCAACAAAAACTTACAAAATTGGGATTGAGGCTAATCAGAAAAAATACTTCAACTCACTAGGGCTTTGGAGCAATGAAAAAACTTCATGTGTACTGACGAGTCCAGATTTCATCTGTTCCAGAGTAATGGGAATGTCAATATACTGTAAGAAGGGAAGTGCATGAAGCAATTCACCAATCATGAATAATGCCTACTGTACAATCCTCTGGAGGCAGTGTTATGTTCTGGGGTTGCTTCAGCTGGTCAGGTCTAAAAATGTTACAGTATCTGGCAATAAAATTCTCAGCTGACAACCTGAATGTACTGGATGACCAGGTTATCACATCAATGTAGTTTTTCTTCCCTCTTGGCTTTAGCATATTTCAGACCTCAAATTGTAAAAGTGTGTTACAAGGAATCATGTTCAAAACTGAATTGGCCACCACAATGTGAACCATAATCAAGGCTACAGGTGGTAGAATTAAATCTTTTTTTTTCATCTTTTTTGTCAGACAGTATGGTGGAAATACTATAGTATAATATAATGGAAATGATCGGGAAGAGAGAACTGAGAGAACGGATAAGATTAGGTTTTTTTTGATAACACACACACACTAATGGAAACACTGCTCTGTCTGGATTCTTTTTAAAAGTAAAATGCAGGTTAATTTGTTTTATTTTTACTTTATATTTTGTATACTTTGTACAGTATTTTTATTAGGGCTGGGACTTTAACGTGTTAATTTAGATTAATTAATTATACAAAAATAAGGAAGTATCATGTTGGTAAAAAAATTTTAACGCATTTTAATCGGACTTATTTTTGCACCGCGGAACATTTCTCACTGGATGAGTTTTGGCGGACCAATTATACTGCTAGCGTTCAAACAAAAACAAACCACAGGGAACATGGACAAAGAAGCTGATGAGACCGCTTTGGTTGGCCCTGTGGATGGGAAATTTTGTTATAAAAAACGAATGGATGGAAGCGTCAATAAGAGCATGGTTGTGTGCAAGCTATGCAACAAGGAATTTGCATATCGCATACCTATAGGGTACCTGAATTTCTGAAATGTAGGCTGCTATACTTCTAAATATTCTCTTCTATTATATTTCTCTTCTATTGCTACACTTAATGGCAATATTGCACTGGGCCCGGTTTCTCGAAAGCTTCTTATCTCTAAGTAGTTCTTAAGTCGTACCTTAACCTCTCTCTTAACTTAATGGCGCATTTCCCGAAACGTTCTTACGCTAAGTATCTCTTAGCTACGTCAGACGTTCGTAAGGTTGGTCTGGACCAACCTTAACTCATACTTAGCGTAGTTTCAGCTCTAGACACTAGTCGCCGCCACTGAGCAGCAGTCTTTATAAATCAGCGGTGTATGCAAACACATTATGGCACGTTATCAAAGTCGTATTAATGATGGAATATACTGTAGACCTGTTTAAGAATATTATTTTATTTGATATCAGAACTAATAGAGTGACTTTTAATTAGCCTATTTCATAATGTGACTAACGCATTAAAATTGCCAATCACTATTAATATTAAACAGGTGGCGAACAATTAGGCAGCGATACAGCGTGGTGTTGTGTTAAACTGAAGACGGCGCGGTCCGTGGAGCCGTGTGGGTCATGTACATGTTTCCTTTAGACAAAACTTCAGCCCTTTTCATATTTTCCCCGTGGTCGTTATTAAAAATATATATATATAATTATAAGTTTTGCCTTCCAAGGCAACAGATTATGGAGCTTCTTGAGCTGCTCAGACCTGCGCGTGCCAGACCAACGCGTCATACTTACTGTACTTACTGTACTGTACTGTACTGTACTGTACACTCCCCGTCCCGATGTCCAGCTGCTCGCTGCTTTCTGTTTAAAATATGTTTCACTGATCATTAGCCATTATCCATGACTTTATGAGTTTTTCTTTTGACACGTTTTATTTTTATGAAATTTGATTTAGTTAAATGAGAAAATAACCTTGGAAGTTTCAAACCCCGCATCCATTCATGTTTCTGGGTGATTGTAATGTTTAATACCCCTACAGTATTCACTCATGCGGTTTGACTCGGTGTGAGATGCGGTGTGTTATACCCCTATCTCACCTGCGCGGTCTCGCGCTGTGGCCGTAGGCTTGATCATGATTCACCCCGAGTTTTTGCGCTGTGGTTACGTTTTCATCTTTCCGCGTGAAAAATTCAACGTTTAATTTTTTGCTGGTCCTCGCGGAAGCTTGCAGACTTTGTAGAACTTCGCGGAACGTTAAAGGAACGTCGTGGGCAAACGCGGCAGCTCACGGAGATGAGTCCGGCCACACAAGTGAGAGAGGGGTATTAGGCACCACACAGGTGAGAGAGGGGTATTAGGCACCACACAGGTGAGAGAGGGGTATTAGGCACCACACAGGTGAGAGAGGGGTATTAGGCACCGTGATCCGCCTCGAGTGACCGGCGCCCGACGGTCCGCGAAGATCTACAAGGTCCGCGAGCTTCCACATGTTAAACATGTTTATTTTTTTTGCGTGGTAAGATGAAAACGTAATAACAGCACCAAAACTCGCGCCGAATCATAATGAACCGCACTTACGGCCCCGCGTGTGAGATAGAGGTATTAAACCTCCACTCTGTCATATCATCGTATTCATTCCATAAGTGCGCTATACAACCCCAACAACTGACACTTCACATTGTTTCTGAAGCTGGTGAAGTGTGTTATCAGCTGTTTGTCCATCAACTATGATTGGATACCCGGTTCGTTTCACGGCCACATGTTACATGAAAATATTATATATTATTATTATATTAATTAATATTAATTTATATATTTGTCTATTATGGCATATTATTGATAAGTTAACCCATGTCGAAATAAACGCTATTAAAAGAATTTAGTGCAATGTTTAATTTGCATAGAAAGGGCCGTCTTTCTTAACACTGTCATGAAAAAGGAGTGAAAAATCGATTCCAGAGCCACCGATGTCCGCTAATTCAGGACCTACACTGTAGACAGCGCCGCGTAACGTCGGACGTAAGAGGCAGCGACTTAAGAAGACTCCTAAGAGACAGTTCGAGAAATACACTTAGAAAAGTTATCACTTAACGTAAGATATATCTTAAGAGTCTTCTTAGCGCGCGAATAGTGTGCGTTATCGAGAAACCGGGCCCTGGTCTGTTGGACTTTTAAAATAAACTATTTTGTTGCTTAAGCTTATGTATTCAGTCATTATTCAATGGTATACTAAAAATCCATTCATTCATTCATTCATCTTCTATACCGCTTTATCCTGTATTTAGGGTGGCGGGGACCTGGACAGCGTGCCAATCCATCGCAGAGCGCACACACACACACACTCATTCACACAATATGGTCAATTTGGGAACGCCAATTAGCCTAATCTGCATGTCTTTGGACTGTGGAAGGAAACCGGAGTACCCGGAGGAAACCCACCAAGCACGGGGAGAACATGCAAACTCCATGCACACAGAGACGGGAATCGAGCCTGGCCTAAAAATCCATATGAAAAAAATTACTTCTCACTGTTCTCAGGTTAAATATTTATATGCGATTAAAATGCGATTAATTTTGATTAATTAATTACAAAGCCTCTAATTAATTAGATTTTTTTTTATCGAGTCCCGGCCCTAAATTTATATTAATATTTTTGGGCTGTGGAACGAATCAGAGTTTCCATTATTTCTAAATTCACTTTAATATACGAGTGTTTACAAATTATGCTCGCAATCCACGGTTTGACTATATATTCAAGCATAAGCGTGATTGTCACGTTCAAACACTGCAAGCACTTAACAAGCACATTCCATTAATTAAAAAAAAAAGATAGAACAAATTAAGCACACATAAGCAACAATGATGTACTGTATTCATAGAAAAACAGTCCAAATTTTCAAACTTTGAACTTCTTTGTTGAGTCATTCTCTCAAATGAGTTTCATACAGTTTTTACAAAGTCTGGCCCATAGCTTAAACACATGAATGTTTGTAAGTTTAACTATGAATTCTCCCTTTTCAGTACAGTATTTCAGAATGTCATGTATGTATGCCTGGAAAAGCTCAAACTCAGGAATTAATAACTTTTTAAAACTGTTTAAAAGTTGCATAAACAGTTAAAACAGTTAAAATATTATATTAGGCTAATGATCATACCCTGAACTGAGATTAATCAAATGTGCCTGCGCCACAGAATCTACTAAGCATACAATTTTTCATAAATTCAATTAATCCTTTTGGCTTATTTACAGTTAAAGACAAACTTTTATGTGTTTTCATTTGACTTTTGCCATCTTTTAAATTCTATTTAGAAGCAGAGAACCTTGGGTTACTAAAAGCTGTGAAGAAAACACTATTTGTGATCTCGGGGAAAAAAAGCTTTTGGAATGTGAGCTGAGCTTCTTGGCAGTATTAGAAAAACATGTGAAGAAAATTGGTCTACAGTGACGTAGCAGCCAAGAAATACAGTCTATATCATCCCCAGCATAGATACAGTATGGAGAGACTGTGGCATAATGAGTTCCAGGATGGCATATTCAAACAGAAATATTAGGATGTTTCTCCTCCTACTAAATCATGGCATTTGTCTGGTCTCAAACATTTGCTTAATTATTTGTCAGAGAGTTACCTGTATATTCTATAAATAACATAAACATACATTCATTGTAACAGGTTATAACAGTTATATCATATGGTTATTACAGAAGCAGTGATGCAGACAGTACTAGTGCCTGTAGCAGGGTAATGAGTGCTGGTGTGAGGAAGCTCAGCAGTGTATTGATCAGTGGCTTACTCAGGAAGAAATCCAGTAATGACGGATGAAAATGAAATGCTGCCAAACCACTCTGATTACAGTCCTCTCTGCACACAATGCAACAGAGCTTTATCTTCGACTGAGTGAGAGAGAATGATATAGAATGTGCTTCCGTCATGCCATAGGAATATAGAATAATGAGAAGAGTTGGATGTGGGACAAAAAGATTCACATATAATGAGGAAAAATAAGGCAGCTATCGAATTAATATAAACTGACATGGTTACCAATGCAAGAAGCTCTGCAGAAATCCATCCAGAACCCACTGCTGTTATATGTCAGATCCCTTGTCATTTTTATGATTTTCATAGAGAATTATAGATTAAAAAGAATCAGTGGAGTCCAAGCACCACTAACACTGCAATCACTGAAACAAGTCCATCAAAACCTCTTGATCTATAGCTACAGAATTAGTAAAGATCGGACCAGGCTTCTGCAAGTTGTATTGACCCTTAATTATCTGAAAAGTCATATTATAATAATATTTAATTATTTGAAGATTTTGAAGCCAAAATCAAGTTTATAAGTATTTATTTATTTATTTATAGTTATCTTATAGTTTTATAAGAATCTAACAATGCATTCATGAACTACAATTAAATGCAGGCTCCACATCCAGAGGTGTCAAGTAACGAAGTACAAATACTTCGTTACCTTACTTACTGTAAGTAGAAATTTTGGGTATCTATACTTTACTGGAGTAATTATTTTTCAGCCGACATTTTACTTCTACTCCTTACATTTTTAAGCAATTATCTGTACTTTCTACTCCTTACATTTTAAAAATAGCCTCGTTACTCTATGTTTATGATCAGAACGCGCAACCCCCCCGGTCACATGATAAGAACGCGTCCAACGCACCCCCTGTCCCCCCCCTCCCCCCCCCCGTCGCATGATCAGAACGCGAGACCTTAATGCTTTTGTCGCCCCTTACGGTACTTTTACTTTTATACTTTAAGTAGTTTTGAAACCAGTACTTTTAAACTTTTACTTAAGTAAAAAGCTTGGGTTGATACTTCAACTTCTAAAGAAGTATTTTTTAACCCTAGTATCTATACCTTCTACACAAGTAATGAATGTGAATACTTTTGACACCACTGTCCACATCAGACCATTTGATCAGAGAACATGGGTAATATCATCAAGAAATGCCAATATGTTTTGATAAGTATTTATTAAAATTCAATACTTAAAAAACTCTGGGATTAATTTGGAAAGAAAAAGTAAAAACCATGACTTATCATATTTTTTAAATATGATTTTAAAAATATTCTTCTCTGTCTGCCAAACAACCATCAGAAAACCTGCTAACACTTCATCCAGTGAGGTCACCTTCTTTTGCCAACATCCTAAATTCTAGTTTGAGGGATTTCCCCTGAGGGAAACCTAATGCTAATTGAAACGTAAGGAATCAATTTGCTTCTGCAAGATATCAACAAGAGACCAGGATCATTAATGTTTAAATTGAAATCATTTAAAGTCCTGTCTAAACACACACACAAACCACTAATTAGTTTGTTACAATTGATTGCTTTAGTGTTTAAATATTCTGCTCACAAATAGAAAAAAACAACAGAAACACATGCACTTCCCACTAATTAACTGCTATTTATCAAGCTCATTCATTCACATTTCTTAACATTGACCTTACATTTAATAAATCATTTAGTGTCACTGATACATGCAGGAGGAATAAACCCTTGGGAACCATTACCACAAACAGAGTAGTAAGGCACCATCAACTCTAAATCATGTCACACAAACAAACACACACACACACAATGGAAAAGAATAATTTTGCCATTCCCACTATTTTCCTATGGTCTGTATATTTATTGGTCCCACTGAAACAAATTAAAAAAACAAACTGTTACTTCTGCTTTATGCATAGCTCAGATAGGTGAGCATGTGTGTTTATTCTAGATGCTTCCACCGAAATAGAAGTTCATGATTTAAAACCCCACATCTAAGGAATCTAACATTCTCTGTACTATAAAACAAGTTACAAGCTGAGTAGGTGGTTTTCATGTGGGTGCAGGAATGTATTATTAATGTCAGATTTCTCCACTGAATCCGGACATTCACTTCAACATTTCTTACTCTGTTCTGTTCTGGCACCTAGGTGGTGGACCGACCTTCCTCTAAATGTCCGGACACTTTTGTAAGTCGCTCTGGGTAAGAGTGTCTGCCAAATGCCTAAATGTAAATGTAGTCTAATTCTGATGGGTCGAGGAAATGCTGTCGTTTTCATGTCTTTCTACTAAGATATCAATCAGTAAATGCTAGCTTCTCTTGTTCTGTTTTATCATGTGATTGCATTCACCGTTCATCCACTTTAGCTTCACTTCAGGAAAGAGATGCTCTTGAGCTCATCAATTGTAAACCATCAACACAAAGGTGAAATATGTGAACAAACAAAAACCTACCACTATACAAAAATACAATAAAAGGTGAGAATGCAGAAGAGTGTCCAAATGTAAGACCTTGGGTATAATCATTCTTTTCTGTTCTTTTTTTTTTTTTACTTTTCCTCTCGTTCACTCGAACTGAAAGGGATGGAATATCAGGACAGTGAGAGAAACGTGATCTGACACTCAGTATTTGACACATAGAAGATTCACACAGAGCATTTCAACTAGTTTCTCAGCATGGTAGGATGTACCCATAGACATGAGTGAAATAAAAATGTTAAAGGAGGAGAAAAAAATAATTGAGACAAAAGGACCACAAGGAAGTATCATGTTGGTTTTACAGATTATGTTCTGAAATAGCGATTAAGTACACGTCTATGAGATAAATCAGGAGCTGTGTGATGACAATATAGTTCCCTTTCAAAAGCTACACTCGATGCTGCGTGAAAACGCTATGGGAACATCTTTTTGTGGTACCGGTTGTGAAGCATGTGTGTATCAAACATGCCAAATTTTGCATATATACAGTGGTGTGAAAAACTATTTGCCCCCCTCCTGATTTCTTATTCTTTTGCATGTTTGTCACACAAAATGTTTCTGATCATCAAACACATTTAACTATTAGTCAAAGATAACACAAGTAAACACAAAATGCAGTTTTTAAATGAGGGGTTTTATTATTTAGGGAGAAAAAAATCCAAACCTACATGGCCCTGTGTGAAAAAGTAATTGCCCCCTGAACCTAATAACTGGTTGGGCCACCCTTAGCAGCAATAACTGCAATCAAGCGTTTGCGATAACTTGCAACGAGTCTTTTACAGCGATCTGGAGGAATTTTGGCCCACTCATCTTTGCAGAATTGTTGTAATTCAGCTTTATTTGAGGGTTTTCTAGCATGAACCACCTTTTTAAGGTCATGCCACAACATCTCAATAGGATTCAGGTCAGGACTTTGACTAGGCCACTCCAAAGTCTTCATTTTGTTTTTCTTCAGCCATTCAGAGCTGGATTTGCTGGTGTGTTTTGGGTCATTGTCCTGCTGCAGCACCCAAGATCGCTTCAGTTTGAGTTGACGAACAGATGGCCGGACATTCTCCTTCAGGATTTTTTGGTAGACTGTAGAATTCATGGTTCCATCTATCACAGCAAGCCTTCCAGGTCCTGAAGCAGCAAAACAACCCCAGACCATCACACTACCACCACCATATTTTACTGTTGGTATGATGTTCTTTTTCTGAAATGCTGTGTTACTTTTACACCAGATGTAACGGGACAAGCACCTTCCAAAAAGTTCAACTTTTGTCTCGTTGGTCCACAAGGTATTTTCCCAAAAGTCTTGGCAATCATTGAGATGTTTTTTAGCAAAATTGAGACGAGCCTTAATGTTCTTTTAGCTTAAAAGTGGTTTGCGCCTTGGAAATCTGCCATGCAGGCCGTTTTTGCCCAGTCTCTTTCTTATGGTGGAGTCGTGAACACTGACCTTAATTGAGGCAAGTGAGGCCTGCAGTTCTTTAGATGTTGTCCTGGGGTCTTTTGTGGACTCTCGGATGAGTTGTCTCTGCGCTCTTGGGGTAATTTTGGTCGGCCGGACACTCCTGGGAACGTTCACCACTGTTCCATGTTTTTGCCATTTGTGGATAATGGCTCTCACTGTGGTTCGCTGGAGTCCCAAAGCTTTAGAAATGGCTTCATCACCTTTACCAGACTGATAGATCTCAATTACTTTTGTTCTCATTTGTTCCTGAATTTCTTTGGATCTTGGCATGATGTCTAGCTTTTGCGGTGCTTTTGGTCTACTTCTCTGTGTCAGGTAGCTCCTATTTAAATGATTTCTTGATTGAAACAGGTGTGGCAGTAATCAGGCCTGGGGGTGACTACAGAAATTGAACTCAGGTGTGATAAACCACAGTTAAGTTATTTTTTAACAAGGGGGGCAATCACTTTTTCACACAGGGCCATGTAGATTTGGAGTTTTTTTTCTCCCTTAATAACGTAAACTTTCATTTAAAAACTGCATTTTGTGTTCAATTATGTTATCTTTGACTAATAGTTAACGGTTTTTGATGAGCAGAAACATTTAAGTGTGACAAACATGCAAAAGAATAAGAAAACAGGAAGGGGGCAAATAGTTTTTCACACCACTGTATAACCTCAGTCAGGTCATGTGATGAAGTGCACCTGCAGGTTATAAATAGGAATGAACTGGAAACATCTTCAAGTCTTTTTGTCTTCAGGACTGCATTGTGTTTGCGTGTGTGTGTGTGCAAGTGAGTTTAAAAGTGTTAACTCTATGATATGGAGGAGTTTGTTAGGAGATGCATGCCTTCGTGTGATAGATCTCTTTCAGAGCACTATCTCCACACTTTTTGTTTTGAGTGCCTTGCGCGCGACTCGCCTTCTTTAAAGAGAAACCGCGGCACATTCCTGGGGTCCACATGCAGATATGGCAGAAACGCATGAGACGGAATTCCCCTTTCTCTCACGCTCTCGCTGGATCAGGGAGTTTTTCCGCCCACTTCTCAAGCGCGCCTCGACGCTTCTTGTGAATGGGCAGAAGAGACTTCCTTTCTTGCTTCCGCGGATATGGAGAAGTTACTGCTGAAAGACTTGAGCACTGGGGGCGATTGATGATAGGGCATTTGTAGCTACAGTGGTTACTCAATCGGAATAACCATCCCGCCGCGCATACCGCCGTTTAAAGGCAACAGCAGCCAAAATAAATCAGTTGCATTTCAAAGTCATTCATAAAATGGCCGCCAGGTGGCGCAAAGTGACATTTTCATTCATCGCAGTAAATACAACAGTGATGGTAATTTCCACAACAAACATGAAAAATCTGAACCAGAGCTATTGATGTGTACTGTACAATAATGAGTACAAAAAATTATAGTAGATTTATTAACTGAAATAAATGACCATATTTTTCAAGAGAATTTTCAAGCCCCACTCATCAAACAAAATTTCAATAAATAGTAAACTTGGCCGATTTCGTTCTAATTTTTTGACAAGTGGGGCTTGAAAATTCTCCCACTCCCTTAAGTGGGGAATAACAGAAAATGTTTGAGAACCACTGCTGGTTCCTGGTCCTGTGTGTGCTTTACAATGCCAGACAACATTCAAATGCAAATTTTCCACCCTCCCCCTATACATCCAGGACCTCTCACCACTTCCCCAATCTGAGGCTCTTATGCCTCAGACTTTCAGTCAGGGGCGGACTGGGACCAAAAAGTGGCCCTGGACTTTCTGGCCCACAGCAGCCCACATCATAATACACTGGCTCATTAATGTAGAGATATATTTTAACACCAGTTACTCGTATGAAAAAAATAACAATACGGAAAGCAATGCTATTTAAACATATTATTTGAAGTATCACTGAACATATATTGGGTCATATTAGTGAAACAAAGAAACAAAGGAAAGAACATCAAGACAAACTACATATAAATCTATAAAGACAATATTTTAAAAAGAATGGCAAAAAAACTGAACAGGTAAGCTGAAATAAAATCAGTAGCAGCATTACTTTTTTATTAATATTGTCTACCATAATAATTACTAGCAGGACGTAATGCTGCTACTAATTTTATTCCAGCTTACCTGTTCAGTTTAATTGTGATTCTTTTCACTTGGCTCTGGTAGATCAGGGGAGACGTGTTGGTCATCATCAGCAGGCACTGGTTCATCATCACTGACCTGCTGCACTTACAGTTTACACTGATCAGTTTACCCCCTGCCAAATGTTCATGATATCTCACAAACAAAAAGGCAAATTTGTCTTTTCCTCATAAAGTGTTTAGGTCAAATTCCACCCATACAAGTGTGACAAATATGCAAAGAAAAAAATCAGGAAGGGGCAACTACTTTTCCATGGCACTACACATGTAGTCAGATTGTTCCACTAGGATGAAACTGTGCCAGGTGGAGTTAAAGCACTTTTAAAATCACACTAACTTTACACTGATCTGAATAACTTTGAATAATGAACTTATTGTTCTTTCCTTTCTTTTTTACAAATATGATCCAATATATGTTCAGTGATACTTTTTATTTACATTTTTGTTTGTTGTATTTCTATACTAGTATGTGGTTTAAAAAAAAAATCTCCACTTTAATGAGCCAGTGTATTCTTCTTCCTCTTTTTAAAAGGCAGAATCTGTTCATTTGAAGCATTTCACTGCATTTACCTCTAAAGCTTTTTCTTATTTTCGTGTACTTTTCAGCTCCACCTTTTCTTCTTCCTCCATTTCATTCATTGGTATTATTAATTTGCTCAAACAACTTTGCTGCATGGAGGGATATATAGAGGGAGCGAAACATGCGCATGCGCAGTAACAAACACAGTTAGCTTCGCCGCTTTGTTTTTGATGTTGCTCGCGGCAGTGTAACAGCCCGTTAATTCATTTAATGATAAGATGGACAAACTTGGACAAAACTTCTTTATTTTGCTGCATATTGTCAGGTTATAGTACAAACTTTCGGGTAGATCCTGCTATTAAATCAAACTAAAAACGAGTGAAAAGAATACAAAACTCAGACTCTATATCCCAGATACCCATCTCGCGTCCAACTTCACACACCGGACCACATTAAGCACAATGCATCTCCCGCACTGGACTACACTCCCGTAAGCAGCTGTCGTAAAATCAACCTCTTTTCTTTCTCCTGCAACAACACGCTCTTTGTCGGGTTATTTCGGGTTAAGTGACTGATGTGCCTAACATCTTTCAGCTGAGCCTCGTTTCACTGAATAATCCACCACACACAATCAGTATAATGACACACACACACAGAGTCGTCACTCCCCTAAATTTAAAGAATACAAACTGGTTGCGTGCGAGTTTGCTGTTTTTCCTATAGTATGCTGAAGCAAAATCAAAATAAAACATTTTATTTTGTTTTATTTTTATTTTGCTATAATTAAAATAAAACACTTTTAAAACATCATCACTCGGGATTCGAAACGACGCTTTGTAGATCTCCGGCCAAGTGCTCTAACCGCTACACCAAGCGGGCACTTAGAGACAATGCACCCCAGAGACGTTAATAAGCCACTCGACTTCTTTGAAAGCAAGTTCTAGATAAGTGACGAAGTAAGCCTGTTATAATAATAACTTGGTGTTATTTGATCTTATTGGTTTAGAAATTTATATTTAAATAAAACCCTACACACTTCTTTTCTAATTACACATGATAAAATCTAAAGGCTCATTGTGTTAATATTTATTGTGCTTAAATTTGATCTTAATAAGATTTGATTTAATTTGAATTCTACATTTGTACTGTAATTTTAGTACTGTGATTATGAATTCGGTCAACTACAGTGTTTCACTTGATGTTATCGGCTACTACGTGTATTATTTAATGGAACGCGTCTCATTAATGCGGCAGAGAATGAACTAAGGCATGAGGCGTCAGTCTGTAGTTATATAGCGCCACTCAGTGGTCAAAGTCAGCAAATGCACATGCCGAAATGCGGCGGCGACGGTAAATACGACGCTCCGATTAGGTGACCACTGTACATCGAGCCAGGCTGCAATGATGTCCACGGAGAGACATCTGTGTCTAAACCTCACGGGCATCAAGGATTGTGCGTTCGTCCTTGATGCCCACATCTCGCCTTCCGGCCTGTTTGGCGACGCTGTTAATTCCATCGCCACTAGGTTTTGGGAGGCGAAAATATATGAACAGGCCTTTGGGAAGTTTCTCCCCCACCGTGCTCAAGAGTCGGGACTGTCAGCCACCCAGTCCTGACCAGGTCTGGCTCTCGCGAGGCGCAGAATGAGAGTGTGGTAAGCCGGTCACCCCCTCGTAGAGACTGGGGTGGGGCTCGCCGCGCTTCGCAATCTGCCTCAAAGAGGCCAGACCTGCGCACCGTCATCTTCTCAAAGAAGAAGTCCTGAGGCTCATGCACCCAGGACCATGGGGGTGACACCCCCGGGGAGGGGCGCGTAGAATTCCTTCTGAGAGTAAAGTCTTTTCCCTGGCACCCCCAGGAGGCCTGTGTTTAAGCCCGCCACCACTGGTGTTTCTGGGAACACCAACAAGATGTTAGTTGTTCGGTCACTTCCTGCCGGGTTTCAGGATGCCGAACATCTAACACCCCCCCCCCCATCTAGCCGAAGTGCCAAAATTTGTGCCCCTTTTCAGAGAAGCTGTCAACGTGAAAGCTACTGCCAGGTATATCTCCTTGGGTACTATGGACAGTACAGAGAGGAACTACAGGATTCAGTTTACGCCCTCTGCGTTTTAACGGGGTGGTCTCCACTTCTGTGAAACTGGAAAGGGCGCATCTGCTGACTCTGGAATTGCAGACTTTGCTGGGGAAAGGGGCCATAAAACATGTTCTATGAGAGTCAGGCTGCTACAATCGGTTTTTCTTGGTTTCAAGAAAGACAGGGGGCTGCGTCCAATTTTAGATCTTCGCAGGCTAAACCGCTATCTCAGAAAGTACAGGTTCAAAAATTTTACTGTCTAAAATGATTGTTTCCCAAATCCAACCAGAGAATTGGTTTGTAACAATCGACCTGAAGGGTGCATATTTTCATATACAAATATTGCCACAATACAGGAAGTTTCTGAGGTTCGTTTCGGGGGCGAAGCTTACCAATATCGGGTCCTTCCATTTGGCCTAACTCTGTCACCCGCACATATACAAAATGCATTGATGCAGTCCTGGCTCCTTTACAACTCCAGGGCAATTACATAGACGACTGGCTGATTCTGGCTCAGTCTCAGAAGCTAGCGTTTCAACATCGACATGTCGTCCTAGCTCATCTTGATTATTTAGGATTGAGACTCAACACAAACAAGTGTTCTCTTTCCTGCTCAGAACACAACATATTTAGGTGTCACATGGGATTTTTAACACCCTGAATGAAATCAAGCTATGCCAGAAAGTGACTGTTCATCACTTTCACTGTTCATTACTTTCAGAGATTTTTATGTCTCATGGCAGCTGCGTCCACGCCGATACCTTTGGCCCTTCCGCACATGAGATCCTTTCAGTTGTGGCTAAAAGCCAGGGGATTTTGCTCAAGGGCCAATCCCCGGAGGCAAATAAAGGTTACGCGCCAGGGGCTTCGTACCCTTTCTATGTGGTTCAGACCCCGGTTTCTGACTTTGGGTTTCACTCTAGGTGCGTCTTGTTGTCGCAAGACGCTAACAACAGATGCTTCCCTCACGGGCTGGGGTGCGGTCTTAGATGGCCGTCCAGCCCAAGGGAGCTGGAGAGGCCATCTTCTCGCGTGGCACATCAATCGCCTCAAAATGATGGCTTTATTTCTGGCCCTGGAACACTTCCTCCAGCAGTTGAGAGACTACCATGTCCTAGTGTGGGTGGACAACACTCCGGTAGTCTCATACATAATCGCCAGGGCAAACTGTGCTCGCACCGCTTGAAAAAGCTAGTGCACCAGGTTCTGCTTTGGGCACAGGATAAGTTTCTGTCTATCAGGGCGATTTACATTCGAGGGCATATGAAGGTGGGGAGCAGACGTGCTGTCCTGACAGGCTGTGACTGTAGTGTGACACATGGGGAATGGAAACCCCACCCCGAAGTAATCAGTGAAATCTTGAAGATATTTTATGTAGCAGAGGTGGACCTCTTTGCCTTGAATGAAACAGCACAATGTCCCCTTTGCTACTCTCTGACTCCTCCTTGTTTGTTTGTTTTTAACAATTAATACAATTGATATCTTACTGAAACAATGGCGATTTTTGTTCCTTATCTGTAATGGAGAAACATTATCTACTAAATATTATTGTTTTATTTATTTTATTGTACTCCACTATGAACTACATTCATTCTTCCTTCATCTATGCAGTGAAATTTGTATGAAGAAAAATTTATGCACATACAGTATCACTTCAACACAACTATAAATTAGTGTCACAGATATATAGTGAGTCAAGGCAAGCTACAGTAAGAGTGCTAATGTAGAGCACATCAGAGCAATAGATGCATGAGGCATACTGTAGGTGACAGCCTGTAAGAGCTGAGAATGGTAATTAAGGTTTCTTCATGAACCTTTGTCAGAACAGCCAGAGTGTTCAAGAACACACATACTGTAGACTGACTTGACTTAGGCAAATACATAATCATGACCACAGGAGTAGACAGACAAGGTCAACACAATAACAAGGTACCAGGAGAATCCAATCCAATAAATAAGGCCTAGTATGACTAGGTGCAAGGTCTTTGCAGAGACTAGAGGCTAACTTTGAACTATATATGAGTTTCCTACGGAATCCATAATTACGGAGCAGGTGCTGATGCTAATAAGCAGTAGGCGCATATGCGAAGTTGGATTTGTTGTAGATCAGGAGGCAGAGCAGGTGTGAAGACTTTCAGGGCATCCACTTCGTGACACCAGACGTGGGCTGTACAGATATAATCCTCACTGCGTATTAGGAGCGCCTCACATATCATATACCGCCTCCTTTTACTGTACATGTGCGAACACAAACACACTGTACACGCCGAGTAAAGACGAAGTTTTGACAAAAGAGGTCTGATTGAGACAGACATGCCAGGATCAAAAAGAATGGAAGGAAGGCATGAAATAAATAGCAAAGTAATATTTAAAACAAACATGGGGCTCATTTATCATGTCTGTGTAAAAGTTGTGTACATAAACATTTTTTACAGGTTTCTTCTGACAGAATGTGATTTATCAAGATTTTTGTGCGTGAGAGTGTGTATACAGTATATAAAGTACTATTTCTGGACATGTGTTAGCAGAAACTTGTGGCAGTAAAGCTGATTATTGTAATCATAATTGACAGGGCATGTTTAAAAGACACATCTAAAACCTGATTAGAGTGAAGCAGACAATTGAATGGTGAACACCTTGCCTTGCTTAAAGATTTTGCACACACATCTCAGCGCAGGAAATATTGTAGGTTTTAAAATGACATAGGAATGCCTTTTCTGAGAGTGTTGAGCTCATCAGTCAATTTCATTTACCCACTTAATCCCTTCCAGCAACTTGCCCCATCAACAGCATCCATGTACACACTCAACTCCTTTTTACTCTAGGGTTTTGAGGCACATTTCAAAGTGAAACTAAAGACAGATCTGGCATGTCCAAAACAACTACTGTATAAGCCAAATAAAGACAAATGTTTTGCATACAGTACATTAATATCGCCAATACCTCAGTACGTAAAATGTAAAAATAAAGCAATGAAATTACAAATAAAAATAAAACTATAAAGAAGGACAGCTTCTTCAAATTTCCCTAAAAGTTTTGAGAATGACACAAATATAAATTTTCACAAAATCTGCTGCGTCAGTGTTTTTCTCAGATGTTACTATGGTATACTGAAGTATAATTACAAGCATTTTATAAGTGTAAAATGATTTTATTGACAATTGCATTAAATTTATGCAAAGAGTCAATGTTTGCAATGTTTGTTGACCCAGCTTTTTCAAGGCCTCTGGCATACGCTCAATCTACTTCTGACCACAAGTTCTCAGTGGGATTAAGGTCTGAGGAGTTTCCTGGCCATGGACCTAAAATTTTGATGTTTTGTTCCCTGAACCACTTAATTATCACTTTTGCCTTATGGTCACATGCTCTTTCCCATGCTCTTTCTGACCCACGAATGCCCCTCCTAGCTAATTACAGAATTGTGGTGCCCATGCCTTGATGGGTCAGAGCTGTTTTTTTTGTGGCATATCTATAACCTACACAATATTAGACAAGTGGTTACAATGTTATGACTCAGACAGTAGGTATATCTGGCAAGTGTACCACGTTTGCACGTATTTCGACCAAGACTGGTGGTATAACGAATATTCGGACAGTACATAAAGATTCATACTTTATTGTGACATTAACAAGAGGATAAATCAAGTTTAAGTACAAATTCTTTAGAGTGAAAATCTTGTCATATTGTGTCAGGGACCTTCAGAAACAGCACAAGGACATGAAGCTATAATAAAACTTTACACCACCTCACACTGATGATGCATAAACAAGTCAGAAGAGTGTATTTTCACCACATGGAACACCCAAAGTTACACATAATGCCCTGAGACCAATACTGAAGGTGGTGTGTAGAGGAACTAAACGTTAGTAGTGTTAACTTTCATTTGAAACTTTAAATGTTTCATGTTCCAAAGCAATCTAAGTAATTAAGATGTGAAAGATTAGTGGGATCTGAGAGAGATCTCTAGGGCAGTGTAAGAGTGACACACATTTACTTTGCAAGTGGAGTGTAACCATATTGAGAATGCTTTCCTCCATATTTTACTACAAATCTCATCTTCTGTTTAGTTCTAGTGTATAGAATTACAGCTACCAGCCTGGGATGAGACTAAAGTGTCATTTCCTTTGTAAGACCCCTGAAGCCAATCACAGCATCTTTTCTAACTGCTGTTCATGCAAATTCACAAGGCAGCTAAACACTTAAAAGAATGTGCAAATTACACCCTCTCATACATGAGGCTCACCAAAGCCAATGACAGGTTAGTTTCTGTCTGAATGATAGTAAATAAAGTAAAAGCATCTCATCAGGGAGTATAAATTATTTATTGGGCTCTCTTGGATTTACGGCCACACATCCCAGCTATGGCTATGGGCAACATGGTTTATGCTTCTCTGTTATCTACCTATTCATATTAGATACATATAAGAAGTATATAAAATTAAAAGTCTCAATTATTTTATTTATTATGAAGATTTGAAAGACATTCTGAGGCAGAAAAGTCCAAAACTAAATATACAGCCAGATAATGTCTGTTCCCATCTTGATTGTTGTTTTTGACACAAATACTTTACGCCCACTACGTACTGTACCCGTCCTTGACCCGGCCAACTGTTGTGAAGAGGTTTTTTTTTTTTTCAGCAGGAAAATAATTCTTACCAGCATAATGATGGTTTGCTTCACTTTATGTTAAGAATTAACAGGAAATTCACCACATGAAATCAACTGTAGAACTTTTATCTGCAAAAATGTAAATGAAATAAATAAGGAATAACACACATGTCCATGGAACAGGTTCCGGTGGTAATGGCTATTGTTAATGCAGTGGGCAGAAAAGGGCAGGCACAGGCGCAGAGGGGTGTTTTTAAACAAAAGAGGTTTTAATCAGGATATAACACAAAACAGGGATCACAAAGAGACAAAACAGACAAAAACAAACACTCAAATGATACAACCCATAACTGACCAATACCCAGGCTATAGGACAATACACAAACCATAAGCATTATGCTGAAATGCATGCTTAACTGACAAGACACAGACTCTAATACACCAAATACAAGCACTACTGTATGTTGAGACACAGACTTCAGGAAGACACACAGGCTCTAATACCCGTTACACACAATATAAGCAATATGTTGAGACACATGCTTAAGAACGAAACACAATCTCTAATACCCGTTACACTAAAGATAAGCAATATGTTGAGACACATGCTTCAGGATGAACACAGACTCAAGCTAAGTATGGAGCTGAAAACGGAGACAAGACGAGAGACTCGGAGAGACTAGACATGGGGAGACGCGAGACAGGACTAAGGCTAAAGACTTGGCAATCAGCTAAACATGGCTATTAGCTAAACATGGTCATTAGCTAACCATGGCAGTTAGCTAAACATACATCTAGCTAAACATGTCTTTAGCCTAACATGCACTTAGCTACACTTACCTAATAGCTACCACAACACTAGAGACTCGGGACACAGAAGCACAGAGGCTAGGCCAAGGGACACGCGGAGGCTAGGCCAAGGGACACGCGGAGGCTAGGCCAAGGGACACGCGGAGGCTAGGCCAAGGGACACGCGGAGGCTCACTTCTTACCTATTCTCTAACACACAACACAACATGACTCAACACCAAATCAGCTCCACACACACTAGAACACTTTACACACATTTAGCATGGGGACATGCTTAGTAGTTATGGGATAACATGAACTACCAAATAACAATATAAAATAAACCAACATATAAATAAAGAAAAACAATAAACAAAACAAAATACCAACTTAACTGACAGTACGTACAAAACATTCAATGCTCGACCCAGTTTCCCAGACTAATCAGCTATTTATTGAAGGTTTAATGACCTGCCTCGGTTCAGGTCTGCTCTCGCATCACCTGACCGAGGTGCCTTCTGGGAAACTGAGTCTGCAAAACAAAAACTACAAAAAACAAAACAGTACCCTCTAGTGCAGATTCCTTAAAATAGCACCTGGATGTCGTCCACTTCTGGCAAAGATGTGGCTCTGCTGGCCCACTTGTGGCACTGGTAAAAATGAATAAAATTAATTAATTTTTCAATTAATTAATGTAATAAAGATGAACGTGGTAGAGGTGGGCCAGAACTGAGCAATCATAATTTTTGGGGTTGGTCTCCTAAACAGGGAGATTACTTACAGTATATAAAGGTCTGTAATTCCTACATACTGTAGTTTCCATGAGTTGTATATTAACACTTAAAAATACTAAAAGTTCAAAGTATGAAAGTCACACTGTGTTCACATTCACAATTTAATTTCAAATCAATATGTTGTAGTTGCACCTAAAAAAAAAAAACATCTCGCAAAAAAACTTTGGTCAGTGTCCAGAAATATATAGATCTGATTGTGCAACTTCTTATTTAAGATTAGAAGATCAAAAAAGCCACAACAAGCTTTATTTTACCAGTACTGAGATCTTTAAAACACTCTTTAAAAGTTTCTCAATGGGTCACTGAATAAATTAGTATTCTTGGGTTCTAAAAAAAAATCCTCCTGGGAGAACTTTCATATACTGAAGCATTCTGTTGTAGAGTTAAGTAAAGGTTCTTCCAGTTCAAAAACCAAAGAACTGATAATGGTTCTAAAGATTCTATTAGTGTTGAAATAGTAATAAACCTAGATACAGTATTAAGATACAAAAGGTGTTAAAATATAAAAGAATTCAAGTTAAAGTCTGTTATTGACATGTTCTTTTTTAATCAACATTAGTCATCAAGTCTTATGAAAATTATACCTAGTTATATGAAACTCAGTCTTGAATGTGTGTGTGTGTGTGTGTGTGTGTGTGAGACAGAGAGAGAGATGTCTTTGTTCTGTATGTGTGTGTATGTGCAAAATAGAGAGAGAGCATGAGAGTGAGATATACTGTAGCGTATCAGGCTCTTTGTTCTCTATTTGTGTGTGTACAGTGTGTGTGTGTGTGTGTGTGTGTGTACACACATGTGGGTGAAAGTAAAAGTGCTAATAACAGGTATACTGTAGCATGCAGCAGTCCTTTTGTTCTATTAATAGTATGGGAGCTTCTAAAAGGTTATTTGCAGTCAAATATAGGAACATTTACGTATGTATGTTTGAAATACAAATGTGTCATAAAGAGAAATATGATCATTTGCAAACAGTAAAATCTGCAGGTCATAATCATGGATGTTGATAATTTGTTAACTATTTTGGTATTGGCACCATTTATTTCTACTATAGAAATGGTTTATATATAGCCTATATTACAAACCATTCCATCTACAGTATCTATAGCTACATTATATTAAAAACATAGTAGTAGATCTTACCCAGAACGTGATTCAGGTTTAATTGTAAACATCCACGGAGCAGAGTTAAACCCCATCTCATCAACAGTCTGGCATTGTGACAGGAACATAGCAGACACTGTTCCACTGAGGGATCAGCTTCTTGAGCACTGGAGCACTTGAGCAGGAGACCTGTGTATTCCTCTAGTGTCTTCCCTGGGATGATGGAGCTGCTATAGTATTCTGCCAGAATGCTCAGAGTGAGTTCAATTGTATGTAATGAGTGTATGAGTGAGTGATGCTGGGTGTAAGGGTAGACAGGGCATTTCAAATGCCCTCATGGCCAGTACAGAGGTGCTAAGGGGATGCTGGGAGAAGCTAGAGAAAAACAGTGAAGGAACTAAAGCAGACTCAAATAACATCACACAACCCACTCATAAAATCTTAAAGATCCTGCTCAGTTGAATGGCAAAAAATACAGTCTAAAATGTGGTTCACTATCAGTAACAGCAAATTTCACTTCAACATGTCATCATCTTTGATTTTCCTATGTATCTGTTTTTATTAACCTCCAAATAAAATAAAAAAAATAAAATAAAAAATAAAATATATATATATATATTTATATATATATATATATATATATATATATATATATATATATACTGTATATATATACACTGTACTGTATAGCTAGCTAATGTTAGTCGTTTACTGAACCGCTATTTTCCCCACAGAAAAACATCATAAACTGGACTAAAACCAAAATGCATCTCTAACAACAAATAAAAAAACTGGCAAATGTGGCAAATTTTGTTTTGCTGAAAATGGTGACTATAATTGTCACTTTGCTCTAGTTTTTAAGATATGCTACTTTGTGAATATTAATGAACGAGTTTTAAAGTAATAAAACTAGGGCTGCAACAACTAATTGATAAAATCGATAATTATCGATAATGAAATTCATTGTCAACGAATGCCGTTATCGATTAGTTGGGCTGCTCACGTTACTGAGGAGCGCGACCACAAGATACACAAATACTCACAGATACACAGTCGCTCGCGCAATGGAGGATACAGAAGCGTCTGCAGGAAAAACCGCGCGCCCCAAGTCCTCCAAGGTATGGGAGTAATTTACATTACACACCTCTTATCGGGCGTTAAAAGCGAGCGGTTTTCTGCCGTTCGTAATGTCCGGTGAGCGCGGATGAAGCGCCGAGGGTTTTCTACACATGTGGGAGCCCCTAGCGACGGGAAGGAATTGGCCACGACTAAAAAAAAAAAAAAAAAAGAGTCAATGAGTGTTCACACGGGCTTTGGTGACGTGCGTTTGTCCGGCTGCGCGGTTATACGGAAGAAAAAAAACGTTGCATGCAGCTTTTTCTTGGCGTTCAAATCCCAACGAACGCAAGGAAAACACTTCTAGTTCGTTTTCTTCGCGTTCATTTTATGCTTCGGAGGACCGGATATGTCCCATGATTCTACTCGCTATGCACTGGGAAATGCGGAAAAAAGGCAAAATAAAGAGAGTGAATCCAGTAGCCGGGTTTTTTTTTCTCTCCCTACGTATTACGAGAATGTTTAAAACAACAAGATTAATGTCTAGTGTAGCAAAATGGTCTATATATATATATATATATATATATATATATAATTATTATTATTGAGACAACAAAAAAGGATAAAATACACGAGAGGATCGAAATAATGTATAAACCGAAGTCTATTATTCTTCTTATTAAGTTGAATTAATTTAAGAGAATTTAAAATTGAGGTCATTCTTAATAACTGAATATGTCAGTGTATTTTTTAAACTATATATATATATATATATATAGTTATTATAACACACTATAACTAGAATATTTACAAAACTGAAAGGTTTTCTTATGAATAATTAAAAAAAACATTATAACTCAAAAAGATCATATTATGTTTATATATATATATATTTTATAGTAACTGAACAGCTCTCTTCTCTCCAATCCACTCATACACCACAGTCTCCTATTTCTCTGTGCGCGCGCTGCAGCCTGTGAATGAATACACGCAGCGGAGGTTTTACATATTTAAAACGTAAAAAGGTGTCTCCATCATAAATAGCCCTGAATTAACTATATATATATATATATATATATATATATATATATATATATATATATATATATATATATATATATATATATACTGTATATAGAGAGAGAGAGAGAGAGAGAGGAGAAAGGTGTTTTGCTGGCGAAAAACATTTTAGGCAGAGACGCCTGCTCGTTTGTTTTAAATCTAAAGTTAATGCATTGTTGTATCAGCAGGAACCTTGATTTTATGAAATTACTATCATTTTGTTTTGTGAGATTTTCCCTTACTTGATTTTATCAATTTATATTACTCCCTATAATAATGTAAACATTGCTAATTTATGTTTTGGAAAGAAACTTAAGTAATTATTTCATCTATATCTTTCATAAATCACACAACTAAAATATAATTAAACAGTTTATTCACCAACATTACCAAATATTTGTGACATTCACAGTCTAGATCCAAGTTGTCTTTTTAATAAAAGTGCATTCAGCTAAATTTTGCATCCATAGAAAAAAACTGCACGGCACCAGGGCCTGAAATACTTGTTTTAAACAAAATTGTGTAAAATAATAAATAAATAAAATACAGCATTCATTTAGAAATAAAATGCAGCAGAAAATACTTTAAACAAACTGTAGAATAAACGTTAAAACGCAATAGCCCTCTGAAGCAGTGAAGTTGCAACTTTCAAATCAGCACTCTGGACTAGTGCACTTAAAAGTATGCCATTGAAACCTTAATGCATGAAAACATTTTAAGCTGAACATGTAAACACAACATGTAAACACTTGTAGTCAAGCCAAATCAAATGTTTTAAGATGATAACTTCATCTTTAAAGCTTGCACTTTTGGTGATAGCTTAATCCCATCAAGTTCTAGAAGAACTTTCTGAAAATAGCCTCTCCTTCAAGGATTATGGATACACCAACCGGTTCTTCCCCTTCAACAGCACGGACGACAAGGATTTTAAGAAGGTGTCACTTCGTCTGTCCCCCTGCATAAAATTTACAAGAAAATAAATCATTTATTTTGAGAAACAAAAAAAATCTGAATTGCTTCAACCTGTGCTGACTTCATTGAGAAAAAAATAATAATAAAAATAAATGATAATAAAAAAATGACCATCACTTCATATACTTCATATTGTTAAACTTGGGTTAAATTGCTTTAGCACTAATCTTGCATCAGTAAAACATGGCATGAGATGGCTTTACAGTGTCAGGAAATCCTATGATGAATGCTGAGTTTGTATTTAAAGGGTTAGTCCAAACATGAAAATTCGTTCAATAATTACTAATATTTATATATTCATTTGCATTTATATGCTTCTGTCCAATACAACAAACACTATATTCAAGGTATTAATAAATTGTATAATTAATAAGAAAACAATGCTTTACCAGGCAATCATCAAAGAGATCCTCTTCAGATTCACGTCTCATCTTTACGCTTTGTTTCTGTGAAAATATTTACATTGTATCATTACATAATCTTTTATTCGTACAACTACATTTAGGCCTTTATCCAAAGCAAATTACAAAAGAGGAAGGCATCAAGCATGTCAAGCAGTGCTACTAACACAAAGTTTCTGACACCGTTAGAAAATACAAGATAGAACAGTGAGGGATTAAGGAAAAAGTGAGAAGCAAGAATCATGTGTGCAAAGATTAAGCATGTAGGGTCACAGGATGACTCGACTTATTTTTATTGTCTGCAATGCGATTTAGACAAATTAGAACTGCGGTAAAGCCAGCCGTGGTTCAGAAAAACACGGTCAAGCCAGCCGCGATTGATTTTAGTGTGCGCACATATTACAGTGATTACGGTAGTTTCAGGACCGACACAGAGACAACGCGCTTTAAATCACGGTTAAATACGTTGGTCACATGCCAGCTGTATAAGCCGGTTACGGGACTCATTACGGTTGTATATCGTGCTCTGAATAATAAAATTTTTGTTTGCTGTTTGTTTGCTGAGTAAAATTAAAATAGAACAATTTTTTAAAACCGACGCTTTGTAAATCCCTGACCGAGCGCTCTAACCGCTACACCAACCAGGCACTAAGAGACAACACACCTCCGTGATGTTAATAAGCCACTCGACTTCTTTGAAAGCAAGCGTTAAATAAGTAACGAAGTAAGCCTGTTATACAATTATACTATTTGCACGTGTATTTTATCTGTTTTAAACTTGGTGTCATTTGATCTTATTGGTTTAGAAATGTTTGTAAAAAAACTATTGTTATCAAAAATGTAACAGATGTAACACCGGACCTCATTACCCACAATGCATCTCCCGCACTGGACTACACTGCCGTAAACAGCTGTCGTAAATCAAAACTCCCGGTACTGCAGATGGCCACCACTTTTCATCAGTATAATGACACACACACACACACGCAGCAGCAGCAGACCGAGCCGTCAGTCCCCTAAATTTAAAGAATACAAACTGGTTGCGTGCGAGTTTGCTGTTTTTTCTATAGTATGCTGAAGCAAAATCAAAATACAACAATTTTTTTTATTTTAATTTTGCTATAATTAAAATAAAAAAATTCAAAACATCATCCCTCGGGATTCGAACCGGCGCTTTATGTATTACTGACCGTGTGCTCTAACCGCTACACCAAGCGAGCACTTAAAGACAATGCACCCAAGTAACGTTAAATAAGGCAAGGTTAATAAAGCAAGCTCTGGATAAGTGACGAAGTAAGCTTGTTATAATAATAACTTGGTGTTATTTGATCTTATTGGTTTATAAATTTATATTTAAATAAATAGTAAACTTGGCCGATTTCGTTATAATTTTGTTTGATGAGTGGGGCTCGAAAATTCTCTTGAAAAATATGGTCATTTATTTCAATTAATAAATCTACTATAATTTTTTTTTTACTCATTATTGTACAGTACACATTAATAGCTCTGGTTCAGATTTTTCATGTTTGTTGTGGAAATTACCATCACTATTGTATTTACTGCGATGAATGAAAATGTCACTTTGCGCCACCTGGCGGCCATTTTACGAATGACTTTGAAATGCAACTGATTTATTTTGGCCGCTGTTGCCTTTAAACGGCGGTATACGCGGCGAGATCGCCATTCCAATTTTGTAACCACTGTACTGTATCCTGTGGTCATGGCAAAGATGTTACTCTGTTTCAGAAGGGTTAAATTATTACAACTTATTAATTAAATTATTACATCTTATTACAACTAAGGACATTGCTGAAATTACTCAAATTGGGTTAAGATCTGTAAAATGCATTATTAAAACCAGCAAGGATAGTGGTGAACCATCACCTTCAAGAAAGAAATGTGGTCAAGAAAAATCTTGTACTACCATGAGAGATCATGTAAATATTTAATGTAAGTCAAAAAGCAAAAAAAAAAAACTCATGGCTATGTTTAATAGTAAAAATAAGAGCATTTCCACATCCACAATGCAAAGAGAATTCAAGGCATTGGGACTAAACAACTGTGTAGCCTTAAAAAAAAAAACTCTTCTCAGTCAATCTAATTGGAGTAAAGGTTTCAGTTTGCTAGGAAACATAAAGAATGTATTGTGTAGCACTGCAAAATGGTCATGTGGTTTGATGAGTCAAGAATAATCCTGAGTGATCCGTCCATCATGCCTAGTGCCCATAATGCCTAGTGCCTACTGTACAAGCCTGTGGTTGTAGTGTCATGATCTGGAGCTGCTTCTGTTTTTCAGGTCTAGGTTCACCAACGTTATGTGCCCAAAAAATGAGATCAGCTGAAGACCTAAATATCCTGAATGACCAGGTTTTTCCATCAATGAATTTTTTCATCCATGATAGCACAAGCACATTCCAAGATAACAATGCCAGGAGTCATCAGGCTTAGATTATGAAAGAGTGGCTCAGGGAGCATAATGAGTCCAGACCTTAACCACATTTACAATTTTGTTATGTGCTGAAGAGAAGACTGTACGCAGTGGTCTGACTCACCCATCCATCATTCACAATTTTTAGAAAGAAAAAAATGTGATTCTGGAAAGAAATATATGTTGTGATATTGCACAAGCTTATCGAAAAGATTCAGTGGTGAATGCATGCAGTAATCAAAGCAAAAGACTGCTATTTCCAATATTAGCATGTATGACCTTTCTTTTTTTTTTAGAAGGGGGGGAGGGGGGGGGGGGTCAGACAGTGTATATACAGTATACATTCACCAGCCTTCATTAGGTACACCTGTTCAACTGCTTGTTAGCACAAATATCTTATCAGCCATTCAGATGGCAGCAACTCAATGCATCAATGCGCCTCAAATCTGAAACTGCTGATCTACTGGGATTTTCACACACAACCATCTCTAATGGTTACAGAGAATGGTCTGAAAAAGAGAAAATATTAAGTAAGTGGCAGTTCTCTGGGCAATCTCATCTTTGTTGATGGCAGAGGTCAGAGGAGAATGACCAGATTTGTTTGAGCTAAAAGAAAGGCAACAGTAACTCAAATAACATCTCATTGCAACTGAAGTATCCCCGAAGAGTATGTCTAAATGCAAAACACGTCGAACCTTGAAGCAGATGGGCTACAGCAGCAGAAGGCTACATTGGGTGCATCTCCTGTCAACTGAGAACGGGAAACTGAGTCAACCGTTCACCATCATTGGACAACCAATGAGAGGAAAAATCTTGCCTATGGAGTCTCGATTTCATCTGAAACATTCAGGAACGGTCAGAATCAACATGAAAGCATGGATCCATTGTGCCTTGTATCAACAGTTAAGACTAGTGGCGGCATTGTAATGTTGTAGGGGAATGGGGTACCAATTGAGCCAAAGCCTTCGTAAGAATTCTTGCTCACCATGTCTATCCCTTTATGACCGCAGGATAATGTGCCACGGCACTCACTCACACACTCACTAATCTTCTATACCGCTTTATCCTGTATTCAGGGTCGCAGGGACCTGGAGCCTATCTCAGGAGGCTTAGGGCATGAGGCGGTGTACACCCTGAACAGGGTGCCAATCCATCGCAGGGCACACACACATACACACACTCATACTACGGGCAATTTGGGAACGGCAGTCATCCTAACCTACAGTACATGTCTTTGGATTGTGAGAGGAAACCGGAGTACCCACCATGAACGGGGAGAACATGCAAACTCCATGCACACAGAGACAGGAATCGAGCCTGGCCGGGATTCGAACCCGGACCCTGGAGGTGCAAGGCGACAGTGCTACGTGCCACGTCATGAAGCTAAAATCATCTCAAACTGGCTTCTTTGAACATGACAATGAGTTGTCTCAAATGGCCTCCACATTCACCAGATCGCAATCAAATAGAGAACCTTTGGGATGTGGTGGATGGGAGATTTCAATCATGGATGTGCAGCCAACAAATCTGCTGCAACTGCGTGCTGCTATGATGTCAATACAGACCGAAATCGCTAAGGAATGTTTCCAAAACCTTATTGAATCCAGGCCTGGAGGCAAAAGACATCTTTATAACTGTAGCTAGTAAGTTGCTTAATTTCAGTTAAGGAAAATACAGAATAAATAGCAGCTTTCATCACTGAAGCAAATAAAGTCTGAAAATGTGTGTACAGTGTAATCACCTGATTATATATATATATATTTTTTTTTTTTTTTTTTTTGCAAAAATCCTGGATGAATTGCTGAAACACATTTTAGAAATCTAATTTTATACTGAAATGTGGTCACACCATCTACTGTAAATAAAAAATATTATACTATGTGATTAAATTATCTTCCCTGTGTGTCCATGTGGAAATGTAAACCTACATGCCCTACATTTTAAGTAATTGAGGAATAATGGTGCCCCATAATTGGAGTTAACAAACAAATTGTCGGTCACAGCACTATGCCAATTACTATTGTTTACATATAGTATATTAAAGCCAAACTCATTTGTCATTGCATGGATGTCATTTTTATTTAACTGCCTATGACATGCAGGTCACTTTGCACGTTGCACTTGTTTTAACTGCCTATGCCCATTTAAACAGACCCAGTGTTCCTTGGTTAAATTAGCAATATTATATGATTGAAAAGTACACATTTCATTTCAGTTTACTCAGGCAGACAAATCATTACAGTAATACCAGAAGCACATACTGTACAGTATAAACACAGTAGTGCAATGTGATAATGGAGAATGAGTCAGGTGTTTAATAGAAAGGAAAACTGTTTTCAGGTGTGTATGATATGGCAAGTGACCGAGGAGTGCACAGAAAAGCAAAAGGTAGAAAATATCTGAATCCGAAACGCTTATGGTGCACTTACGTTGGTGTACAGTATTTCCTCCACTCTGCCAAATTTAGGCCTCCAGGATAAAGTAGTTACTGAAAATCAGTACATGAGGAACGAGTACTCCTCCTCATCAAATGCACCATACACATTACTTGCCATTGTCATGGGATTCTATAATATCTGTACTGTTGAAGCAGCATATGGCTTTTTTTATTGTACAATCTAGTGGCAGAGTGTTCCAACCAGAACAGAATATGGGAGTAGTCAACTTGTCAACATAATTAGGACTATAAGGTATATAGATTCGGCAAGCTGTTGACTTTGTAAGTATCTCCTCTGTGAGACTTTCTGCTTCAGACAGGATATTAAAGAAGCACATTAATTCTCCTTTCAAAAGAAATATCCATAAAGAATTTACTTACCTCACTCCTCTTCTTCATTACAGGTTATGCCACTGTACAAAGAGATTTCTGATAATATGTTGATTCCATTCCTTACTGCAGCCAGGCTTGTTTTTGTTTAATTTATCATTTTTTACATACTGGAATAAATAAATGTTTCCTTCTCTGTTATGTGTCAGCAGCCTGACAATCTTTCAACGAAATTTATTGGATCCGTGTTTAAGCAGTTATCAGGTGTATTGTTATCCATTCAGAAAGACCTAATGATTGATTGGCATTTTATGTTTTGATTTTTGACAGGTCATCAAGTCTTTCAGATTTTGGGAAATGTTTTTACAGTACTGAGGACAAGCTTTGTGTTTCAGGAACTGTATCTGAGCAACTGTCAAATGTTCCCAAGTTGTGAAAGACAGTTCAGTGCATAGGAGGATTAACTTTACCAATTGTAATAGACATATATAGACAAATAAACAGATGGTTATGGCTAGAGCAGCAACAGCTGTACAGGAGCAACAGCTGTAAAAGAGTGGACTCAGGAAGCTGACCAACTCTGCAAAGAGTTAAAGGAAAATAAAAAAGCCTTTCCTTTGCAACAGTGCACAGCATAGTGCAACATTTTACATGTAAAGAGCTTTTTAAGTTCTTTTTTATTTTGGAGATCACAAGCTCAAATACTTACAACATAACATCAATCCTTGGCTGGGAAGCCGAGGTCCAAGGAAGCACTGTTTGCCTTGCTGCATGTACGTTTCCCTTTCTGTTGATCAGAGGGACACAAGACAAACATGTACAATATACTGTAGGTGTTTTTTTTCCTTTTCTTTGAGTTGTGTATACATACTGTATTAGGGCAGGCATTTCAAGCTGATTTTTTAGACTACTTTCAAGGAGACATTTTGCTGTCAAAAAATACATGTTTTGTATTGAGCAACATAAAGAAGAAACTAATAGCAGTTATCAGCTTACATCTAATCTTGCACAATGCAACACAAAATCTAGGGCAGCTCATGGTGCGCTTTGGAACTGCACACTGGCAATGTTTATGAGATTACCCAGACAACAACACTATCTTAAAATTATTATTATTTTATTTAATGGAGTCACTACATTATTATTTGTATATAAAGACTGAATATCTACTATTGTCAATAAAACAAATTATATCAGATAGAAATGTGCTGTTTGCTACCACTCTTTGATTTTGTCTCTCAAAGTGCAGCTGTGGTTTGTGCCTTTGTGCTGTGTGATACGTGGAAGATACATCATAACAATATCTTACATAACAATAACTTTTATAATACAGTATATATTTATATACACAGTATATACCTATATATAGCTAATACCTACAATCAGAACAGAAAGAAAAGGTGAGCGCTACCATCAGTCCTGTGTCATGCCGAAAGTAAAGCATCCTGAGACTATTCATGTGTGGGGTTGCTTCTCAGCTAAGGGAGTGGGCTCACTCACAATTTTGCCTAAGAACACAGCCATGAATAACCAGTGGTACAAAAACATCCTCAGAGAGCAGCTTCTCCCAACTATACAGGAACAGTTTGATGGCCGTTTCCGGCATGATTAAGCACCTTGCCATAAGGCAAGAGTGAAAACTAAGTGGCACCGCCAACAAAACGTTTTGGGTCTATGGCCAGGACACTCCACAGACCTTAATCCCATTGAGAACTTGTGGTCAATCCTCAAGAGGCAAGTGGATAAACAAAACTCAGGCAGGATGTTGACAACAGCCTAAAATGATGGGGGAGGGATATATATATATATATATATATATATATATATATATATATATATATATATATGTGTGTGTGTGTGTCTGTGTGTGATTTATATTTAAAATGGCATTTTTTCTGCTAATGAAATACTTTGATGCCTCTAAAGATTCGGGGCAAGTTTAACAAACACAGCAGGAAATGTTGCTGAGGATGCCTAAAGATGTAAGTTTAAAAGTGCTCTTGATCAAGTTTTTCGGTGGTTACACTCTAGACCCGGGGTACTCAATAGGCAGACTCCGGTCCGCATCCAGACCCAAATACGGTTAATTCTGGACCGACGCCAAAACAAACATGCTAATTTAATGAGTTCTCAATGAAGTGCGCAACTGTGTTTCTGCGCGATATGGTGATGGGTCGTTCATGAACGATTCGTTCTTTTTGAACGAATCGTTAATGTGACTCAGAAGAACGAGTCGTCTCCGAGAGTGATTCGTTCATTTTCTACTGGGCGCGCATGCACAAACCATCGCATGTATTGAACGGTTCTCAACGAATCGTTAAGTCTCGAGTTGTTCGGTCCTTTGTCACGTGACTCCCATAGGCGCTATGCGGTGCAGTAGATTCAAAAGAACGAACGACTCGTGGAAGATATAAGAACTATTCATTCTGTTTATTATATTATGTCCTTAATATGCTAATGGTGTGCTCAAAGCTGTCCATTGATCTAAGTTGATTTTGAAAACAGTGAATTTAAGAGTGAGTGGACAGAAAAATATGCATTTGTGCTGAAAATGGCCCTTCAAATTCTCACAATGTTTTCCTTAACGTACTGTTGTGAATCTGCTGTTTCGACTATGAGCACGGTGAAAAACACATATCGCAGCTCCATCACCAATGAACATTTACATCAGTGCCTCCACCTGGTCCTCACACCTTTTATGCCCAATTTCAAAGAACTGGTGGCACAAAGATGATGTCACCTTTCACACTAAAAGGACTACCATGCCATTTTTTGGTATTGTTTGAAAATTTTGGGTTTGACTTTTTTTGTAGTTCTCTATTTGAAATTAATTCCGGACCTCAGACTGAATAGAAATTTGGTAAGTGGACCTTTCAAATTTATATTTGAGTACCCTGCTCTGTAGAGAAACAGACACAAAGCTAATCAGTTCAATCTGGAATTAATTACCAGGTTTTTAAAAATGTCAGTGATACGCCTGCTCCGTTTATGGTTTTTTACTTAAAAAAAATAAATAAATACTTTTGGAATATTGTTTTTACTGTACAAAAGTTATCGGTTATAAATGTAGAGGTAGATATGGTGTCTTATTAAATGCAATTTTCTCCTCACTTCCTTTAGGAAATTTTTATGCTATAAATTCTTGTTAAGGTATGCATGAGAATGACATATTTTGTTTCTATTTCAGAACTATGTACAGAAAAAATTGATTATGTTAATGCTTTTTTCAGGCCACTATGCCTAACATCACATGATTTACTGTACAGTATATGGTAAAAACTCACATTTTCACATCCAGTCATGCACTTGCATTCCAAAGTGTTCCTGAAATTTTCTTTGACTTTATCTAGTCTCCCTGCTAATGTATGCTTGTTGTACTGTATGTGGTTAATGATGTGCACCACATGACTGAACACAGGGCATTTCGTCCTGCTGCCAGAAGCCCATTCCCATTTTATGACTTTGGCAAAAAAGAACTACATTATTTAGGAAAGCGTTGTGTGCTTTAATGTTGCTTCGTTAAATTATGTCATGTTATTTTGTAAATCTTATAATACATTTGTCAATGGCAGTAGAAAACGTCAAAGCATGGTATAAGGCGAAGAAGAATCATAGTTTGAATTTTGGCTATCGGGCTGGTTTCTGGGCTTATTTTAATGGCCACTGGGCTGCTTGTCTGGAAGCCCTGCTGTTAGCAGCTTCATGTGAATATTTTAATTTTTTTGTTTTGTTTTGTGTAGCACAGTGAGAGTGAATGCATCATTAGCAGCTATGTAGTGATCTGTTTCATCAAAAACAAGACCTTTTTACATTATTAGTAGGTGTTTGCTTGTATGACTGCTTTCCGCAGAATGGTTGTATTGCATATTATCAGGATCGTTACAACTGTCAAATAATTGGATTGTCAAATTAAAATGCAGTCTGTGGTATTTATATGATTTAAAAGGAGGTTCTTGCCTAGCTATAAATTAAACTGTTATAAAATGTAATAATATGAAGCTATGAGCAGTGGTTTCGGTGATGCCACACTGGGTGATAAATCAAAATATAAAAACTTTTACAGTAATTATTTTAAGCATTCGAACAAGCCATTAAAGTGTGTCCTTCTGGCATTACCTCTCTGAATAGTGTGATAATTCTCTCAACACTATGCACAAGAATTGTCTGCCATCTATTTATTCCATGATGTTTTAGAGCTGCTCTTACTCCAGCTCCCTGTTCAAATTACAGCCAGCACTCCACCAGACTCTAAAGTGAACTAGCATTTTGTTGCTGCAATACCCTTTAACAGATGACCAAGATGCTCTCTATTTCCAAGACGCAGGTCTCATTAAGACCTTTAAACTGCACAAAATGAACTATTTATAACACATTTAATATTCATTACCAAACAAGGCATACCGGACTAGTGTGACCAAGTCGGTCATTGAAGGTAATTAAACAGGAGTCTATACTTTACAGTCGCTGAGGGTATTTGCATAAATTATTCCTGCAATGTCCAAACAAATTTATTTCAACTCTGCTATCAATCATTTCTTTACAGATGTTCTATAAATTAAACATCCATTAAAAGATCAAAGGAACATCTCTGAACACACACACACACACACAGTCCAAGCTGGCAAATCACCACGAACTGGAAGCGACTCTGATTATTAAGCAAGCTTCTGGTTTTTGTGATGTATTTGTTAGAAAAAGATCTACTTTCTGGAGAGCACGTGTACACACTGCTGTGATGTTTTCTAGTTTTCTAGGTTGGTTATGAATGTATCAACACCACATCAGTATGGGGCTTTTTAGCCAGACCCAAAAAGCACCTATCTTTTTCTTTCTATCTGACATACACAAACAACCCTTTTCACTTTACACATTTTACTCTCCACTGCACAAGATGCAGACAATCGTTTTATCCTGTGTGGGTGTCCAGTTAGCAGCAGCGGAGAGGAGAGCAGCGGACATAAATGCGCACATACTGTGTGCCTTTACATAAGATGTACAAAGCAAAAAGAGTTTTTATTGTTGTGTTTTAATACTGCAATACACTCACAATTAGAACTGCATACCAGTAAAATTGAATGAACTGTAGCACACAGAGAAAGAAGGTAAAGGGGATGAAAATACACAACAGCCAGTAAGAGATTTAACATAGTGAACTGTCAAATCAACAACTTTCAGATGGTCAATAGAAGAAATCTGACTGAACACAGGATGTTTAATTGTTTTTGCAAGATTTCTACAAGGACGACTGATGGATTTCTAGATACGCGCCATTTTTGCTAGCTTTTTGTTTCTTAAGTCTTATATTTATATCATGTGTCTGCAATGAAATTGTGAACAAACAAATTTGATTATCTGTGTGTCCAGTCTGCAGGACCATTATTTCTTATATATCAATAGTAACAGTGCCGGGGTTCACAGACCAATTTAAGCCAGACAGGGTAGTGCATTACAGTAGCTCTCAACATTTATTTTCTGAAATGTTGTAGAGAATTAAGATTTGCATATGAATAATGAACAGTGATGCTTCTGAATGTATTCAACTTGAAGATGTTGCATGGTAAAATAAAAAATCAACAGTGAAAACCATGGCTATGGTTAATAGTGAAAGTAAAAACATTTCCTTATGTGCACAGTGTGATGAGAACTCAGGATTATGACTAAACGGCTGAGTGGCTATAAGAAAACCACTTGTTAGTGAGACTAATTAGGAAAATGGCTTCAATTTGCTGGGGAGCATAAAGAGCAATAGAAAAAAATTCACACGGACTGATAAATTCGGATTTACCCTGTTTCAGAGCGATGGGGAATGGAGGAAAGCGCACAAAGCAATTATGCATAATGGCCACTGGGTAAGCCTCTGGAGGCAGTGTTGTGATCTGTGATTGCTTCCATTGGTCAGGTCTAAACTCAGAAACATTATGTGGTCATAAAATGACCTCTGCTGATGACCTAAATGTACTAAATACCCAGCTTATAAGATCAATGGAGTTTTTCTTCCCTGATAGCACAGGCATATTCCAGGTCTCAAATTGTGAAAGTGCTTAAAGTTCGGGGACCATGAGGAATCATTTTCACAAAATAACAAGATCACCACATTGTGTGGCGTCATCAAAGCTAAAGGTGACTGTATGAAACCTTAGAATGTAAGGCGGGACTTGTTTGCTATTTGGAATCTGCTTAAATCATATTAACCAAAACGTGGAATTAGATCTACAGTACCAGTCTGAACACAGATAATGAAAATAAATCAGATTTAAACTCAAGTATATTTAGCCGCTTCACTCTACACCCCTTTCATCATGGTCCACTGTAATAATTAATTAAGCAATAAGGCTTGATATGTGAAGATATCATTTCAGATGCGTCAGTAATATATTCACAATCAAGCAACCCAGAAATTATCGTAATGAATTTAGCTATCTGTTATTGTTATTCTTTAAATGCAACACATTGCTGGTTCTATTATTATAACAGCAATTGGCAATGGTGATAACACAGATACATTTCCCGTAAATGAATCACTGGTGTGACTGTTAGCCTTACTTCAATAATTATGTTTCAGAAGAATATTATGAATACAAATACATACCTGCTTGTCACCACGCTGCTGCCTCCTTAGCTGTATAGTAGATTCATTAACACTGTGAAACCACTTTTTAATCAAAATGCATAATATTAACTCAAGAATGATACCTATATGACTTTTAGCATCTACAAAAGATGACACTAATGTTGCCCTGTCAAAGGATGTATTCAGGCATACTGTATATATTACCATTTATTGTAGTAGAATGCAATATAATGTGCAATATGTGACCAATCATTATTTCATACATTATACATTCACATGACTGCCAGAAGGTGAAACTCACTCAAAGGCTTGTTTTTGTTAGATGACTTCATTTAAAGTTTTTCCCCCATTACTATCAATTCAAAAATGATTCAAGGAGGCAGCCCAGACTGTTTTAATTCAGACAAAAGACTAGACATTTAGCCTTCAATTGATATGGAGATGCAAATGCAGTAACGCCATACAGTAATTAGCCCAAGAAATCTATTTTTGGTGTAGAACAGAATAAGATATCAGCCAGTTTTTAGGGTTTTAAGTAAATTAAAAAAAAATTGACGAATTTACACACAGATAAATAAATGAACAAAGATAGAAGAATGAGAAACAGAGAAAGAAAAAGAAGAAGAAGAAGACACTCAGTAAGGAAGTCACATAAAATGAACCACAAATTCAGTTTGTGAGTTCTTATTTCTCATGTGTGGTAATAGAATCTGCTTCCTTTCTCGCTTCCCTGCATTCCCTCATGTGGCCAGCAACATCAAGAGCCACATGCTGAGTTCAAACAACACTTCTTTAATAGGAAACCTTTTCAGTAGCAGGTCATCTGTGACCAAAGACTTTTGTTTTTGAATGCATTTACTGATATATATGAAACAGCGCAGGTCCACCTCAACTCAAGATTTTTTACTCCCAGCAGTTGACATGTTTTCTTCAACTCCTACAAGCAAATTAATTATAATTCTTTTAAAGATAAAGAGCAGTTTATTTACCCCATTTATTATCATATTCAAATGTTACTGCTTAACATTAGTAGTTGTAGCCACAGGATTTAACAAAAACTACCTTATCTCTATATACTATTGTTCATGCAGTGCATTAGGGAAGATTTAAACGAGAGAAATTGGCTTCTGAGTAGAGCGACAGAAAAGCGTTAACACACTACTGTCCAGAGACTGCGAGTTCACAGTCACAGCCATCTGTGGCTAAGAGCCAAGAGCGCCAAGAAAATGGCTATGCTCAGTGGTAGAGTACATACCCCTATCATTCACAGCAACACAAGCCATTCATGGGTGTCTTTGGGCTTATGCATGTGGGAGAAGGAAGAATGTGCTTTCCTTTCTGTTAAATCCCACCCTATGGCGCAGCATGACCAGTAGTTTAAAGAGATGCGGTTAGCTGGCTTTATACGTCTTGGAAGAAACATGTGATAGCCTTTGCCCTCCCCAGGTGGTCGCAGTCACGTGATAGATGAGACCTACAGTAACTGGTGGGTAGGAATTCACCAGAGTGACTGAGCAGGGCCATCACACAATGACTGTGATCCCATGTGAAAAGTCTACTTTAGAGCATATTTCCCAGCAAACATTTGGACATTTGATGACCATAGAAATGAGGTGCCTCTGTCATGTCCCATCATGGTTGAAAAATAGTTCCAAAATTACAGACATTATTTGATTTACAATTGCTGTCATAAACGGTCATTATCCAAATCATAATCGTCCAAATTTTTGCTTGGAGGGTATAAATTGAACAACAGTTAGATAAACGTCAGCGTAACAGCTATACATGCAACCCCAGACAACTGTAGACATATACTGTACTGTACAAACATATCTAAATGCATTTTTAGGTTCTGTCTCACATATTTTTTACCAATTAATGCCTTAATTGTAAAATCTTTACCAATTATTGCCATCCTACCGCATCGGACCAGTGTTTGCTGGGTAATTATTTAGCCTTCTAATACTGGTTTCTGTTGAGGGCAAAGAAACAAAGGAAGCTGCTGATATTGTACTCAGTTGAAGATAAGAATCACAATGTATTAAAATGGCATACTATTTACTTGCCACAGAGCACATGGGTCCCAATGACTAAAATTTTATTTGTAAAATGTGGCCAAAGTTTATTTGACACATTTATTGATGTACTTCATTCTCAGTATCTTTGGCATGAATGCAGTGCTTTGCTACATTTTGGTTTTGCTACACTACCACCTCCAAATTTCCTCCCTTTCTGGTTGTGTGGCTGGCCATTAAAACTTAGGTAAGACATTTTACAGTATATTTGCATCTAGCCATTGGTTCACTGGGTGATTGAAAATGTAGCCAAACAACTTGTACAACTTCAATGACATAGATATCGAACCTCATTTGTCCATTTTCTTTTCTCCTTTACCCATTTTTCTGTCTGCATTTATGATAAAGACATCCTCGTGTTGTGTCAAAATGGCTTGCGCGGCCCATGAGTCAATTTTCTTACAGATGAAATGCGCAGTCGTCAAATGACTCATCTCATAATTGACTTTCAGTTCAGCACCACATATAAGATCAGAAGCTCTGTCTGGCTCTTCACCTGCTGTTGCAATTGTCACCATAGCAGTCAGTCATCTAAATAATGGAGATCCTACTGTAGCAATGCAGGGGCTCTAGGGTGCTAAAACTATAACAAAGGGAAAGACTATAAACTGATATGCGAGTCTGCTTCTGTTGGGGCGAAAGAATCATCTGTACACCACAACAGTGTGTAAATATGCATGCTCCGGTTATATTCTTACTGTATATACATAACCTACAGAGATGCAGTCTGTTTAAGACATCATTTAAGCTCTTAGATAGGCACGAGCCTGGAATTATCAAGCTAAAATGGTGAAGTTGCATATGGGAGACCCATCTTACCTTCATCTTAATCTATTCAAATGCAACAACAGAAATTGATTTAGAGGCACTAAAACTATCTTTGGGTTCTGATCTGATGTAGTGGCTTTAAGGTGATGCCACACTGCACTCCACATACAGTAGTTCCTGCCCTTGACTGTTTTGCAGTCTTTGAAACTATTTAGCAGAAATAATGTGCCAGCAAAGGGGAATCTGATGGGCCTTGTGTTTTGTCTTAGACAGAAGGACATTTGATCATTTAATGCCACTGGGCCTATGCACCAAAGATCTATCCAGGTACCCATTGCACCTGGGGTTTTTAAGCATGTAAAAACTTTTCCATACCTTGTTGCTACAGTATAGCTTGAAGTAGCTTTCACTTTCATAGCCTGAAGTGCTGTCTGTAGGATCTCTGTTCCCCCTGTTTCTCTGGTTGTATGTATTCTTTCTGCAAACCACCAAACGAGAACTCCCCACACGAGAACTCTGCAAGTTCAGAAAATGTGCTTATCAGAGTCTGTGGCTGTAAGTCAGGAAAATGTACTAGGCTCCCTCAAGATGTGCAATTCACTGAGCTGGTGCATTGTGGCTAGGAGTTTGTTGCATTTGGCCAATGCCTATCCTTACTCCGCTAATCTGCATTCCAATGCATTAAAGGCACTCAGTGTTCTTGTGTTCAACTTCTGTTTCTGCAATGCAGTGAAGAAGCTTACCAATCTTTCCAGTGGGATCTGTGTCCATATTAACTGCTTGATTCACTACTTGCTGTAGCAGAACAAGAGCAAAGAAAGGTGAAGGAAACATAGACTATACTGTACCAATCAGCCACAATATTTAAACCAACAACCTACTGTACCGGGACAACCAATAACCTTCAGTCCTGGCATTTACTGTATGAGGCATTTACTTTTTAATGTTGACTCAAATCACCTACCTAAACTTTGTTACCGATCAAATGGCCTCGTTCAGCAGGATATTGCATACTGAAACACAAGAAAGATTGTCTAAGAGTGGTTTGAGGGACATAACAAATACTGTACAGTACTTCACATCGATCCACCCGCAAATCTCTGGGATGTGCTGGATGAAAAAAAATTGTAACCAATGAGACCCCATCTCACACTTTACAGGACTTAAAGGATCTGCTGCTAAGGTCTTGGTGCCAAAGACTATAGCCAAGCTTCTGCACATGCTTCTCGTGAAGTTTATGCATCAACAGGCCGCTCTTTACATGTAATAGGTAAACTGCATAGGGCCCTGCAGATTATACAATTTCAATACTAAGCATCAACCCACAAGTCAATGGCAGTCGTAGTGGATTTATGGGCAGGGAGCTAACGCAGTCAACCATGATCTATTTTTGGTATGGTATGATATTATAGGTAGGTATGATATGTATGATACTGTAGATATGATATGTATGATACAGTAGGTAGGATTTATAGAATACCACAGCCTGTCTTCTGTGACTTTGCACATGACAAAAGTGAGTACAAAACAACTCTTTATTATGTTTTACAACCACAAATTGGCAACTTCAGCTCAGAAATCTCCCATGCACATGCTTCCATTTGCACATACACAAAATAAAACTTGCACTTTCCAGCATCACCCTCTGTGGGGACCAGTCGATATACTGTAAAGTACAGGTGTGGTGGCACTTGATTGAAACACCACAAGACAATGATTGTCTAGTCACACTGATATGGTTTACTTATAACTGTGGACTAATGCAAAATGGAACTTAGTTGAATATTTATGCATATAATCTGGATGCAAATAACAATAATATATAATAACCATTAAGTACTCAGCATAGTATAAACATTTACTGTATACATTTATTTATTGATGCATTCTACAAAAGAAATCACAGGGAGTTAGCTTTAATGGGCCTGATGCAGCTGGTAAAATCTATATAAACAAAAGTTTTGTCTGTGCATTGGTAAGAACTCACTCTTTTAATGATATCTTTACGTTCAGTTGATTGGAGGATTCTGTCTGTCTGCATGTCTGTCAGTCTGTAAATCTGTATGTCTGTTCAGCCAATTTTGTCACAGAATCATACAAAACTGTCTGGACAGAATTTAATAAAACTTTCCAGTCCTTCTGTATTTGCCTGAGGTTAAATGAAAATTATTATTATTTTTTTTAATTTTAATCTAAATGTTGAGTAGAAGGACGGTATATAAGCGGTTTTGTGTTTTTTTTTTCTTTTGTGAGCAGCTGAACAGGTGTGGCTATATGTGACCCAACACAGCCAATCAACACAATAGTTTATCGTAAATGCACACAGAGTATGTGAAAGACTGAGAAACTACTGTAATGCATCTATAAATGTGTCCATATCCTTTTGGCCATATAATGTAACAGTTTCCCCATAGCCTGCTAGACACACTTTGCAGTGGTGCTGATGAGATTATGCTGCAGTTAGAGCCAAACTCTGTAAGTGCCTGTCAAACATGTTCAGGTTCCAAACATCTTGGATATTCATCCCATCTATCATCTAACTGTATAGGAGCTTGGTAGAATAAAGTTTTCTTGTATTTCTTTCCATAACATACACGAGAGGTTGAGAAACTTGACAGAGCTTCAACATTTCACACAGTTTATAGCTTCATGGACTTGTTAAGACTATAAGATTAGTTTGCAAGATTTGATTATAAGACTCTGCATCCGCAGCACAAACACTGTTACATGTCAACTCAAACAACTGGCCATGTATCTTGGCAACAATAGTAATAAATCAAAAACTAGAATCACATTCACATAGAGTGAATGTCTATACACTCTATAGGACAGCATAGATTTGGAAGGAAGGAAGTACAGGGTTCCTTTCTTTTCAAAGGTAAAGTGCAGGTTAATTTATTTTATTTTTACTGTATACTTTCTATTAATTATTGTATGAATATTTTTGGGTTGTGCAATAAATCATTGTTCGATTTAATTATTTCTTATGGGGAAATTCACTCTGAGACAAAATGGCATCTGGGATTCCCCTTGGTGATTTAAAGCCACATAGACAACACTTCACTGTGAGATTAATTTCCTCAGGCTTGATATTGTATAGTTGTCAAGGGCGTATAAGACTTTTTTGGGCCCTAACTTACGAACAAATCTGACTTATGAACATGCTCCTGGAACAGAACATTGATACCTGCATTGATAAACTTGGTGTAAGCTTCCAGAAGCATATGACCCGTAAAAATCGTTGCTTAAATTGTTTTTTGGTAAAACTTACAATATCTTAACAATTTTGCATTTTAGAATAATACACTTGTCTTTTCATGTGAAACCTAAATCGAGTTTCACCAGAATGACAATTAAGATCATTGGATCATATGAACACTACTGTACATAAAAGGGCATGAAATTGTATTTATCAAATGTGTTTCTTTTTATCCACATGACGTAACCATCATACCAGGCCACCTTACTCTACACTGCTTCCTCCAATGCTCACATCCTCACTGTAGCAGCTTTCATTAGTGGACTGGGGTCAGTATGGGTCAGTATGAGTATGAGACCAGTCTGCAGCTACGCAGCACCATATGCAGCAAGCTGTGATACACTGTGTGGTCTCACAACTTTCTGTCGTAGGCAGCGTTAACTTTTTCTTCAGTTTGTTCTACAGTAGCTTTTTCATGTTCAGTGAGCCTTGGACACCCATGACCCTGATGTTGGTTCACCAGTTTATCCTTCTTTTGAGCACTTTTGGCAGGTACTAAACACTGCATATCTTGTTTGATTCATCAAAACACCTTCAAGACCTGACTTTTCACTTGCTTCATAATGTATCCCATCCCTTAGCAGGTGCCACTGTAACAAATTAATCAACATTTCACTAGTGTATTCGTGTCAAAACTTTATGAATAAAATTCAGATAAAAAAAAAAAAACACATGACATTAAGGTATTGTTGCTACATAATTTTCCTATCTTTAGTTATACTTTTGAATTTGTGTGTGTGACAGAGAGAGAGACAGCCTACAGGGGTTTAAAGGTTCATTCATCAATTTTCTACTCAAAACACTTTAATGTAATATTTAGTGAAATCTTCCTCACACATATTATATCTGCTTAGAGAAGAACCTTCCGTTTTTGTAGCATCATTCACAAGATTTAAAAAAAAAAAAAAAAAAAAAAAAAAAATGTAAACGTCATCTTCCTGCAAATTCAGAAAGATGTCTTGTACCTATAGTCTGAGATGCTGTATTGTTTGGGTTTTGAGATTAAAAGTGCAAGCTTCAGCAGACTTCGCCACAAATGCAGCTTTTAATTTGAACTTTACATTAATGTCACAGACGGCTTGGCTAAGATGTTTTATTCACTGTGTGAAAAGGTTTAACTTGCCACTTTCCTGTAGAAATGTAGAACACACACACACACACACACACACGCACAAGTACACATGCCGCCACACACACATTTTCCATATTCCATATATACAAAAAATTATTTCATGTTTATTTTGCCTCAATAGTCCTGTTCAGTGAAGTATTAATTTCTTATGCTCATTCTCCCCATTTCTATTTTTTCCTTTACCTCACACCAGACTTTCCTGAACTGTGAGCTGTGGTGCAGGTGATTACATTTAGTGTCCTTTATTGTGTTCACGACTCTTCTGCATTGTGCTCAGAAAATTTATTAGAGGATGAATTATCCAATATGTTAGCCTTGTTAAAACAAATTATGGTGCTGAGATTTTTCATCTATTGATTAAATAATATAACACGAGAGGGAGTGCTGTTGTGATGATTATCCAGCACAACCTGGAGTGTAATATTGCTTTTATACACAAGTTCCACACACACGCACACCATTTATTATGAACAGATTTGTTTATTTATTATCAGCTATTTTGCTCCACCAACACATATTTCTGCAACTACATGTACGTAGTGGAACTAACTAACCGATACTGGCAGAGCTGGTGACCAATAGCTAATGTAATTAATAGAGGTGAAGTTCAATTCAATTAAATACAATTTTATTAATAGGATTTAAAATTAGTTTTACATTTTTACTAGTACAAGGTAAACAAAACGTTAAGAGAATAACCAATGGAGGTGGTGGACAAAAGTTTCTCTTTATATTTCTACTTATTACATTTTAAGATTTTATCTAAGTTAACTTCTTGGTTCTGGAGTTCAATTTCAAATACTGCTAAATGGAAACTACTGTAGTGCATTAGTGTACACAATTCCTTGTTCCACACACTACGTGGTGCACTTGATTAGGGGTTAGAGAGGGATTTGGGGTATAGCCTTGTTTTAGATGTTAGTTAGGTTTGTAGCTTAAGTATAAATATAAACAACATAAAAGGGACTTAGGAGCACTTATTAAGAAGAGAATGTTGAGAGAGTGTTGTTTATAATGACATCATGTTATCAGTTGTGTTTTCTTGCTGAAAGTGCTTCCATGACTGTGGGTTTAAGCAGGCAGTGGTTATTACGGCACTAGTGTTGTTACCAGTCATTATCACCACTCGTGGAATGCCTCTCATCTGATCAGATTACTAAATTAGAACTAACTGTTGTATAATAAGTAATATATTTAAATGGGAATAATATTACTGTACTGTATGTAGCAAAGTGCAGAGTGGCCATGACCCTCAGGGATTCAAGACACAACAAGGTCAGAAATGCTGGATGGAAGTTGGAGGCCTTTGCAACTCTAGCCCAAGCAGAAGGGAACCTACTGTAGAGCTCAAAGACATCATTGGGAGGCATCATGTACAGGAAGGCAAGGCCTGGGAATGACTCACTTCCAGATGTGGAGGGGGGAAGCCAACGCTGTGGAGAGAAGAGTTATTGTCCCGGTGGAAATAAGGGACCTAGAGGTAGAGCGGAGGAAAGCAAAGGTTGTGGAGCTAGGAACCTAGGAGGCTTGGACAAGGTGTGATCTCCCCAAGATAAAGGTGACATGGGCAGACATGTGTAGACTTTTGCTATACCAGATTTCGTTTTTGCTTAGGCCGTCTATGACACCCTTCCAACCCATGTGAACCTAAACAGATGGAGGAAGAAGGATGACCCAAGATGCAACCTCTACGGGCAAAAGGAAACTATGGCACACATCTTGACAGGATGTAAGACATCACTTGCCCAGGGCAGATACAGATGGCACAATGAAAAAGTACTGGCTGTGCTAGCTGATATCTTATAGCAGGAGAGGACAAGGAAATGAGAACTTAAGAGTAAGCCACCACCAGGTATAACATTCTTCAAGAAGGGGACAAGGCCACCAGGGCTTCAGTTTCCAGATTTCATCCACACTACCTTAAGACCTGCCACAGTGCTTTTCTCCATGGAAGGAAAGAAGATCATCCTAGTGGAGCTTATAGTTCCATGAGAGGTGGGAAGAGGTGTTTGAGAGGAAGTCTGTATGCTATAAAGATCTAGCGTGGAACTGCAGGGACAAAGGCTGGCAGACATGGTTGTACCCAGTTGAGATGGGAGGCAGGGGCTTCCCAGCCCACTGCCTGTTCTCACTGGGGGAGACAGCAGAGAGAGCCTCTTGTTGGATTTCGAGCATGAGGGAAGAGTTGTGTTGGCAGTCAGGATGGAGTGACTAGTGACTAGCTACTGCCGCTGACCCGCCAACAGAAGAATGGTTAAAGGGCCAAAACACTTCAGGATTGTTGGTAACCATCTGAAGACACAGCCTCCTGGCTATAGGTATGCAGCAGACTAGGCCTGGGCGATAAAACGATAACGATATTTTTCGCGATAGACACGTGATCGATATCAATAAACAATGTGTTCGATAAAATGTTCAATATTTTTTATTCTTATTCTTTGTCGCGAAGCTAGTTTGGTTGCTGTCATGCACACGACCGGCTCTAGGACCCGGAAGTAGTACGGTCGCGATTCAGGAAGCATAAACGGAGACAAGATGGCATTGACATTGGCACCCGCCCACCCGCCAAATGCGGGTAAAATGCGGGTAATAACCTTAGTCTCACTAGCCACATTGGCGGGTAGTTTAATCTTTGGTATGACAATTGTTATGTTTGTATCAATATGCACAACTAACATCTATAATATTACTTGCTTTTTGTGTGAGAAACGGAGGCATGGAGAAAAACAGTTTTCTTCTTTTACTGCATTCAGTGCACACGTCACATATAGTATACAACGCGGTATTGCCCCCTGGTGGCCCGCCAGTGTAGTTTTCTCTAAAGGCATCTGATATAATAAACGCATTGCACTATTTTATTACACTTTATTAAGCATTTCTTAAATTTTCTTTTAATTTTGCACCTTAAATGTTAAGAGATAATTGTTAAGTGTTCATTGTGACTTTAGACTTATGTTTACATTTTAATTATTTGATTTTAATTATTAGATTTTTCCATGGTTGTTTACATTTCTGCCTTAATAACTGATGGGACTATGATCATAGGAAGGTTAAGTATAAAATAAAAATGTTTAAATATAATATATTCTTCTCCTGGTCCTTATTTTAAATGGGTCATAAAAAATATCAATAATTATCGATATCGACCGATATGAAACACTGATATCGTGATACAGTTTTCAGCCATATCGCCCAGCCCTACAGCAGACACTACATGATGAGAAAACTGCAGTAAATTCTGTATTATTTAACTATTTTTAAACATTATAAACATTTTTATACATGTAATCCTACTAATCGTAGTTTTGATTCCATATGAAAGCTGATATTTGGCTGCTTTCGTCCTACCTAATGAGTCTGTTGTAGTTTAATTTGATTCAACCTCTGTAATTGGTGAAATCAACATCTTTGTCTTGTTTCAGTTATTCTTTCCAGATGTTCGGTGTTCTGCTGAGACGTTGAATGCACAGTTGGTGCTTGTCATGACAAAAAACATTTATTTTTACAAAAGCATAATAATTTCCGTTGGTGTGTTTGCACAGCAGATAGCATTGCCGCTTCACAGCTTCATAGTTCCCGTTTTGATCTTCAGTTTGGGTCAAAGCTTTTACAGAGTTTTGCCTGTTCTCATCATGTACTGTACATGTATGTTTGCTCTTGGTTGTCTGGAGTCCTCCTGGTAACGAAACTATCTACTGTCTACTGTATGACCCCTTATTTATAGAGAACAGTTGAGCATTGGACAATTTCACTGTGGGTTGCTCCGTCGACTTATCTTGTTTCACGGCACGAGAATGCTATTGTCTTTTCATTAGATTTCTGTAAAAAAAAAAAATTTTTGCTTTTGCATACACACCAGAATATACACACACCCACACGCCAAACAAATATTGTCATGACTGCTTGGAGAATGCTTGCAGTATTGGCCATCAGACACAAGTAATTGCTACATTCGTTGTGTGTCATATTCTGTAGCTCCTGTCTGTGCAAAAAGCAGAAGTGGGATGATGAGTAAACAGTTCTGGGACAACAATATAAGAAGCTGAGCTTGCGTGTCACTCTTTTAGCCTGCTAGCAGACGTTTCAGAGTTATGTGACAGCATCAACACTTGGTGGGGGGGGCATCTTGCCCTCACTACTCACACACTACTACTTGTGCACAAAAATACACAGTGCAGGGACGGGACGTTAATGAGAAGAACATGTACCCCTTAAGGAGAGATGCCAGAACAAGGTCCGTCATTTTGGAATAATTTGCAAAACTGAAATGTGCTCAACATGTCTGTGGAGTGAGACTAATTTTGTCTAGATTCTGTTGCTGGAGTTATGAGCTTTCCAACTCCACTTTACACACTGACACTATGATACATGCAGCAAAAGCACCTGCACAGGATCTACTCATTAAGATCTGTTCACTCAGAAACCAGACCTACGTATGTACTGTCTGTAGACTAATTAATACCTCTGCCCTATGCCCATACCGCCACTCACATCTATTCCAATCCAACTGTCATTAGGATAAAGTGTTCCACCTTCCAAAAGCAGCCATTAACTCCTTAATAACTGGGAATGCATTCTATCACCTACCAATTTATAAGGGTGTCATAAAATCATTCAAGGTTTTTTTTTTTTTCTTTCTTTTGGTGACTTTCCAAATTGGCTCTATTACTTTGACCAGTATAATGGCGCTTTTCCACTGCATAGTACGGCACGACATGGTTCAGTTCAACTCACTTTTGGGGGGTTTTCCACTGGGAACAGTACCTGGTCCTTTTTTTAGTACCACCTCAGCCGAGGTTCCAAGCGCACCGAACCGTTACCAAAACGTGACGTGTAAACTCTGCTGGTCACTGATTGGCCGGAGAAAATCGTCATTACTGCGTCACTGAACACGAGACACAACAGAACCGCTATATTTAGAACAGCCAGCGAAGGATCGGACGCACCTTTTTGTAGCAACCAAAAATTTTCTTTGGCTGCCATCAGCCTCTTTTGAAACAAACTCCTTCGTCTCACTGTTAAAAACATGCCGAGAATGAAGAACACCATGCCGTCGATATGCTCCATTGTTGTGTGTTTGTTTGTGGCGCGTTTACGATGATGTCACGGCAGTAGAGGCGGCGCAACTATAAAGACACGTGAGTAATCCCGCCCACTCTAAAGCGTTACTAAACTGCAGTGGAAGCGCAAACCGAGCCGAACTGAGCCGAACCAAAGTGAGCTGTACTGAACCGTGCTGTGCCGTACTATGCTGTGGAAAAGAGGCATAAGAGCCGGCATGGGGATTCCAAACTCTTGTCGTATTGCGGCTCTACAAGTCAAATCATATGGCGTCAGATTCTCCCTCCTTCTATAAAGATCTCAAACACAGAGCAAAGACTGGAAGAAGGCCAATTCTAATTGGCTGCTTCTGGTTTTAAGGAAACAGCCAATCAGAATTAACCTGTCATCCGGGATTTCTTTTTCAACTGAGAGGATTTGAGCGAGCCAAAATGCAAGTGTACAAAATACAAAAGGTTTTCGCTCAAAAATAACAGGCAAATTTAAAGCCATATTTAGCAGCGCTTGTGAACGTGTACATATGCACATATCAACGTATTTAATGTAACCTATATCCTCCTTTAATTGTCTTCTCTTTTTGTATTCACAGATAAATTATTTAGGTCTCTTAGATACAGTATGATGATGCATAGTTTACTTAATCTCACATTGGTATCCCTTAGCCCGACAACAATTGGGTTGTGATGTTTGATTGACACATTCCTCAGCAAATCCTTCGGCTTACATAATTACAGTAAGAGTTTACCACTACTCTTTAATTTTTTCTTTTTTTATTATTTTCTTTATTTCATTGCCCTTGGCAAAGTGCTACCCTAGGCAATTGTCTAGTTCACCTACAGTATATGGACACACCCGCTCTAGGTAAAGGGAAGATATTTGTTGTTATTGAGGCAAGCAAAGCATTTGGTGCATTATTTCCACCGGCAGCACTCCACTCATGCTTAGAACCGGTCATATATATACAGTTAATCATGTCAGAAGTCATGGGCTCATGCGAATATAGCTCTAACACAAATAGAAAAGCAGAGCAAATATTTAAGTAACAACTATAGATAAAAGATTATAGGATTTTCCATTGCTTTTTCTATGGTCTATCAAAAAGTTTCTCTGTACTGTGAAAAAAAACATCACATCTGCGTACTTCTTGGTGGCAAATAATATTTTATTTATTTCTGTATGCCAGAAAGCACTAATAGCCAGCAGCTACTCCCCTGTCATGCAGAATGACATTAGCCAGCGTTGCATGTCAGTAAGTTCGTGTATGTGGAGGAGGACAGTGATCACTGTCCTCTTAATGTGTTCAGCTGCACTGTAATGTTGCATGAGTGGAAGTTTAAAATGATAGTGGGCAGACAGAGTCGATGATTAGATTTAGACAGCTAGTTATATTAATAGGGTGACTATGCTGTTGGGAAACTAACAGGAAAATTACTGTCCACTATTTCCATTCTGAAAATAGGTGGAAAAAAATGTAAATAAACATTTCTGATTATTTCATAAGCCAGCAAAGTGAAGAACAATAATAGTAATAACCAAGTTGAACAACTTTCATACCTTAACCCACTTGGACTTTTCCCCTCATGAGATATACAAGAGTTCTAATACGTTGCTCAGGAATAAAAGACGTTTTTAAAGTCTTTGAGGTGAGTGTGTGCAGATGAAAGAGCTGTTTTGGTTATTGTACAGCCAACACGTCATGTCCAACTCATTGGAAACAGAAACATTACCGATATTACCCTCCTGACCATGAGGTAAATGAAAGTGAAACGCAGATAATAATATTCTTTATTTCACACAGACACGGTGCCTGAAATGAAAGGTAATTTAAAAGGTATTTGTTTGGGGATTAAAAAGATTTGCATTTTTCTATTTCACCCAGTCCTTCAAAATTAACCTTCTTTCTTTTCTTTCTTATTTTCTTTTATTAAAGTTGTTTTTTTACGTTCAGGACAGATTCATGCTTATGCCCACAAAATGCGAAAGCTGAGAGACGTGTTTGTGTAATAAGCGAACGTGTCAGTGTCAGGGCTTGTGAGAGAGAAACAGAAGCACGCTGTGAAGAAGCCAGTCACATTGAGATAGCGTTTTAACACGGCAGGGGAGAGATCACATGCCCATGGACACACTCACGTACACACACTAATCATCCACACATGCAGAGTGTGTATTCAGCTCTACGATTGTATTCAGGACTAATTGAGGGGAAAAGCTCATAGACACGGGGTTTCACCTCCAGTTCTAGCCTGCAGAGTTTGAAATGTTCTGTACTGCCAACTCACCTGATCCAGCTGCCTAAACGCTTCATGAGTTGGATTCTAGTTGAGAACCCTTGATTATTTCATCAGCGTAGATGCACACCTTCACATCATCACCATCATCACTAATTGTTCTGCATAGTCCCCCCCCCCCCCCCTCTCTCTCTCTCTCTTTCTTGCCCTCTCTCTATGTTAATTGCAGTCATGGACATGCATTAATTTCAGTGCGAAGATACGAAAGGTATTAGAATCAATCTGGAGGACAAAAAATTGATTGCTTTCGGCAGGCTGCTTTGAAGCACTAGGAGTATTGCGCTGAGGCATTCGTGGCTGCTTCGAAGCTGTGTCGCACATCATCAAATCACTTCATAAACAAATGACCTGATTATAGAATAATCTGTGATTCGGGTTGATCTTTCACACAAGATTAGCCACTTTGAGTCACAAGGGGCTTGCTGTTAAAGTGATACATTTGCTTTTTGTGTTTATCTAATATGAAGTGCCAGAGCTGCTTCTCATCCTTTTTTTTCCTTCTCGTTTCTGTTGTCGTTCCCTCTTTGTCACAAGTTAACCCGGTTTCTTAAACCTTCATCTTTTTTTTTTCCACCCACAGCACTGTGACTCACTCAGTGTCAGGTGATTCAGTGCTGCTGTGTGTTTAAAACTGCAAATCTGGAAAACCAGTTGTTTGCCATTCGGTAGCAACCAACCTACAGTACTATCATATTTAGCCACAGTTAATCTAAAGATCAGTTAAGTCCGACAGGCGGAATAGTACATTATACAGTTCTATTAGGTACACACACAGGGGACTGTATAAACTAAACAGTACCACATCCGCTGTATTAAATATAATTGTGCAAGCACTGGCTGAACATCTGGCAACCAACAAAATGACAAGTGGTTGTCAAGAAGTCTTTTCTTAGCAGCAACACATTCATTTGGCTGACTGCAGCAATCCACGCTATAAGGCAATTCTAATGCTCAGCTAATTATCTCCAGTCCGAACATAAAAAATGCTTATTCTTTTCGCCAGAAGTTTAGATGATCACGGTAGAACAAATCACGCTAAACATTAAACATGGCCAGATTCGTGCTATTCTTTCATTCATGCGACATTGCATTCGTCTGTTCTTTGTGTGTTGAGAAGATGTACATGTGCAAGGACTTATCTGCTCCTGAAACATCATGATGTTCGGTGGGAAAGTTTTTTTTTCCTCCCCAATACTGTAGAAATTGCTTTATACAGTAAGCTGTACACAATACTTAGCTCTAGTTCAGTGTTGTCTAAACAAATCAGATAGTTAATCGGGACAACAACTTTAAATCAGAGACAATTTATCAAAGTTGGGACACAATGTTACCTATACTGTAGTAAATATTATTAACAGTGGCCACGTAAGTGTCATGTGATAAAGATTCCTTCTTGCTTTGGAATCAAGCAAAAATAATTGCCAGGAATTGCAATTGCAGGACTTTTCTGATTCCATAGGATTCCTGATTACTGAGGTGAATCTAAGTCTTTATGTGTCTGTGGTGTGTCTTTTAAAGATCAAAGCCAGACCTTTTTTTACAGTGTGTCAAGCAGCTCTTGTTATGCTGCTGAGAGTGAGGATATTGATGCAGCACCTTTATTGTTTACAGGTTAATTGTAATTCATTTAATAACTCAAGGCATTCTGTGCATAATTTTAATTGCATCATTAAACAAATGGATATTGATTAGACACTTGGAACACATTTGTTCATTATATTGCATATCACAAATACTTCGTATTATGGTGCTTTAGCAATAATCTTATTGTGATCAGTCATTGCATTAAAAACATTAACATTCTAACCACCTAGGCTTTGTGTCCTCCTCAGAGTCTGGCTCGGGGGGCGGGTCCTTGGTGGTGAACCCCAAAAGTGTCTGGCATTCAAAATGGTCAGACTTGTTTATCGGTGCATCCTATGGGTGCTTGATTGGATTGGGATCTGGGGAGTTTGAAGGCCAGGTCAGTGGGCCTTGAGCTCTTTGCCATGGTGCACTGGGTGTGTTGGTGCCTTACTATCTTTCTATTGACTTTTTTCAGTGATTTGGGCTCCATTTGCTTTTCTGTGAGATCAGACCAGGTGGGCTGGTCTTTGTTCTCTGATCAGTGTATCTTTCATGTTTCAGTTCCTTCTTCTTACAGTATGCTCTCTCATGAAAGTCTTCCTGATTATTTTCGCCAGGCTTATTGTGACATTAACACTGTAGCATTCTATTTGATGGATTTTAATGTACATTCAAGTACCTTAAAGTTGGTAAGTAATTAAATTGTATTTATCTAGATTATCTTTATATTAAGAGTTTTGGGGTCACTCTGACTTCCCATCAGCACAACTGGCTATCATTCCACTGATGGGCATGAACCCCTTAGTTTACATTTACATTTAGGAATTTGGCAGATGTTCTTATCCAGAGCGACTTACAAAAAGTGCTTAGAAGTTTCTGTCATTGGATAGATACTTTCACTGGGTTACTAGGTTACTACAGTAACTAAGGGCCATCGGGCAAACACAGTTGGGAAGGTTGTTTTTTTTGGGGGGGGGGAGAGGAGGTGGCGAATTAGTCCAAGTTTTGAAGAAACAGATATGTCTTGAGTCGTCGTTTAAAGATTGTCAGAGACTCAGCTGTACAGACTATTAGAGGAAGTTCATTCCACCATCTACGTGCCAGAATAGAAAAAGAGTCTGGATGAATGTCATATAACTTCTGTCATATTGCACTTTCACCTGCACAACACACATGATGTTACATCATTTCTATCCGTTATCACCCAGATGAGGATGGGTTCCCTGTTCCTCTCAAGGTTTCTTCCTATTACCATCTCAGGGAGTTGGCTTGCTCATCAGAGACATTTCATTCATCATTCATTCATCTCATTATTATCTAGACACATTTTATTTTATTATTTTCTTTTCTAAAAAAAATTTTTCTTTCATTCTTTGTAAATTTTCTTTCATTTTTGTGAAGCTGCTTTGAGACAGTGACCATTGTTAAAAGCGCTATATAAATAAAATTGAATTGAATTGAATGGAAAATGTCTTCCTTGATCCCGAGAGATGGTGGGACAAGACAAGCAGTGCTGGAGGATC